>WEIV01007417.1:13193-74673 GCA_013390005.1 Calyptomena viridis | reverse complement strand
TTCTTACTGGGGCTTGTCAGAGGTTTGGCTGAATCCTGATATTGGCAGACAAATGGCAACCTGTCACTGACCCTTCATTTTTCAATGCACTCAAAGGAAAAGATATTTGTTGTGTTCTTATTCTTGACAGGTGTCCTTGTGGACTTGGGCCTAGAAGACAATGGAACGGCATATCAGAGAGCTGAGAAATATGTGGTTCGGCTAGACAATGAGATTCAAACAAAATTTGAAGTTTTCATGAGACGAGTGAAGCAGAATCCCTATACGCTCTTTGTGCTGGTTCATGACAATGCCCATGTGGATTTAACAAGGTAGCTGCTTCAATCTACCAAAGGGAAACCATCCTCTCCCAGTATCTTTCACTTAGGTTTTTCAAAAGACTTGCCATCTTAGACACCCAAAGCTTTCTCTAGACATTTTTAAAGCATTTTGTGCCTTAAAATTGGAAATAATCTTTTTTGGTTGCCATGATATTTGCTACTTAATTTTGATTCAGATGAAGATACGTGAGACTAATTTCAGATTACTGGATCCCTAGCAAGACTGTTTGTAAGTACTGAAGTCTGGGGGGGGGGAAGGGTTGAATTTTGCAACTTTCTTTGTTGTTCTTGTCTTTTTTTCCTATTCTTCTCCTTTTTCTGTACTCAAACCTGAATATCTTCCATGTTCAAAGGTTGGTCATGCTTTAATTCATGTTTTTATCCTTGATGATAGTATTGTTTGTAATATGAGAAAGCTTGCAGAGATTTAACTATTTTCAACATATGGAAGATGCCATAGGTACTGTAAGAAAAGTATTTTAAAAAGCAGCTGTATTGAATTTGGCCAGCTCATGGAACAGTGTTTCTCAGTGAGAGGGATTTCATCAATTTTGGCTTGTTTTTGGTTTCCTCCATCTGGTGCTTTTTTAAATTGACACACTAATCCACCCTGTCATTGTCAGCAGATTTTGATCTTTTATTTAGGTGTTTGTTGTTGGGGTTTTTCCCTGAATCTACCCACAGAGAAAACTCAAATGGTTTTTGATGTCTTTTACCTTTCTGAAGAGTTTTTTTTTGAGCTGCGATTCTCAGTGCCATGACTGATTGGAGATTTTTCTTCAGGAAGAAAGTAATCCATTAAATTTCAGGATGTCAGTAAGACAATTCTTTGCATTCTTATTTCTGCAGTGCCATTTCAAGTTCCCTGTCACATGGTGAGCCTAATCATGGTCTGGCTGATAGAGTTATTAATTGCAGGGAGGTGCTTGAAGCATTCAACCTCCTTGTTCTTCAGGTCAGCTCTTTTCCTTATGCCTTGCAAACACAGCAGTCCAGGATCAGCTCTAGCAATGAGGTACATTGGATGCAATCTGACACTGTGGTAAGTGTTTAACTATTAATTTTAACTGCGAACTTTAATGTAGTCTTCAACCTATCAGAATCTAGAAAATGTGTAAGTTAGGAGGGAGCTCTTTTGCTTGTGGAGTTTATTTTCTCAAATTCCAGATGCACAGCCCTGGGATACTGATGATATGATTAGTATTTAGGACCAGTAGCTACACATTTTTCATTGTCCAGCTATGAAAGATGAGAAACTACTTTCTGTGCTCTGGTTGGACAAAGCCATGTGGAGCTGCCATAAAGCTCTGGAGCTGGTGGTCCCTTTTCAAGCAATCTGACTTTTGACTAAGTTCTATGTCATATAGCCTGTCAAATCTGCTCATTACCTTTCTGGTCCTAATTAAAGTTGTGTGCTAGGTTAGCAAGTTTTTGTGTAGTAGATGCTGCCATTGTGCAGAAGAGAAAGCCAGTTGGATATTCCACATCATTAACTTTTTTCATCATTTCGGTCAGCTGATTTTGAGACTGTTTTGTCTAAACCTGCTTAATAGCCTTTTCTCCTATTTCTTGTTTGGTATATATATATCAACTGAACCATTGGTTCTTGCAAAGTGTATTAAAGTGATAGCTGTAAAAAAATAGTTAAAGTAAAATAAGGGAGTGAATTAATATTTTAAAATTGCTTTTTGGTTGATTGTTAATCTAAGCCATGTGATGACCTTCTGTAAAATGATCTAGACAACTTTTTTTTTTTTCCCAGAAGTAAAAAACCTACAACTTTCAGTCTTCTGGTTAAAAATATAACCCACAAAAAAAGAGGAGACTGTATGTGATTAATCATTTCTAGAGATTACCGCTGATGTAAATGCACCAGAGTACATGCTGTGCCTCCAACAAGGGCCTCGTGAAATTTGAGAAACAAATATTCTGCCTTTTTTATAGCTGTTTGCGGATTTACATTCCAGCAAAAAAATTATTAGTTTCTGGTTGCCATTAGAGGTGTGTAGAATCTGAAAATCAAGAATAACTTTTCAAATTAATACTACTTCTCTTTCAGGTTCTACTTTAAATAGTAATCAGATGACAGTTGTCAGCAGATATAAAGCCTGAGATAGGGAGTCAGAAAATAATTAGCAGGATTCTAGAAACTGCCTGCAGTCACAGGTAGGAGATAGATTGAAAAATTTGCAAGGACCTACACCTATCTTTCCTAGCTGTAGACAAATAAGCTAAGTAAAAAACAATTTACATTTTATTGTATTCTTTGAAACAAATAAATAGCCTCACTAAGGAAGAATGGATAAAAAAAAGACTAAAAAAACCTACTTTGATTTGGGTTTGCTTTCCATTTATTTTTTTTAAATGGCACAAGAAATTAAAATTGGTTCTGGTTTTCCTTATATTTTTTGCTGTTTGTATATGGAACAGGATGATGCGGCAAGTGAAGATAAGCTATACTTTGGTTTGAATGAATACAGCAAATCCCTCCAGTGGGGAGTCACAAGTCCCCTTTTGAGATGTGATGAAACCTTTGAAAAAATGGTCAACACGCTTTTAGAAAGGTAAATAGTAACGTGGAGCTTGGGATTCTGCTTAGTTGGGATCTTCAATATCTTTATGAACCCCATTACATAGGATGAAGACCTGATGACCTTTGATGTTGATCCTGGAATCCATGAATTATGTACAGTTTTTATTTTTGTGACAAATTTAGTGCTGTTGAAGAAAGAGGGGATAGCCTTCATTTGTTTATAGAAGAGATTAGGCCCATTCAGCAGCAATCTGGGCTCAGCTGTGCTGCTCTTTTCTTTTGGCTCAGCCCCCACTAAGCTAAGAAGATGTATCAGAGCTCTCATAACTCATGACTTCTGTTGTTTCTCTTGTTGGGACTGCCAACACACTTGTCAGTGGTGGTCCACGTGAGAGACATCATTTAAAAAATGCCATTTTTGTTATTTTGTTAGTTGGCTATGATTTGGCTTGCTGCAGCTCAGAGCCTGTTGGTACCCTGCAAATGCCTGAACAAGCTACTTTCATGGCACATATCCAAGATATAATTAAATGCACACATTACAGGAATGAAGGGAATACTGTCATTTCTAGCAATGTGGCATTAATCTGCTCTTTGTAGCAGCAGGACAGATCCCTTTTGGCACTTCAATATATAATTCTCATATCATCATATTTACTAAAGCAGGAGAGTTCTACTTTCGGTACTGTTTTTCCTATTTTAATTAGGTCAACATAATAATTATAAATGTATTTACATTTACTGGGTAAAATACAATATAAAATATGCTGAATTAGAAACAAATGAAGAATTAAGTACACCATTAACATTATTTATTATTATATAGAAATATGCAAGTAAGGAATATGATAAGTAATAATAAGACCAGTTATTTAGGCTTCACCTAGTACTTTTGATCAAATCCACTGGAATAGATAGTGGTCACTACCACACTCTTTCTGTTCTTAAAATGTGGATGGTAAAAAGGAGGACAGAGGATTTATATATATGCAAATAATGATACGAGATTAGAATGAGACTAGAAATTGATGGCAGGATATGCTTTTGTGTCACAGTTTATCAATTTAGCCTCTGTTTTCCACAAACTGGACTATTCTATCTGGGTGGGTGAGCCAATCAAGCTTACAAGCTGGAGACATTACAGACATTTTTGTACTACAAGAAAGGCTCCATTTGTTTTAGTAGCAGAAGTGCAGTGGGTGCATTTATGGCAGGAAGAGCAAACAGTGTTTTAAAAATTTATTGATTTAATGACTGGCTTGTGGTATCCAGAGTGAACTACTGTACCTACTCATTAAACACAGACACAAAACTTTCTTCAAATGGATTACCGTATTGTCTATTAGATTACTCAATAAAGAGACCAGAAGAATTTGGAAATTTTAGTTGTTCTAGTTATTTGGACTTGTGTGGCACAAGACTGGCACTCAAGGCATAATAGTATAGTGTTTTTCTGTATTATGATGGTGAGTGAACTCATGGGAAATGTCTAGAAATTGAGTGATTTTTTTTGCCTAGGTAGGTTTTTCAATTTTTTCTTCTTAACATTTTAGTTGATATCTGTTGTCACTAGTGACAACTATAAGTCTTGATAAGTCTCACTTTCTGGTGAGAAGTTGAGAGATGTGGAATTATGAAGTACGTCTCCCACGAAACACTTGAAGCTGTGATGCTCCTCCAAGTTTGTAGAATTAAAAGCATGTGGAAAGCAAAGCAATTATTACGCTGTGCTCTTGGAGTAAACAGGATCTGAGTTGATCCTTATCTCCATCAAGTCAAAGATGTTCAGCTGGATTTTTGGACCAGATGAGGGTAACAGAAGTTCATAATTTCTGTTATTTGAGCACAGGACTTGGGCCAAATGCAAGAGATAAAGAGCCATGCTATATTTGTATTCTTAAAACGCAGATTTTTGTGGAAAATTCTTGCCTACAAAAATTGAAGGCTTCGTTCTTCGAGCACTGCGGAAAAAATTAGCACTTCTTCACCATGCAGTCCTGGGTTTTGGCTAATTTTCAGACATTACTGTGATTTTGCACATGCTAATGCAGAACTGTATCTCCTCAAAGGTACCCCCGGCTGCACAGCATGGTGATTCGCTGCTACCTTCTCATTCAGCAGTATTCCCAGGCTCTGATGGCTCTCACCACCATGGCCTCACTAAGAGATCACAGCACACCTGAAACTCTCAGCATAATGGATGACCTTATCACTTCTCCAGGAAAGGATAAGAATGGCTGTGGCCACATGCTCGTCATTAGGGTGCCGTCAGTGCAGCTGGCTATGCTGGCCAAGGAGAGGTTACAAGAAGTAAGAGACAAGTTAGGACTGCAGTATCGTTTTGAGATCCTCCTTGGGAATCCTGCCTCTGAGCTTACTGTCGCCAAACACTTTGTGACACGACTGAAGGTTAGCAGAAACTAAATGTTTGTTTGTATGCTCATTGTAGTCATCCGACTGTTGTTTTTTGTTTATTCCCGTATGTTTGCAAGCTAATTATTCTATAGAAAAAGGATGCGTGTTTTGTATCTGTCTCTGTGAATGTATTTTTGCACTTTTGAGTATAAATAGTACAGAAACTTGGAACAAACCTGAATTGTTACTGGACCATGGAGTCAAATACGGGATGTTATCTCACTTGAAGTTGAATGACAGCATGCATCAGATAGGGTTCATCTCTGAAAGCAGAGCTCAGATCTCTGTAGGCAAACTAATTATTTCCATCAACTTATCTGTCTGTCTAGTGCATCTGTTGTTTGCTCTGTCCATCCATCTTCTGCCCTTCTGATAACTGGTAAAGTATGCTGTTTGTCATAGACTTCTTTTCTCAAACTCCTGCATGCTGAAAGCCTCTTCTGCCCAGTGTATGTATGCACCAGGCTAAACTTTTGCATGGATTTACAAGAGCATGGTTCATCTAGTCAAACTCACTTCTTGAATTAGCCTCACTACATTAAACAAAGTATGAATTATTGTATATTAATATTAGTATACATTAAACATGTAATAATAATATTAGTATATATTAAACAAAGAAATGGGTTGCCTGCCTTAGATATCAGTTTGAAAGTAGTACTGGTTATCTGTACTGATCCTTGCTCTAAGTCTCACCGAAAGATTCTGTTTCTACTGTAAGTTATACAGTGTATTTACAGCCACACAGAGGAGGAACTAGTTTTGTGAGCCTTTCTTTCTGTGAGCTTGCCTACATCCAAAAGCAGATAAACTGTCCTTTAAAGAAACTAAAACTCTGCTTCTCAAACCTTATTTGCAGTGGGAGAGGGGAAAGAGGAAAGTAGTTATAAATGACAATATAACATGTGAGATGGCAGCTCTGTGGTGGTGGGTATTTTGGGATAGGCATTAATTCCAACCTTAAATTATTTTAGATAGGGTACTGTGAGGGCTTCTTTATGATCCTTTGCCATAATGTGTTGCAGCTCTTACTCAATGCTGGAGCAGCCTGTGAGGCCTTTAGAGAAGATAAGGTTTGGCTGTGGAGCTGTTGCAGATGAATATCTGTGTAGACATTGGTCTGGAATAGAGGAATTTGATCACACAGAGAATGAAAAGCCTTGTAAATTATTATTCTTATTCGTCTCTCCAGGACATAGTATGTGTTTTTGGACTAAGCAAAGCTGTAGGATTCTGGACTTGTTTCTTTCTTTGCAGGTTTCTAGGAAAAAAAGCCCTCAAATCTGAACCATGCATATGAAGGAAGTGAAGAGAGGAATTCAGTTACCCAAATATAAACCTGTAGTGTCTTTTTAGGTGGGGTGTCTCAGTAGCTCTTCAGAATGATAAAAGTCACCTGTGAGTCTTGTGCTGCGTTACCGTACCTGCTAGTCTGGTGCCTGGGATAACACAGGATATCTGAAATGGTGTGAACATATGTTTGGGAAACTGATTCCTGTTACAAAATTCATCAGCTATGCTACTATTGAGTCTAGTTTATTGCAATTTTGATTTAGTCTCCATGCTGTCTGGCATTTGTTCTGCTGTTGGGTAGAGTACTGAATCTGGAGGACTAGAGCGAGTAAGGAGGTGATTACTGCTTGCTATCGCTACAAGCACCCAGGCCCTTTTTTTGGTGTGTGTGAGGAGAGAGCAATACGAGGCTACTGAGTGCTTTCTGGCAAGGTTGGGGCTCAAAATGCTGATCCCACCAATACATGCTCTTGGTTTCTGGGGGGATGAGACTTCATCGTGACCTTTTTTGGGGGCAGGGGGGAAAACTGTATAGCTCTTAGTGACCTGAGCTGACAAGTTTGACTTAACTTAGCCTCTCTCTAAGGGGGCATTAGCAAGGTGTGTGATGCCAGAGCAGGGCAGGAAGGGGGGTCTGTGCAGCACTGGTGGCTGGACTGTTCCCTTCTCAGTCAGACAAGTTTACTGGCTAGCCAGACAGGTCATTCCTCTTCATCAGGGAGCCAGAAGTACCAAATGAAAGAAGAGATGGAAAACAATTTAAATAATTATTTTGCTAACCAGGGATTCTGTCATGGCATAGCCTTTAAGTGTAAGAAGAATCAAACTGTTTGGGAGGCATTCAGAAGAGAGGAGCCCTGAGGGCTGCACCTCTCTACCCTTCCTGAGTAAGATGGTCAATGTTTACATCTTCTGGATGCAAGTTTACAGCTCAAAGCCCCAGGCACTCAGGTTTCTTTTTAGGTCCTTATGCTAGCAAAAAGAAAATCAGCTTTGTATCTTCCCCTATTTCAATTTCTAGCCGTGCGCTTTCACAGAAACTTCTGTCAGTGGAGAGGCAGGGTCACTAACACACAGCTAGACTAACCTTGTTGGGCCAGAAATTGTCTCTCTGCTGCTGAGGCAGCTTTACCAAGCCAGGAGATACTGCTGGGTAATTGGAGAAATAAATTTTTTCAGTAAGCTCTGCTAACCCAAGGGAACTGAAGGGACTGATGCTACCAAACTTTCCACTGCTAAGGGAAAATGATGCAGTTTTGTGGTCTCAGGCCTTGGTAGACTGTAGGTAAGGAGTCCTTTCTGGTGGGATTACCTCCAGTAACAGGTGAAATATTTTTCTTTCATGTAATCTTTCATCGTATAGAATAATTAAGCAAGGTTCATTGAACCATTTTCATACTCCCCTTGAAAGTCTTACTTTAGCTTTACATTGATTTCAAAGAACGTTTATCTGTGCCAGCTTGAAATTGAAGGCATCAACTGCATTTTTCTCTGACAGACCACGCTAATACACCAGGTGTATGTTTCCAGCACTGAATAACATATGCTATACATACTTCTGCTTTGCATTTAATGCTTGGCGAACAGCTGGTAGAAAACAAGTGCATGCCTGTACCCAAGATCTCCTTACTGTTGGCTGTTGAGTAAGCAAACCCTGTATACAAATTAAAAACAAGAACTGATGAAAAAAGAAAACAGGTGAAGATTTATAAGATGTCATTTAGATGTGACTGGAATTTTCTCCTTTCACAGGCTTGGAGAGGCAATGAGCAGGATGACTGGATTCCTCGCACCTATCAGGATCTGGAAGGTCTACCTTGTATTGTTATTCTAACTGGCAAAGACCCTCTGGGAGAAACCTTCCCCAGGTGCTGTTATTATTCTTTCAATATGATTGTTCTCTAACATGTTTAGATAAGCTAGGGGTGGATAAGTGGCTTGATACCATCTGGCTATTTTTTCACAAAAGAAGTGTATTTTTGAATACTTTATTTGGGAACTGTTTAAAGGTTTGGGAAGTGTAGTTTGTGAAAAGTAATGCTACTAAACTGTGTCCGTAGGTGTCTGTGTGAAGTACCAATGAGCATAATTTATATGCTGAATATTTAAAAATATATTTACGGGCTAATAAAATTATTGATGTTTAGTAAGAAATTAAAAATAGGGAGTATTCTTCAGAGTAAGAGAAAACACTACTTCATTTTTTTTCTTGTGTTGGGTTTTCCAGGTCGTTGAAATACTGTGACCTTCGACTAATTGACTCAAGCTACTTAACTCGTACTGCCTTAGAGCAAGAAGTAGGCTTGGCATGCTGTTACGTCTCAAAGGAGGCAATTCGAGGGCCTATTGTAGCTCTTGACCTTAGTGAGAAGGAGCAGGAGAAGGCTAATGGTAGCGAGAATGAATCTGATGAGCTGCTGATAGACTTGGACCGACCTCAGAGTAATAGCAGCGCTGTCACTGGAACCTCGGGTCAGTTATTCTGCTGTTGGTCTGAAAAACAAGTCTTTATTCCTACATCATTGGAAGTTGAATGCAAACACTGAGATGTTTACTCAAATGTGGTTGCTTAGCTGTATCCTACTGCAGGCTAGACAATGAAATGTTAGTTGCAGATTCTTCCCACAGTGAAAAATTTTCCTGTCTACTGTTAAAAGGAGATGGTGTTTCAGTGGGAGAGATGGGATGCCCTAGCTAAGGATCCCTTGTGATTTTTATTTCTAAACTTACATTTTACATTTGTTGCTAGCTTTGTCCAGAGGATCCTGAAAAGATCATAAATATAAGAGTAAAAAGGGCTAGTATAAAATTCTAGAAATAGGAAAATGGTCTGTAACTGTGGGAGTAGCTAGAGGTGGGGATGGATATTTGCCTCCTTGCCAAGACCAGAGAATGTTTGCCCTGCCTCTTCAGGCATCAGCAAAGCCTTACCTCCCACCAAGCCTTCCCTTCTTTGCGTTGAACAGACAATTCTAGGTCCTTCCCTTTGTTTCTCTATCAGTTTGAGGTATTAAGACAGCTGAACTGGATCTTTGCCATGCACCAGATTTTCCCATACACTAATTAAACTTGACTGGTACGGAGGAGGGAGGATAGCCCAGCTCATGTTCAAGTTGTAGTGAAATAAATGTTCTGTTCTTTGTAGAAAGGAAGATGACATTGATCCATGTATACAGTGGTTCGTTAAACTTGTCTTTCAGAAGGTTGTACCACCAAATTCGAAATCCTAAATGGGAAATGATGTCTAACATACAGAGCTTAGGACTGAACACTTGGACTCTGAACCCTGTGGCAGCAGGGCCTTTGCCTCTCCGGCAAGAGGGACAGATGGATGTAAATGATTTCTTTTTCTTGGTGAAACACCGACCTCAGCCACAGCAGCTCTCATTGAGCAGAAGTATTTGTACATTAGGATTGTCACACAGACTAAATGAATTCATGGTTTACTTATGTCAGTCAGTATCTGTTCACTGCCTGCTCTTTGTTTTCTCAGGTTCCCTGGCTGACAACGGCGTAAGCTCCTCCAGTGCCGCAGACAAGTCTCAGAAACAGGCACCATCTCTTAACTTTCAGGCTGTGGCGCACAGCTCAGTAGATGAGGGAACTTACTCCAGTTTTACAGCCGGAGAGACCCTGAAACAAGAGTGTGACTCCCTGGGTAACCAGATGGCAAGCAGCACCACTTCGAAACCATCCTCTCTCTCTTCAGTCTCCCAAACATTACAGTGGCCTGCCCATTCAGCCAAAGACAGCAAGGCCCTCCGTGTTGCCCTGCCACGCATTGTCATCCTGTCCAAAGCTGCCTACTGCCTCCTGGGCTCGCAGAAAAGTGGGAATTTGCCTTCTTCCTCTTCCCTCCTGCCTCATGCTGATGTGTCTTGGCTGAGTTCTCTGAGGCCTTTGCTTCACAAGGACATGAACAGTGAAGAGCAGTCTCTGTACTACAGACAGTGGACGACAGCCCGACAGCACCACGCAGACTTCAGCAATCAGGGTGAGGCATCTGGTGCCAGGAGTTTTCACCCAAGGCGGCTGCTTTTGACAGGACCACCACAAGTAAGAGCACAGTTCCTTCCCCTTGCCTTTTTAGCAGTCTGAGAGGGCCAATGATGAGGACCATAGGTCACACTGTAGAGGCATCCACCAAGATTGCACACTATGGTATGTTTCAAAGTCAAAAATCGAAGTCAAGTTTTAAGGCTAAGTCCATGCTGAAAGTGGTAAGGAGAGGAAGGGTGATGCTGTATGTCATGTTTTAGCCTAAATGAAATACATGTGGATGGTGCTGGGCATAACATTGCAATGAGCATGGCAGAAGATAAGCAGTTATCACTGCCAATCTCCCTGTGTACAAAAGTGACACAAGCTGTGGGCCAGGTTGTGCTCAGAAAACAATTTAGTAAAATTATTCAGCGTAATGGGGAATGTTATGTCTTGCAGTGTTTTCAGGCAGAGCTGAAAACAGAGCTTTCGGTTAAGCCCAAAGGCATTTATCTGAAATTTATCCTTCCATCGTAGTAGCTTGAGTTGGCATTTAGGCTTTTTTCCGTCTCTGGCTCAGGTTGGAAAGACTGGTTCATACTTGCAGTTCCTAAGAATTCTCTTCCGCATGCTGATCCGTTTGCTGGAAGTAGATGTTTATGATGAAGAAGAGATTAATGCCTGTAAGTATTTAGTAGCATTCTTAATATGCATGATAAAGAACTTATGTTCTGTATTATTTAACAGTGAAAATTTTAGGCTCACAAAAAGACTATAAATTACACCTACTACATGTCCTGTCCATTGGTGTGTAGCTGGACTTGCTCTAGGTGTCTGCATATATTTCAATACAGATTAATAAAAAAGTAAATTTTATATTTTACTTAGCTGAGAACTATCATATGTGTTTTGGATTGATATATTTATATAACACTAAAATGAAAGTAAGCACAAAACTGTAAATGGGCAGCATCTGCCCATGTTATCTCTGATTGCAAGTTTTTAAACACTGACAGCTTTTAAGCAGACAGGACTTTAAGAACATTTTGTTTCTGGCTGAAACATAACTATTATTTATGTTTATTTATAAGTTAGACTGTCTCCTGGGTGCAGTTTGCAGATCTTAAGCTAAGAATAAAGGGAAGGGGTAGCCTCTTTGGATTTGTGCCCATTTGACAGATCTCACAAATTCATTAACTGCCATGGCAGGACTTTGACTTGAGAAGAACAAAACCTTTTCAAGATTAGTCCTAATCATGGTGATTTTTACAGAACTTTGTGGGTTTTTAGTGAAGTCTTTGTGGTGCATAACTGTCATGAGCATTAGACTGGCATCCTGAAAATGTAGGTGTTGTCAAAACTTTGAAAAGACTAATTTGTATTTCTGTTCATACAGTGGTATTAAATGTAAAAGAAAAAAAAAAGTAGTACTTTCCTTTGATTTGGAGCTTTGGGGGCAGTTATTTTCTCATTATTTGAACTAAAGTACCCCAGAAACTTAGGATGAAATATCAAAATGTAAGAGATGTTCTTTGTCATGCCATCTGGCCTGTTGTGATCACAGCAATGTGTCACACCCCTGCCAGGAATGCATGGAATTCCATCACAAGAGCAGTTTGGGTTTGGTTGGGGGTTTTCATTGTGGCTTTTTGGCTCCCATTACTTCTGTTGGAATGCTTCTCCAGAGCACTAGTGTTCTCATTATTGAAAATATTATTTTATTGTCCAACTCAAAGATGTTTCTGTCCCAGTTATAAACATTCTTTTTAGGACCAAAGAAAATACTCTAATTTAAATTAAAATACTTTTTCTCTTCTTTGAGGTTTGCTTCTTCGGTGTAGTCAGGCAGCTAACTTACCCTCTCTCAGCATTCATCTAGGTAGCCTGGATCTTACAGGATCTTAGCAAATGACAGGCTCCTTATTCTCCTTATCAGTTTGGTAGTCTTGCCTGCATATCTGTTTTCAATTTATCCTTCTGGTGCACGGGTGAGCAGAACTGAATGTGGTATTCGAGGGCTGTTTAACCAACCCAGCCTACAACAGCTCATGTATTCCCCTGCCCCCACTGAAAGCCCCATGATGGATGAAACCTATGATTGCACTGGTCTTTTCCATTCTCCCATTTCACTGGCATTGATACATAGCTTGCACTCCTAGGTTCCTCAGCAACTCGGTCATTTCCAACTGAGGTGCTCCCACCTTGCTGCAGAAATGCTTGCTCTTAGCCCTTGATTGCACATACAACTCACATTTTTTCTGTTAAATATCACCAAGTTTTTGTTGTTACAGTTTTCAAGGGCAATTCTTTACGGCCAATGTTTGATTCCTTCTCTTTGTTGACAATGACTCTTAAGAGTGTGCCACCAGCAAACTTTAGCTAATATTTTGTTTACATTAGTGACATTAGTGAGAATATTAAACAGCATGCCCCTCTGCTAACCTTTTAACTTCTTTGTTAAAAGATTTTGTTTCTATCTGCCTTAATGCTTATGATGTTATATGCTGCCATCTTCTGTTTAATCAACTCTTTCAATTTACAGACTGTTCCTTGTCTTTGTTTTCTTCAGCTGTATTAATAATTTGTCGTATAGTGTCATACCAAATACTTAAGTACAGAAGGAGAAGGTGCATTGCATTTCCTTTGTTCAGAGAAATAGGTATCTCATAGCCATCTAATGAAAATAATACACAATTTCTTTAGTCAAGCTATATTGCATTTTATCACACTTTTATTTACTTCAATATCTTTAATTATTTCCTTTACCCTCTCTAAATTTTGAATATTACCAAGGTCAAAGTAATGGACTCAGAGCTCTGTAGATCACTGTGTCTTCTCTTGTGTCAGTCAGGATAGGGTGAGCATGTGCTCATCTGTAGACCCAATGTTCATTTCACCTGAAATTACTTTTCTAAAATCACTAACCTCAGCTCAGTTACACACCTACTTTTATCTGTTTTTCCATCTCATTTTAAACTGAATTGGTTTATATTCAAGCTGCATTCTAAAGTTGTTTTCTTTGGCAATGCTTTCTACTGTTCCCATTGCTTAAACTTGATTTTCTATTTTAGACTTGTCTCTGTTGGGTCAAACCAAAAAAGTTTCAGTTCCTCCTTGCTGGCCACATCCCACTCTTTAATAGGAGTGTATCTTTATCATGCACTGGTACCAGCTACTAGTACACATATTTATGCAGCCTCTTTTTCCTTGCTTTCAGCCTTCTGCCTTTGGATATTTTGCTTCTCATTTACCCAGTGGCCTTCATTCCATCATAGAGAAGCTCAAAACTACACCTGTACCTTTTGCACAATTCTTTGAGCAGGTTATGCTTAAACCAGAGTGAATAATACCTTAGCAGCTTGATGAGGAACAGAGCTGTAAGGTATCTAGGAGGTCCCTTCACCTGCACACAGTTTCTAAGAAATTGCCATTTCTTTAAAATAGCTTTATGTGAATTGTAATTCCAACGATAACATTTATGATGTTCAAAGATGTTGCTCTGTGTATGTGTGTGTGTATGTGCACGCTTGTTCATATGCAACTGTAAAGCAGCAAACATCACATAAACATCATTTGGTGGGTATCCGATACTGCTTACCTGAAGTGTGTTGTTGCAGACCATACAGAAAACAGTGAAATTACTCAGTCTAGCAACGACCACTGGCCAGACATTGAGATCTTCAGCAAAATATCTTTTGACCTGAGTGTACATGACCCCAAGTACAGAAATATAAGTCCTGTATACACAGAACAACTCTCAAGAGTAAAACAAGGTAAGTAAAATGTAGATTTTTAGGAATACTTTCTTACAAAGAATCAGTTTTTATTGGTTCAGCTGAACACGTGTGTTAACAAGGACCTTTAATTTCCAAAATTATATGGACCAAAACAATTTGTGTGTATTTTACAGTTGTGACTGGGATCACAATTTCTGGCTTTTAACACTCCTAAAATTTCTGTTTCTTTTCTTTGTGCACAGAAACAAGCAAAGAAACAAAATCAGAGGAACCCAAGAAAAGGGAGACTGTGTCCATGATGCTGACTAAATTTGCAGCTTACAATACATTTCATCACTGCGAGCAGTGCCATCAGTACATGGATATTAATCCTACTGCACAGGTTAGTGTCAAGGCCTACAGGTACACTTCATCCTCATTTTTTAATGTGATCTCTCCAGGCATGATGCTCTCAACTCAGGATTCATGGTTTCACCTTCCCTGAGATGGAATTTTTTAATTCTTCCATTCTCAGTAGAGATACTGAGCTACAGATCCAGGGGCTTTAAATGTGTCTGCTGTGTTCTGATTGAGCAGTTCTCTCCAGCTGCCTCTGGCAAAGGGTGAATATTGTGACTCGTTGTCTCAAGCCAAAGCATTATTCAGCCTGTCCAGAGGGTTTACAGTATCTCATGGGAGAAGAATGTAAAATTAAGAGAGATGCTTGTCTTACCTAAATGCTAGCCATCCACATGTGTGATGGGAGATGGGAAGGCCTTTCTTCCTTCCTTTATATCTAACTGTGCAAGCTTCTCAGCAGTAGCTTATGTCACTGGACATAAATGAACATTTTTAACTGTTTGGCTAAAAAACTTCTGGTCTCTAAAACAGTTATGCTCACAGGAGACTGGCAAGTAAGATTATTCCTGGTTAATAGGTCACACATTATTTCTTAACAACCAACAACAGCTTACTTAGAAGTTTCTTATCTCAAATAATTCTTTCCTTGCTTGTTAATCTTTTCCGGCAGCTTGCTATTAAGCTGTCACAGTGTAGACACACCAACCTGGCAGTGTACAATGTCAGTTACCTCAGAACAGCACCAGCAGGTCTGATTTAAACCTCACGCTTCATTAAGTACATTGACAGAAGCAAATCCTCCCCAAGGACATCTGTTGTTCCCTCCACTCATCTTTATACATGTGGTCAAACATAACTAGTAGTAATAAATACAAACATCTACTTGTATGTACAAGTGTGAGCTGTGTATGTAGAATTATGATGATTGATCTCAGAATGATAATTACATGCTCAAAGGGGAGTCATTGGATAGGAAGGAAGCATTATGAAGGGAGAGGGATTCTTAAATGCTTTAACAGAACCTAAGTAAAGTCACTTGCTTTTTCCACCTTTCTGTAGGCTAATTATTTCAATTTTTTAGTAAAGATTATAGAAAGCTCATTGGTAAGAGTAAATGATAAGACAAATGCTTCTGTAGGATCAACTCTAATCAGATATGTGGGCACTTTGTATACACTTACACAGTTCAGCGAAGTGCTGTGCAAACTTAAACTCACCCAAATTCTTCATAGCGTTGTTAATGGTGTGATCTGCTTTGGTCACCCAGCTACTCAGGAGAATATCACCACAGGAAAAGTACCATACTAATGCAACTGTGCTGCTGCTCAAGTGGCTGTATGGCAGTGCATGCTGCTCTGGAAGCACACCCCCATGCTACACTGCTCTTTGAATCTTTTAGGGAAATTTATTTGGACAGTTTGTTTCCTAGTGTGCATATATATATATATATATATGACTTCAGCTTGTAAATATTGATAAATAATTCCTTGCTGAAATGGACTTCAAAAGAGTCAAGTTTGGCCAAAGATCCTTACTTGTACGGAAAGCTGATTCTTTAAATAGAGAGGCCAATTATATATGCCTAAATAGTGTGCCTTACAATGAGGAAAATAAGAATATAATAGAGTTAACTTCAGTTACTGAAAGAGCATGTTTTGACTGTTCTTCTCTGATGGCTTCCAGTACTGTGACGTTTAGGAGCAGGTTGCCATATGCTCCCAATGTATTATTACCTGCTTGCAAATCATTTTTGTTTGTTTGTATGCAGGTATCTGACTCCACTCTGCATGCATTCACATTTTCATCCTCAATGCTAGGAGAAGAGGTTCAACTGCATTTTATAATCCCCAAGTCCAAAGAGAACCATTTTGTCTTCAGCAAGCAGGGAAAACACCTAGAAAGCATGAGGCTCCCACTCGTTTCTGACAAGGTGTGTGTGCTGCTCTTGCCTATCTGCTGAATGCAGTCAACTTGACATACATTTGCAAATTAATGGTGGGAGGCCTTTTCTGTCTGCTGTTTGGTTTAAAATCCTTTGTGTAATTCTTCTCTGGCTGTCCTTAGAACTGAAGGTTTTGAGGACAATCATGCCTTTTTTCATTCTTAGTTTCCAGTTCACATGTTTTGCAATGATTGGTCATCTTTAAATCTGGTATAAACAATAAATAAATAAAAATCTCTATCAGGGATAACCTTTCTTTCTACCTAACATTGCCAAAATATCTCCTGTTCCAGCAGAATCTGAATGCAGTCAAGAGTCCTATCTTCACTCCATCAAGTGGACGTCATGAACATGGCCTCTTGAACCTCTACCATGCCATGGAAGGCATCAGCCACTTGCACCTCCTTGTAGTCAAGGAGTATGAAATGCCTCTCTACCGTAAATACTGGCCCAACCACATCATGCTTGTCCTGCCAGGCATGTTCAACAATGCTGGAGTTGGTAAGAAACACCATCCATGCTTTGCTGTGAAGGTATCAAAATCTACAATGGAAAATGTGGATCATGTTGTTGAAGGAAATATTACAGCAGCTCCTCACATTTGTGCTGTGGTAATAGCAGTGGTATCTGTGCAAAATACAATTATGTGGAAGAACTGCTGTCATGGAATATATGTTTGTATTGATCACTGCTTTCTCAATTTAAAGTCTTATGTTTTATGGGCCATATTCACTCATTTTACTCAGCTCTGCTGTGTGAATGTTCATTCTAGATGTTTTACACATGATTTTTAAAATTGCATGGTTTTAGTTAGTGGAAGGTAATTACTAACTGCAGATGAACACTGGGGGCTTGAACTTTGGAATTTATTTTCATGGGTGCTGAGTTTTCCTGCAAGAAGTTTTAAGTAGCTTCACTTTTAGAATCTTAGACCTTTCTTGGTTCAAGGTATTTTATTATGCCCACAAAACTGTGTTCTGCAGAATGTCTTAAAGCATCCAGTCTTCCTGGTATCTGCCTTTTAGATTTACTCACACTGAAAAAGGGACATACTGATTTCTTTTTAAACTAAGATGTTATGAGCACTGAGTTCATAAAGGATAATGACTGCAGATGTTCATGTAATCTTTCTCTAATAAAGATGCTTTCTCTATGGTATTTTCTCAGGTGCTGCCAGGTTTCTTATTAAGGAACTTTCCTACCACAATCTAGAACTGGAACGAAACCGCTTGGAGGAACTGGGAGTCAAGCGCCAGTGTGTGTGGCCATTCATCGTGGTCATGGATGACTCCTGTGTCTTGTGGAACATGCACAGTGTCCACGAACAGTCCAGGTAAGTAACCACCACACTGGGGTCCTTGCACTTCTCCAGCACAGACAGCAGCACGTCTGAGACTGAGGCTCATCTCTAGCATCTGACAGTGTATGAAAGACCAGACAGTTGGAAAAGCTGGACAGCTGGAGCTGCTGGTAATGTACTCAAGATATTGCCACACAAAAGCAGCTTTCAGCAGTGGTTTTGATGTAATAACACCAGACTGCCTGTCCAAAGGGCCTCACAAAAGTAGCTATTCACTGTATTATTATTCAGGTAGCACAGGAACTGTACAGCTAGAGTTTAGGTGTATTGTCTAAAATGCAAAAGTTCAGCTTTCACTCAGAGCAGTAGGAAGGGTGTACGTTTGTCTTGCTGACCACCAACATTCAACATGTTGTTGTTGCCCACTTCCACCTGATAGTACCCTTACATCTGTGTCAGTACCATCAACAAACCTCTGCTTATGTTCGTTCTTTGCCTAAAGCCACTCTTGCTTTTAGTGACTGTTGAAGTGATTTCTCAATATTATTTCCTGATTTGTTTTGATTCAATTTATGTTTCTCAGTGAAAACAGTTTATTTTGGGAACTTCAGCTTTTTAGAAGGCATTAAGCTCTTGCCCTTCTCAGCTCTTATGCTGTCCATTACAGAGAAAAAAGCCTTCCAGAAATTATGCCTAAGGTGATTCCTTTGCCCTTCCTAAATTGCTGTGTTAGACTTTATTCTGCTGAAAGGCTCATTTTCCTAATGGTTACATTGATGGGATAAGATCAGTTGTCTGTTGCTTAAAAAGTCTGCATTTATGTATGAATTTATACAGCATCTGTAGTAAACATTCTCAATTGTTAATGGACTTTCTTGGTGCTTTTTATACACATACATGTGTATATATGCAGTGTATGTTATAGAAAAATAATAGAGTATGTTTGTATGTTGTGTATGATCATGTTTTGCAGTCAGTCGCTGGAGCCTGGGGGTTTCAGCAAGAATGTGTCTCTGAAAAGTGTTCTCCAACACATTGAAGCCACCCCCAAAATTGTTCATTATGCAATACTGGGTGTTCAGAAATGGAACAGCAAGCTGAGCACCAGGAAAGCAAAGGCTCCATTCTCCAGGTGCCACGTGCGTGACTTTATACTGCTCAACATAGACCTGACCCAGAATGTGCAATATGATCTGAACAGGTATATATATATAATATATATTCCATATATATCTGTGGAAAAATAGTATGTTGACATAAGAATCTTGTCACAAAATTTCTGAATGCTGTTGAGATAAACAGAATGATCCTGTCTAAGGTAATGAGTGATATGCGTTGTGTCTGGATGAATAAGGCATCAAAATAAACTTACCATAAGCCAAAAAAACCTGTGAGAGAGACAGCCCATGAGGCAAGGGCAGGGGAGGGCTTCAGAGGACTGAAAAGACAGGGGGGAAAGAAGAAACTTCAGGAGAAAAAAGTAACTGGGAGACTAAAAGTAGAAGAAGGGAGCCAAAATTACATCAAACACACGATGAGTGTGAAGTTTCCAGAATGCCTCTGCAAGAGCCTGTTGTGTCACTAAGAACAAGAGTATAGAAAATACCTGAACCATTGCTATGGTAAATGTTATGAGGAGGGATTCCTTGTATTTCCTCCAGAGTCAGCTATCCTCCTTGTTGCCACTTGGGTTTGCAAAAAAAGGAGATGAAAAACAATTTTCCACTATTTCCTTCGTCTTCTCCCTCCTCGCCTAACTTCATCCTAAAGCATTTGCAATAAAGCACTGATATAATGTACCTTTACTGCGGGTTCTCATCACAGGCAGAAGCAATATTAAGTTCTCCCACACCCCAGACTAGTGAGTTCAAAATAAACCCCATCTCCGCTGGCCACAAATGGCCCTGAGGCTTCTCACCCTGGGCTCCTGCTGCTGTTTCCAGGGATCCTGTGTATTTCAGCAAGGAATTGTAGCCAGCCTGTGGAAGCTGGTGTGCCTTCCAGAGATCTTGATTTCACATTCTCTGTCGGGTTGAATCATGCATTGGGAATCAGCCCACAGAAGTGAGCAATTACATTGTAAATAGCACAGGACAAATGTTACTTCTCAGCTGCTTTGCCTTCCACAGCAAAATATTTGTCAAAGCTACATTTATCCCCTTATTCCAGTTTATGAAGAAATATGTCATATAGCACTGGCGTTATCAGAAATGGAGGTTGGTCACTGCAGAGCTTCCCTTAGTTAAAAAATATGTAAAAAAACTAAAAAGAAGAAAAAAAAAGAAGGAAAGTGTGGGGAGGAAATGGTTGATGTCAGTATATGATGAGGATGAGAGAGTGAGCCAGATTTGGAATGGGGAAGAAGCGTACAGGCACACTGAAAAGTGAAGACTAGTTTGGTCTTAAGATGACCAGCAGTTGCTTTCCCACACCAAGAGCACATTGCAGGAAGGAGTCTTCAGAGCTCTGTAGAGAATTTGGCACCATATCAGATGGTCTCCAAAAATCTCTGCTGAGCCCATCCTGATGCATTTCAGCAGTGGGTGTGTGAATGCTTGCTCATGTACAGCAGCCACACAGTTGGTTTAGTGATCTCATGTTTCATGTCCAGGTATTTCTGTGAAGATGTAGATTTTAATCTGCGGACAAACAGCAGTGGCCTCCTCATCTGCCGCTTCAACAACTTCAGTGTCATGAAGAAACATATTCAGGTTGGAGGACAAAAGGACTTTGTCGTTAAGCCAAAAATTGTGGTGAGTGTGGAAGTATGCTCTGTAATATGTAAGGGGTAAAATCAGGACCTGTTTCCCCTCAAAATAATTAATTCTCTAGCCTTTTATTTTGTGCTTATTTGGCATCTGACATTTGTGGCTTACTCTGTGGTAGGGCTGCCACATCAAAAATAGAAAATGATAAATATTTTGCTAATTATGAGTTATGAATGGAAATTCTCCTAATCTATTAGAAGAGGGGCTAGAATTGGAAAGAGTTTGGTCTAGCTGTTCAGTGGTATCTCTGATGGAGGAAGAATTTGCAGACATACACTCTGATCAAAAGCAGGTAAATTTTACTGGACTGAGTTTTAAAAATGTTAGCACAGCCACTACTTCCTGGAGTTTGCTGGTTTGTGCTGACTTTCAGTCCTTGCACTTCCTGACAAGAAGAGCTGTGAGGAAAGGCTCTGAAACTGGAACCTCCTGAAATTCACCTAGGAAATCCAAGTATTTATAAAAATATATCAAACATTTCATACATGTGTTACACCTATGCCAGCTTTAAATGGAGGTGTATTTCAAAGGATTGGTTTTAATCTAGGAATCTTACAGTTTGTGTTCCTGGTGGTTTTAAACGCATGCTGAACCATCCCTCTTTTAAAAGGATCACCTCCATACCTCAAGATTTAACTGACTAAACCCCGGTTTTGAGTGGTTTTGGAGGTCATTTTCTGATTTTTCTTTTCTTGTGGTTGTAGTGGAATCTGTAGTGATGGAGTGGCCTATAACAAAACTCCATAGAAAAAATTTTTTATAGATTACTCCACAGAATGAGTATGTAATTTCCTGTGATGTCCAGGAGTAAGGCAGGATGAAGGTCACTGTGACAATCTGAACTCCTTATTTTATGTCCCTTCTTTAGGCAACCAGATATCCACAGAAGTATTTGGCAACCACAGAACAAGTAATTCATTTATTTCTGTGCTGTGGTGCTGTCAAAATTGAGTGGGGACTTTTGATCTGTCCCCTCTCTACTTGCCCTGTCATGGTGATCCCTTCCTCAGTTAGAGTAACTCCTGCAGAGCAAATACACTGAGTAGGCAGGTTAAAAGGGATTCCCCTTGGTTTCCCTGCAGGTTTCAGACAGCGTGGCACCCATAATGCCTCTTCAGTATGTCTGTGCCCCTGACAGTGAGCATACATTGCTGGCGGCCCCGTCTCAGTTCCTCCTGGAGAAATTCCTTCAACATGCGACATACAAACTCTTCCCAAAGGCCATTCATAACTTCAAGAACCCAGTATTGGCCATCGACTGCTACCTGAACATCGGGCTTGAGGTACAAAATATTTGCAGAGATAATGGGGATAAGTAAATGCAAACCTTTACTTCAGTATCTTTCTTGTGTTGGAAACCCCTTCTGTTATGAACCTTTCAGCATCAAGGGTACCGCTTGAAGACTTTGGTCTCAGATTCTGCTGTTGGAGGTAGAGGACCAGTCCACTGGAGGAGCTGGAGATGAAGCCTCCAGCTGGCAATGAAGCCTCCAGCTGGCTAGTGTGGGTAGAGACCAGAGGTCTGCAATGGATTAATGTGACTGCTAGATTGTACCACATCCTTGAGTCACAACAACCCCATGCAACATTGCTTCAGGCTTGGGGGAGTGTGGCTGGAAAGCTGACTGACAGAAAAGGACCTGGGGGTGCTGGTCGACAGTTGGCTGAACATGAGCCAGCAGTGTGCCCAGGTGGCCAAGAAGGCCAATGGCATCCTGGCTTGGATCAGAAATAATGTGGCCAGCAGGACTAGGGAGGGAATCGTCCCCTTGTACTCATCACTGGTGAGGCCAAACCTCAAATCCTGTGTCCAGTTTTGGGTTCCTCACTACAGGAATGACATTGAGGTGCTGGAGTGTGTCCAGAGAAGGGCAACAAAGCTGGTGAAGGATCTGAAGAACAAGTCTGAGGAGCAGCTGAGGGGGCTGAGGTTGTTTAGCCTGGAGAAAAGGAGGCTCAGGGGTGACCTGCTCACTCTCTACAACTGCCTGAAAGGAGGAGGTAATGAGGAGGGGATTGATCCCTTTTTCCAGTTAACAAGTGATAGGACAAGACAAAGTTGTGCCAGGGGAAGGTTAGATTGGATAGTGGGAAAAATTTCTCCGTAGAAAGGGTTGTCAAGCATTGGAACAGATTACCCAGAGAAATGGTGGATTCACCATTCCTGGAGGTATTTAAAAGATCTGTAGATGTGGCCCTTAGGGGTATGGTTTAGTGGAGGATTTGGCATTACTGGGTATGATCTTGGATCTCATGGATCCAGGAAGCCAGTGGGATCTTAATGAGCCTAACCTAAACAATTCTATGATTTGCAAAGGAATAGCACATGTCTGTCTGAAATAATATTTCATACAAAGTGAAAACCCAAAAGTGATGCCATTCTTGACAGAACTTGGTATTCATCTTCGTTGCTTCTCTTTTTATGAACATGGGTTTCTAGGGTAACTAGGTTTTTGCAAATATATCGTAGATGTCTGTAAATTGGGAGATTAGAATTTTTGAACCCAATGGTCAGTTTGAAGTGGATCTGAAACAGGGTGAACATCTAACAGGGGCATTGTTCTGACAAACATTATGGAGGTCAGTAGTAAGAGAGAGAAGATACACAACAGCCATCATGGCACTGAGACACACAGTAGCCCCAGTGCTGGGAAGCACAAGCTTCAGCAGTTTCAGTACTCATGGAATTGCTTACTATGTTTGACAAATGTATCCTTATCAGAACAACCTACATAATCTTAACAGTCATTATAAGGAGGTGATTTGTGGAGAAGCAGAAAATCAAACTGAATTACAGAGAGCCTTGAAATAACATGTTGCAGACTTGGTGACACCAATTGAATCTAGAAGTTTGTCCCGTGTGTTATTTCCCTGAGGAGGTTTGCTCAGTGCTGTCGTCCTGTTGGTTTGTATTTTTACCAGCACCAGCTGTCTCGCCTGTCATCACTAAGTTATATTCCATTCCACTTAAAGCCATCCTTAGACATTTCTAACACAAGAAGTGTTTCCTTTCTTTCCCCCTTCTGTTTCAGGTGGCTATCTGCTATATTAGTTCCCGCCCACACTCAGTCAATGTCAACTGTGAAGGGGTGTTCTTCAGCGGACTTCTGCTCTATCTCTGTGACTCCTTTGTTGGTGCAGACCTCCTCAAGCGGTTCAGGTTTCTGAAAGGTAATCTCACTGCTTGCCTGGGCACCCTGGGTGCTTTTCTGCCAAGTAATAATAGCATGGGGGAAAAGGGAAAGGCAGAAGAATAACCAGCTTCATTAAACAGCTCCATTATTTTCACAGTTAGTGATGCCATTGTTTTCAAAAGAAGTAGATGGAGTGTTTTTTTGGGAGTGTCTCAAACTTCTGTTCCTGGTGGTAGTAAGTGCAAGTAATTGAACCTTAGGTAAGCTTTGACAAATTATATTCATTAAATCATTTTAAAGTGACATTGAATTAAATAGATGCAGAAAAACAAGGATCCATGGAAATCAGGCAGTTAATTGTGCAGTCAGTAACTTCAGAGTTTAGAGCATAGGTGTCACTGATGAGGACAAGAAATTCTGCACTGGCAATCAGTCTGTAATGGCAATAAGTCTTCAGTACTACAGATGGGACAGCTCTTAGCTGGAGGATGATGAGGTCTACCCCCAATAGTCCTTGATAAACATGAAGAAAGATTTTGATGACATTTTTGTCTTAATGCTAACAAATAGCAAATTGCCACAGGTATTCAGTAATGCTGAAGTGTGTTGCAGAGCTCCACACCAGTGCATTTGTGGTGACACGGCTGAGTGGTTTCCATTTCGTGGTGTGTGAGGATGATGTGCGTGCCGGGGTGCTGTGAGGGTGACCCTGAGCAAGTCTCGAGAACCACATTTTGAAGCTTGCTCCTGCACCCTCTTGGGCCTCCAGGGCAGGGGCAGAGGAGGAAGGCACAAAGACGTGAGTGGGATGATGCTGGCCACTGCCAGGTCACCACAGCTGATGTGGGCTGAATGCAGCCAGAGAGGCCACTTTGTTTGTTGTTTCTTGGGCAGGGGGTGGTTTCTTCACAAAACCAGGCAGTGGATGCCTGGTAGGAAGGGCCTTTCCCTGCTTCAGTCAAGCAGAGGAGGGATCCGAACTAAAAACTCCTCCGTGTCAGGTGCCGTGTGCTGTAGCATGTATCAGAGCAAGCCCTGAAGGTGTCCAGCTATCCTGCTCATTAAATGTCTACATGTAACACCAGGTGGAAGGAAGTTTGCGAGTTTACACCACAGAGAAACTAGGGGCTCTTACAGTGCTTTACAAAAGGCAGCTGTCATACTTAAAGAAGCCATAGCAGATTTTCTTGAGTGTCAGTTGTGGGACTGGTTTGGCTTAGTCGAATTTCATCATTGACCTTGTAAAAACCCAAATGTCCCATGAAACAAACAAACAAAAAGTAGGCTTTATTCTTTTGGCGTAATTATCAGTAGTAATTTAATCATCTTGGATTCCAGTTAATGTTCTCTCTTGCTACAGTTGATTATATTAACACTGGCTGATTGTCAGGCAGTGACATTCTGTGACACAGAGCAGACCCCACACCATGCTTGCTTTTCCCTGTCTGTGCCTTCCTGAAAATTCACAGAATTCACAGATGGACACCATTTGCTTCTGTTCCAGGGATCACAGGATTGATCACAGAATATTCTGAGTTGGAAGGGATCATCACATCCAACTCTGAAGTGAATGGCCCATGCAGGGACCAAAGCCACATCCTTGGCATTATTTATCCTTTAACTAACTGAGCTCTGAGCTTGGGCTGGATGGTTGTTGATAGATCTTTCTAATACTACTTTTTTCCTATCTAGCAGCAGAAGTTTCTTTAAAATATCTTAGGAAAACGAATGAAGGAAATGTGTTGGTATTGTACTCTGAGAATCTAACATCCTTTTTAATTGAAGGTGCCACCCTGTGTGTCATATGTCAAGACAGAAGCTCGTTACGGCAGACAATAGTCCGGTTGGAGTTGGAGGATGAGTGGCAGTTCCGACTTCGGGATGAATTTCAAACTGCTAACAGTAGTGATGACGAACCACTCTATTTTCTTACTGGACGCCATATATAAGCCTTGCTAAGACACTGCTAACAAAGAAAAAAGAACTTTGTTTTTTTAAAAAAAAAAGTACAATCACTGTGGAGCAAAGTGCAACCAATATTTATCTAGACTGCTCTAAAGAATTCCCCACAATTCTGAAGTAGGTTTTATTCCTTGGGATAAATTACCACATCAGTTATGATTTAAAGGATCCTGGATTCCAGTTATTTTCACATCAGTCACAACTGCTGACACTAATCACACAGGCAATCAAGCTGTAGGATCTGGGAAGAGGACATTGTTTGGTTGAAGAATCCTTTTTATATTCAGCTGAGTTAGGGGAAGAAGCTGCTCTCCTATTGCAGCTGCTAGCTTGAATGTGTTACATGAAATGCACCCCAGCATGTGGAATTTATTGAAGATAGGTGGAGTAGAGCCCACCGTGTCTCTTCAGCTCTGTGCTGTGGTACAGGAATACTCAGGGGTTTGAAACTACAATATAAATAGATACTTGTATTAAAAGGAATAGTCTTGTTCTCTGTGCAGTGTTAGTTTGAAATTTGTAACTGTGTACGTATTGAAACTGTCTTTGGCAAGATTTCCACAGGTGTTCAAAGTTTACTACTTAAACCTGAACAAATGGGCAAATGCATGGCAGGCACTGGGCACCCTGGTTCTCCTAGTAATGGTATTTTGCCCCAGTAGGCGCCCCCTCATTGACTCCAGGGAGGAAGCAAAAGGCTTCTTGTAGCTGCTCTCTTCAGTTAGGGGCCAGAGTAACTTCCCAGCAAATCGCCTTCAGTTCCTCTCTCTCCTCAGAGCTTTGAAAATGTCAGTCCATCCTCCTTTCCATACGGAAATGTGTCCTCTTGTCAGTCCGTGCCTTTGTGCTGGGCTGTGCAAAACTCACTCTCTGTTCCTTTTACACTCAACTCCTGTTGGCTGCAGAGCTGAGGTCATGTCCAAGTTGCACCTGTATATGAAGCAACATACCAAAAAATGTGCAGGAGAGTAACGATGCCTTAGCTGCACCCGAGAGAAACAGAAGGTATTCTACAGTAGCTCCAGAGGGGAACAGGGGGGAAGTCCCAGGGAACTGGGACTGCTCAGGAGAGACTCCCCAGAAGCAAAGATCTGTGAACGTATCACAGTCTTTCCTGTAAATCTGTAAATACTGGTTATGCAGCAGTTATACACATTGTTCTACTTACAAGCGCAATACTGGTCCTCCTTAAGGTTTCGGAACACACTCAGTGCAGTTGCATTTGGTTGTCAGGGTTAAATGGTAGGGGTACTCTGTTCCCCTCACACAGGTAGCATGAGTTACCTTGCCGAGGTTTCCATACACAAAACAAAAATGATTTGTCTGCATATCATGACCCCTTTATTTAAAAGAAAAATGCAGCTATTTAGGAATATGAATTTACTTCCCAAAAAGCAATGAAAATAAAAAACACATCTTTGTACTTGACCTGCAACTCATTGGAGAAGGACCTGCCAAAGCTGCATTTTTTTTAACGCATAGTGTTAATTAAGCAACGTTTTTTATCTTCTGAAAAGAGATGTTTACAGATAAAAAAGCATAATATATTTCACAGAGGCCAAAGGAAAATGCTTTGCATATATGTCTGTGTTGATGTAGCATATCTCTGATGCTGTAAATTTAGCAAATTTCAGCTGAACAACCCATTTCTGTAAATTTATTTTTTATTTTCCTTCAGACACAACCTGCCTTATCTATTTTAACACTGGGAAGTCGTAGGGAATATAAAAGATATTTCTTGAAGCATTTGATACACACATGAATGTATTCCAGTAGTTCTGGTTTTGCCAGGCGGCCTTAAGGCCAACCCCAGGTCTTAGTGTGGTGTAGAAGTGTGAGGTATTACATGTTCAAAAATGGTTTCCTTTTTGTTTGTGTATTTGATATTTGCACTAAGTTCTTAAAATTCCCGGTGCTGAGACTACTAGGAGGAATTAGTCTGCTGGTGGAGCAGTGCAAAATTGTCCTGAAGGTTGAGTGCATTTAGAAAATCAGCTCACTTGCCTGCCTTTACCAATTAATAGTAAACCCATTTCCTTAGCGCTCTCCCATGCAGAAGCAAGGAGTTTCAGTAATGCTGTGGCCAGAGCACACTACACCAGCCCAAACAGCACAGGCCTGGCCCATGAAATACTTTAACTGGCTGCCTGTGAATTCCTAGGAAGGAGACTCTTCTTTGACAGCCAGATGATTGCTATTCCATTTTGGTATTAAGCCTCATCATCAAGGCCATTTTTATGAATGTATTAAATTGGCCAGCATTATATTTTACCTGTAGATGTTCTTGTCTATTCACAGGTTAAAACTGAATGTAAACTAAGATTTAAAGAATCATATGCAGATGCTTTTTGCTTAACTTATGTAATTGCTTTTTGTGACTTTTGGAAGAGGGTTAAAAATATTGCTTTCCTAGTGTAAAATTTTCTTAACCAAAAACTTGGTGAATTTAGCTTCACTAGTCAGTCTACCTCATGTTATTGTTTATGAACTGAAACTGTCTGAAGTTGTAGCTATGGTATGTTTATAATGTGCTTTCATTAAATTTGAAATATATTAAGTTGCCATTTCAGACTGCCTCTTTTTTAAAGGGTCTTGCTTTCCCAGCCCACAAGAAGATCACTTTTGGATTTCCTGTGAACTGGCTACACCATTTTTCTAATACAGCCCTTTACAGTCTGCTCACAATCCCCTTGAAAAATCACATGTGGCAGATAGGAAACAAACAGATGCTACAGACCAGAATTCACCACCATTCTGCTACTTCAGCTTTACATACTCTTGAGTATTGTTGTTTGGAGGTAGTGGGAGTTCTTCAGCTCTGGCCCAGGTTAAGGACAGCACAATATCAAGAAGTGCACATAAGTTCCAAACAAATACAAGTTTAACCTTAACCGAATCTTTTCCATCTTACATTAGAGTTCTAAGCTATTACTACTCAAGGCTGAAGGCATCTGCTTGGACCTTACTGCAAACCCTTGTATGAGGATGGTATTGATCCAGAGCTACACTGATCCTTGGGGTGTGATACAAATCCACTGGCAATAAGGGAATTTGTAGCCAGCAGGGATGAATGCTGTAACTGTGTTCTCCCAGAAACTGCCTCAAAACACACACTGGCCTTAGCTACATTTTCCCCCAAGAAAGTATGAAATGCACTAAAGATTCAGTCACATTAGTATCATACAGATTAACTTTAAAAAAGCTATCAAGTATTTTATTTGTAATCTATCTACATTATTTACAGATCAAGAAAGGCCACAGCAGTTTTTCAACATACAAACCCTTTAAAAGAGGAGAGATTTACGAAGGAGTGACAAGTATCAAAGTGAAGTCCACTAACAAAGGTATATACTCAGTACAGTACTTGAAGAATGATGAGTACACCAGTCCTCAGGGGTTTCATTCCACCTTTTGCTCAACAACTAATCTGGGAGAGAAGGGCACATGGGCCACAAGATTCTGATGTTGCTGACAGCAGGCAGGCTCCCTGACATCTGGCAGGGTACAGGGCCTGCCCCAGAAGCCATCGTACAGTCCATAAGGGTTGATCCCATGACTGCACCATAACGCTCCTTGCCTTGATGCAACTGGGCACAGCCTTGAACTCTGTCAACCAAGCAACCAGTGGCATCTTCTCCAGCGGTGGGAGCTGGGGTGGGAGACCAGCTACAGTACCAAGAAGCACTGGTATATCACCTCATTAAGAACTTCAGCAGGTACTCATCAGCGAGACTAGAGTCTTTGCATTAGTTTACAGTCCACTATGAACAATTTTCTGCTGCATGTAAACATGACTAACTAGATAAAATACAATCAAACTTCTGTAAAAGTTAATAAAATATCTTTCTTTTAGAAAAACAAAGTTAGCCTATTACTGCATTGTTTACAATTTTAATAAAATAGTACACAACCTCTCGGTTGTTACCAGTCCTGAGTTCACTGTAATAAAAATGGCCCTGGCTGCTGCTGAAGGTCTGCACCCACTCAGTGCAGTTTGGCAGAAGTCTCCCAATAAAAATGGAATTCCTTCAGAGCAGTTAAGTCTGGTGCTGTCCATTGAGGAAGTTGTATACCAGGAACTGGCTGGTGCCACAGTACTGTGTTGCAAAGAGTTTTCCATCAGGTGTGGGGTCAGAGAAAGCGATTTCTTCCTTACTTAAGTATGAGCCATATATGAAGTTGCTCCTGTTCAAAAGATGGAAAAAGGGGGAAAAAAAAAGAAATATGATTATCCTCAGGGAATAATGAAAAATATTTATGCTACTAGGCCACAAACCATTAATTAAGTGGCACAGACACTGAAAAGGAAAAAGCTCTATTAGGAGGAGGCAGCTCTGTTTATAGGATCTGTTTCCTCCTTCCAAATAACAAGGAGGACCACTTGCTCCAGGAGGTGTTTTAAAAGATTCTGGTGTTTTAGAAGGAATGCTTGTACAGAAAACTGATTGCATCAAGAGTTCAAACCGAGAATTAAAAAAAAAAAAAAAAGGTTTAATCCAACTATTTTCTCATAGAAAAGAGACTGCTAGGGCTGTGGCTACAACCACTAGGAATGAAAACACAAGCTACAAAACAAGTTGGGGTGATTATGGAGGGGGCTGAAAGGAATTATGCCTTGAGGCTGGTCCTAAGTACACACTCAGTAATAACTATACAAAAAGAAAGAATAAATTTGCTTAACTTCTTCATTAAAAAGACTTTATGCATGTTTTATTCTTATTTGAAGAAAGAATGGGAATCAAAGGGGTATCATTTTACTTCTCTGCCTAGCTATGTGAGCTAATTTAGAAAACTGAACTCAGGCTTTAAAGAACTCGATTGGAGGAAGGCGGAGGTAATGTTTATCCTTGGAAACAGAAGAAAATTCCTTCAAACTTAAATTTTTTAATTTCTATAAAATAACCTTAAATGTACTTGAAGAGCAAGTATAACGTTCTCTCATATGGACATCTCTATTAAATACTGATGAAAAGATAATAGGGAACAAAATCTTTTTTAATCACTACCAGTTTTATTCTCTTCTTTCGTGTATTTAGGAAGATGATTTTGCAGGGTTCTTAAGACTGTCCAAATGGGTTTTTGTGACTCCAAGTCAACTGTGAAATCCTGAGTGAAATGGGGCAGACATTCTCAAAATGGATCTTAAAGTCTGCTACGATGCCTTCAGGATTTTAAGTCAGGATTTAGATGGTTATCAGAATCATCCCATTCAAACTACCTTTTGCCACAGAAGACAAAGAGGTTTCTGAAGCACTGGCAGCTGAGCAGATCTAACTGCTTACTGCCATCCCAAAGCAAGTCTCATTCCTTTCCTTTTTTCTTCTGCAACTTTCTGTGCTCCCTTGTCTACACAAACTCTAGAGCTCATCAGACCTTTATACCAATAGAGCACCAGAATAACAAAGCTCTTTTTGGTGAACCCATTTTCTACTAATGCAGCAATGAACTACTGGAAGGCCAACCAAGTACCAGAGGACTGCAAAAAGTAAGATGCAGTGCACAGCTAAGAGGAAAACTGAGGCCTCACTAGATGCAACAAACCATCAAAATTGATTCTAAAAATCCTTTAGGGCTGTAGCCAAGGGAGCCACTCCAGCATCACTCTGGGGGAGAAATCAGAGTCACAGAATATTCTGAGTTGGAAGGGACCCACAAGGATCAAGTCCAACTCTTAACTGAATGGCCTCTACAAGGACTGAACCCATGACCTTGGCACTATTAGCACCATGCTCTAAATCCTTCCTTTAGAAATAGTTTCTAAGAACTGTTTCTATTAAACACACTACTAAAAAGCCGCCAAAAATATAACCAAATCATCAAGTTAATATGCTTATCTGAATACAGCTTTGATAGCTCAGACAGAACATGATCTGATAAGAACTTTCCAGTTGCTCCACCAGTCAGGCAAGATGGATTCTGCAGAGCAGAATAGCTTTGCTAAGCTCTCCAAATACCTAAGAGGGTGAGGACTGGCAGAGACATCAATACCGCCGCTACAAACTTCAAAAAGATGGGGCTAATGCAAAGCTGACAGGTGAGCAATAGTAAGGTTTGGGTGGTTCTTGGCATTATTCAAAACTGCTGTTTAAAATTCTAGGAAATGACACTGAAAGAAACCTAAGGTTTGGAGAGTCAACACACAATAGCACAGATGTTTGGGTCCTTTTACGGATCTAGCACTTAGCATTCAGTTGCATACACTAACCACTAGCTATTAAAGCTCCACAGAAATTGAAAATATCTCATGAGGCTCAGTGAGCCCAAGTATATATTAAAAAAAATCCAAACATCAAACCAAGAGTTGGAACAACCAGACTCTATCAAATAGCTTGGTGCACAGAATCTCTGTTCCCTCCCCTTTTTTACATCTAAGGAACGGACAATCAGAGAGTGGTTCAGTACCAGTGCTTAACACTTGGGAAATCTCACACTTTGACCAAAGACAGTCTTGCATGCTTTACTCATAATTACCATAGAAGAATTTCCCAAAAATCACTGGTAGTGTGACTCATTACATTTGCACTTAAAGATTTCTGTTAAAACACAAGCTATTGCAGAATCCTGATGTCAGTTATGGAACTCCACCTAATACTGGAACTGCCAACTGTGCTCAAATTACATCCCTGGGATCACCAGCAGCTTGAAAATACAAGTCTGAGACACACAAAGCAACAAATGTCTTGAACTGAGTTCTGTCTAAGCCACATGTATCTCAGGAGCTTTTTTAACATTACCTAAGACACTCTATCATGCGAGAGGCGATCTTCCTTCGACGCATCAAGCTGAATACCCATATTCGACTAATCCCACAAATAGCAGGCTCTGGAGAAGTTGAACAGCACCATGCTTTCTGTCTTTCAAATATGACTTTCTCGTTTTCTGAACTGACTTCTGGAACCTTCTCTTCTATAACTCTGTAGCCCTGTAGGTGATGTAAAAAAATATTAGTCTTTATAAAAGCATCACTAATGACTTAATAAAATTTAATGTGTAATTTATTTTGGTTAAACATATCTACTTGCTAAAATGTTTTACCAAAGAGTTTGTATATTTATGTCTCATTTAATTTCTCTTAACAGTTTCAAAAATGGAACAGATGATAAAATATCAAACAACAAAAAACCAACCTCAAAAGCTTATCCTACTTAAAATAACAGCAACAAGTAATCCAATTCTTATTTAGATCTGTATTAAAGTGTTTGCCTCAACTTCTCTGACTTTGGCTAAGATTGTTTTGCTTGCTGTCTGCTACTTTAAGACAATAGAAAACACCACAATTTACAAGGGGACAGATCATGTGATAAAGTTCTGACATCAGTGTTTAGTATGGCAGCTGGCAGCATGACTTCTTGTCCTGCCCTCTGCCTCTGCTTGCTGTGGAGCCGTTTGATCCCACTGAAATTCAACTCAATCATACAGAGCACCCACTTTTTCACCTGTGTTGGATTTCTGCTGGGTAGGCAGTTGAACCTGCTTGTCAACAACAAAGAGGAGAGCCAGAGAGCTAGCATAACAGTAGAGGAAGAAAAATTCCCTCCTCTGGCTGTAGCAAGTTCTTAGATAAGCAGGTCTGAGCCAAATATGACACCATCCATGTGCCTCAGCTCAGTGTAAACCATACAAAGATGAGTCACTACATTTCAGAATGGACCCAAAGTCTCTTCCTCTGTGGAAAAGCCATACACGGAATACTTATCTGCTATGAAGAAAAGTCACTAAGCACTGACATAGACTGCCTTTCCCCAATTCAATCACTTACCCATTGGATATGTTCCGCAATTAAACAGCCGATAACTTTTTTGTCATTAGAAATAAAAAGAAGAGTTTTAGTTCTAGAGTAACACATGAGTGGAGCTTGCTGAAATCCCAAGTCATTGTCTACCATTTCTCTAATTTCTTCGACCTGTCAAAATAAGTTTAAATGCTGTGTAAGAAACACATGTAAATGTACATTTCTACAAATTTACATTAAAATCGGATTTGCAAAAATGTGTTAGGGCATCCAGAACACTGAATGCTATACCAGAGTTAAGGATTATCCTAAGTAACCTGCAATGCATCGGTCCACATAAATGTTCCTTGAATAATACTTGTCTGGAAATAGGAAGAGTAGACACCTCTTAGTCAGCTTCCACTAAGTTTGAATTTGAATGATCAAAGGCTAATAAAGAGAGTTCAGATAATCAAAGCGTGGATAGTGCCAAGGCAGGTAGAAAATGTATGCATCTGTTGTAAAAAAAATGAGTAACTGCTGTCTCTTTCCTTTAGCTTTCTAGTCTTCCACTGAGTTTGCGAAGAATAACTGAAACTAACAATAAAATTTTGTTCAATATTAGAAAGTTTAGAAGTAACAGAAACTTCAGCATGAATGTAAACAAAAGGCTATGAACAAGCTGGTATTTTACTGGTGGATTCTTGTATCTACAACTGGACATTGAAACAGCCTCTGTTGTTCCTCATCTCCTGTGAGACAGAAATAAGGTGGCCTTTCCTATGTGGTGCACTAAATGGCACAAGCTGCTTGAATGCATGTTGTAATTACATTAGCAATGCAAAAGCAGAATTACTGATGCCATGAATATTACAGAATGGATCAGGCTGGAAGGGACCAGAGTGGGTCATGTGGTCCAACCTCCCTGCTCAAGCAGGGTCGTCCCTGAGCACATGGCACAGGACTGTGTCCAGACAGTTCTTGAATATCTCCAGTGAAGAAGACTCCACAACCTCTCTGGGTACTGTTCCAGTGCCTGGTCACCTGCACAGTAAAGACGTTCTTCCTCATGTTCACATGAAATTTCCTGTGCATCAGTTTCTGTCCATTAGTAGTGATAAAATGAAAACTGTGTTTAAAAAAATCAGTTAAAAATAACTTTTAAAAGGCATGGTATCAGTTACTCTCAATTTTCTCATCTAACCTTCAAGTACCAATCATTTCATGACAAGTCCAATCAGCCAATTTGAAACAGTAAGGAACCATTCTTGAAATCAAGCATCCACAGTGGTGACAGCTGTAGATTCTCTCAACTTTAGCCACACAGAGCTATAGAGAACTCTATCCTAATGGCTTAATATGCTACCGTCTTCCTTTCTTCTGCACCACTTAGATATTTTAAATATCTTTTTTCTTCAGCCATTATATATTAAAACATGAATGTGCAACACATGTATTAAAATTAAGATACTCCCACGAGACAAAGAAAACTTAACAAATAAACTTATCTGCATTAAAAATTGTAAAAAGAAAATTCGCAGTTTCTTTTCAATTCAGTAACTTACAAAATTCTAGTTAGACTAAAGAAAACCTCCTACAGTCATGCCACCAGCAAGAGCTATTTTGGGCATCGATTCAGCCTCCAGAGGTCCCTTCCAACCTCAACCATTCTGTGACGCTGTGATAGTGGTACTGTAAAAAAGTCCCTATTAGTCACAGCAAATCCCAGGCTAAACAAGGTGAATGCCAGGCTACAGATGTAATGACATATTGAGATGTATGAACACAGACCAGCCAGCAAAACACCGAAGTACCCTACTGCTCTGACTCTCCCCTAGTGTGCTATGCCCAGTTTTAGAGTTTCGAGAGAGACATGAATTGTGGGACAAATGGAAATAATCCAGAGGAAAGCATGACAGTGGAATTTTCTATATAGTGAAAGAGTAAGAGAGTTTGAAGAGGTCAGACAAATGTCTAGTGGTAAAACTTTTATAAATTTGCCAGATGTAACACAACTTGAGCAGATCCTGCTTTGGACATGGGAATGTCCAAAGAAAGAGAGCAGCACTTAAAGAGATACCTGACCTGTTTGTGGAAAAAGCTACAGAACCACTGCAGTTTTGAGTCCAACTTCAACTGTTCTCATGTAAATCATACAAATTTTGCTGCGGACATTCTCATTATTTATATGAAAACATCAAACAAAGCAAGATATAAAAGTCCAGTCCTTTTCACCATACCTTTTTAAGTGCATACTTTGGGTCATCAGGAAGAACCATTATGATCTTTCCATCAGGATATTCAGCCAAAATTCTCTCCTTTTTCCAACCCTAAATAAAACAAACACTTATCTAAACCATATACAAGATGTATTTTTACAAACAGAAATGGCAAATTATTGTTCTAGATACTGAATTGATGCAGGGATTTCACATTATTTAGCAGTTGCTTTGCTAGAGAAGGAAACCAGCTAGCTTTTTAAAATGAACACAACAGATATGTTATTTATATAATTATTTATACAATAACCTAACTGTATCTCAAAACAATTTGTGAAAGTGTCTTATAATTTCCCAACTAGATTTTTTTCCCCCAAGACTGCAGTGTAAACTCAACTTTAAAACAGAAGTAGCAAAGTCAGCTCACATAACTGATTTCCAAACCTATGTAAATACTTCTTTTTTGAAGTCCATTGAATGGGAAAACCCTATGATTTATTAAAAGATTTCTTTTTAACATAGTTACCTCCACAAATACACACTCAGTTTCAAAAGTTTGGCATGCGAAAGACCTCCAGGAGGTTCTAAGTGAACTGATTGGCATGCAGTTGCCCAAAATGTAAGGAATAGTTTATTTTGTTATTGATCATAACTGTTAAAGCCACAAGAAGGATACTAGAAAAAAATTTATAACTACCTTCTAAGAATCTAATAGGGAAGGAGACTACGTTGTGTGTATCTGAAGTATAAACATACTCAAAAAAATAGAGGTAATTAACTCTTCTTCAGATCCACACTCGTGGTGAATAATGAGCAGTACCTGCATGGAAAAAAACAAAACAAAAAAGCCACTTAAATCTAGCAAGATGGGACTGGTAGATATTAGAACTCAAGTTGCTTTGATGGGACCTAAAAATACTGAATGCAGAAGTAACTTCAGCCACTAAAAAGGCTGATCTACTAGTCTTACTTCAAAGCAACTTTAAATAAAAAAGTCTTTGAAGAAACAATATCAATGGAATAATTCTCACTGAAAACTGTACCTTCCCGTAAAGTTTGACTAAAGACCAAACAGTGGAATTTGGCACTAGATGAATGCCATAATATACTAGCAGAAAAAGTTTTAAACTCCAGTGTTATAATGCTTGATCTGTACCTCATTTTATTCATATTAATTTTAGTTCCTTACCCCAAGCAAGACATGAAGAGAGTAATTTTAGAAATTTATCTACTTGCTGCAAGCCCTGGAACTATTTAAGTATTAGTGTAGCACTCAGCATGGCAATGGTTGCAACACTGTAATCCTGTGTGCTTTTCTTCTCAATAGTAGTTGCACAAATGAAGATCCTGCTTGAATTTACATAATTATAGTCTGAACACAAAGTGCAGTAAAACAGCAGTGTTAACAGTATTCAGGGAAGCAGAAAAGTGCAATTTGTGGGATTGTGACATGCTTTTTGAGACTGTCAGAAAAAGCATCAAAATGTTCAGGCAAGGATTACTACTCTCCAACCTCAAACCTTACCTCTCAATTTTTTGTCTTTTTCTGCCTTTTGGCTACCTGTTTGCCCTGCAAGAGCTTTTTATAGTCTATTTTAAACCAACTGTGACCATGACTCACACCATAAATACAGTGGGTTTGATAATCCTGCCATTACAGCATCCAGACAGTTACAAGCCTAATGCAGAAAATGCAATGCTAAATTTCAGATTAAAGTATCCAGTTAATGTCATAGCCAGGTATTTCCACAAAACGAAATTTCATAAAAAACAAAACTTCTGAATATCACAGTATTGTTATGCTTTTAAGCAACAATATATTAGCACAAGTCTAAAAATAATTCTGTAAAAATGCAATACTTGACTCTAATATGTAGGATTCATTATTTTCATTATCTTCCACCTGTTCATCTTTTTAAGCGATTCGTATAATATGGGGACTGATGATAATCACAGAAGGGGTAGTTTCTAAATTGAAGTATTTTGAAATTTATTCAGAAATGTATCTTTTAGATGCAGTTTTCCAAAAAGTTTCTGTAAACCCTAAGCTCATCCAAGATTTTTAGTGAACCATTTTAAAGCCATATTGAGCTTTCATAGTCATATGCACCTCTAATAATTTTAAAAAGAAAAAACATCATTTCATGTATTTATCTGCACCTTTAGTGTCCTTATTTTTGAATTTTACTAAGCAATGAACTAAGCCTTTCCTTTAAACTAGACAAATGGAAGAAATGCACAAGACTGGTCACAGCTCTGTCATATTCTAACATGAAAGGAAAATGTGCTACAGCTGCAGCTGGTACTGATCCTGTTAGATACCTACGGCACACAAAATTGTGTACCAGTATTTTCCACGTGGTGTGAAGATGATTTCCCTTAACACACCTGTTAACATTTTTTAAACAACCCTCCACTATTTTAACTCTATTAAAACAAAATACTACAGTCCACAAGGTATTTCAATCACTGAGAATTAAAGTGGGACTCTCACACAGGCAGATGACAAGAACACTCTACTATAGTAAGAAACCAAAATGTTACATCTGCAATATCTAATATTCTACTGCAACCTCAGAAAAATTGCTTTACCTTTCCTTTTAATTGATATTACTTCAGGACATGAAGACTTATTTACTGTAGAATCAGATGCCCAAGCATTGATATACAATGCTTGTGATGACCAAAGAAGGTAAAAGGAAAGCTACTGTTCCCACAAAGATACATGTTCTGCAAGGTCTGGAGTAAAAGAACATGATTGTAGCACTCCTGATACTGGAAATCTGTGCACAACAGCAGATTACCTCTAGCCAGCAGCAGCAAGGCACACAGAGCCTATTCACCACAGCTGGGCAGACTGGTGCTGTACAGAGCCCCAGTCGTATGTAACAGCTGTTGCAATACCCTCCTCCCCTCCGTGTTAGGCCTATTTATCCTACAGGTATTTGCAATCATTCCAGAACATAAGATCACTCTGCAAGGCACAGTTAACTATTTTTAATCTACCTCTAACTTTTCTTCCCAATTAAAAGAAGAATAAAAGTTGCTTCTGTTTGTTTATTAACATGCAATGGCAACAGGATTACAAAAGAAAGAAATAATTCAAGAAAGGTCAATACAGACAAGCAGTTGCCACCACATCATGAAATAGTATGGACAGTAATTACTACTACAGAGTGTAGTGCACTACTTTCACTGGATATTATGTATGCATATACTGACTGATGTAGAATATAGTTTTAAAGATGGCTCCAACATTAATATCAGTGGTCCATTTCTCATCACAGAATGGCCTGGTTTAGAAGGGACCTTAAAGATCATCTGGTTCCAATCCCTCTGCAATGGGCAGGAATACCTTCTACTAGAACAGATTGCTCAGAGCACCATCCAGTCTCACCTTGAAGACTTCCAGGGATGGGGCATCCACCACTTCATTGGGCAACCTGTTCCAGAACCTGTTCCTCACCACCCTCACAGTAAAGAATTTCTTCTAATATCTACTCTAATCCCACTTGCTTTCAGTTTGAAGCCATTTCCCCTTGCCCTATCACTATATGCTCTTGTAAATTATGACAAGCATGAAATCTTTCTAAGATGACAGGAAGTCCAGCATCATCTTCAATCCCAGTATTGCATTAAACTTAGGTGCCAAGAAGTCAAATATTGCCTTTTTTTTTGTTTTAATCTGAAAATTTTAAGAAGCTCACAAATGAACTTGGGTGCAGTTACAGCAGAATAACTGTAAACTTGTCATATTAGACATTAGCTCATAATCACAGAATGGGCCAGGTCAGTAGGGACCACAGTGGGTCCTCCGGTCCAATCTCCCTGCTCAAGCAGGGTTATTGTAGAGCACATGGCACAGGATTGCATCCAGGCAGTTCCTGAATATCTCCAGTGAAGGAGATTCCATGACCTCTCTGGGGAATCTGTTCCAGTGATCAGCCACCTACACAGTACAGAAGTTCTTCCTCATGTTCAGGTGGAACTTCCTGTGCATTAGTTTTTGCCCATTGTTTCTTGTCCTAGTGGTTGGCACCACTGAGAAGAGCCTGGCTACATTCTCTTGGCACCCATCCTTTATACACATTTATTTATACACATTGACAAGGTCCTCTCTCAGTTGCCTCTTCTCAAGGCTGAACATGCCCAGCTCCCTCAGCCTTTCCCTGTTAGGGAGATGCTCCAGTCCACTGACCCTTGTTTCCCTTTGCTGGACCTGCTCCAGGAGCTCCATGTCTCTCTTGTACTGTGGAGCCCAGAAATGCACACAGTACTGCAAATGTGGCCTCACAAGGGCTGAGGTCAGGATCACTGCCCTCGACTTGCTGGCAATGCTTTTCCTCCTGCACCCCAAGACTTCACTGGCCTTCTTGGTCACAAGTGCACACTGCTGGCTCACGGACAGCTTGCTATCCATCAGGACCACCAGGTCCTTCTCTGCAGTGCTGCTTTCCAGTAGGTCAGAAGCTAGCCTCTACTGGTGCCTGGGGTTCCTCAAATAACAGTTTCTTCTACTTTCTTCAGCTCAAGTTATTCTTAACTAAGAGGATAAGCTTGAAATACAAACAGATTAACTGCATTCACATCAGGCACTTGAAGTTAGCAAATGCCTGTGGATTAAGGTTTCGGCTCTGCAATTTCAAAACATCATTAAAAATCCTATACTTTTAGAAAAAAAATTTGCAGAAATACTAAGCTGATACTCTGTGGTATCACCGTGAAAATACACAATTGATACTGTGTGTATAACAGCTACAATATTTTATAAAACTGAACCATGTCCCACAAAGTTATCCATCCTGCTGGAGTTAACACTTTGATGTGCATGTCATCACCCAATGCATGCATATGCTAGAAAGGCATCGTTTTTCTGGAGACTTTCAGATGTCTGAAACCAGAACAGCAAGACAGATTGCTACATTTGTCTGCAGTAGGGGACATCTCTCACACTCATCTATTCCTGCTCCAGTACATGACCACCTTACCTTCTTGCTAATTCCATTTTCGCACTTCTATTAATAGCAAACGTCATCCTTCAGAAAACCCGTATCAGTCCTTGCCAATCTTCTGTTCCCAAATCTAGAAAGTGTCATTAAACTTGCCAAACTTCCTCTCTCTGCACACAAGGCCTACAATTCCCTTATTGTCTCTATCAGCCATCCGTGACAAAACAAGTATCTCAATATCATTTCCTTGCCAGCCTGTCCCTCTGGGGGCACCACGAAATTTCTAGAGACTTAAAAAAAATTTTTTACTAAAAGAAGCAAGACAGGCCTTTAAAAAAAAAACCAAAGAAAGAAATAAAATTTTATTTTGTTGAAGACGGTAAATAATTTACTATTTACATGGAAACTACCTTCTGGCTACTCAATACTTTTTAAAACACCCACAAAGCAGCAGCATGCAGGTGGGCAAGACACTAACAATAACGTCCATTTTCACAGTTTTCTGCAAGAAGCTCTAGCATGATAATGCATATAAACCTACTTTCTGTGAGTCTGTGAAATGAATCTTTAATAGAACTACTAAGCACAAAAGACGAGACACTCAAAAGGGAGGAAAACTGCAAAAATTCTTCTCAAGTCAGACAGGGACCATATCACATGGCATGAAGAATGTGAACGATAAGAGAATGAAAAATGATTTTAAGACACTTTAGAATGGCTTCCAATAATGCCAAACATATTAACCACATACAAAAGAGTATCTGGAGAGCTAAAAAAATAACATGCCAAGGTCACCAAGACCAGATGTTCCTGGACCAGAAAGCCTAACCAAGGAGTTACATAGACTTTCTCTAGCACACTTTTTTTAATCCGGTTACTGCCCAGTTAACACTGTCAGGAAAAGGAATGAAGTTACGGCTTCACCACAGTAACTACATACAAATACCTAGAAACCTCTGAGCCATCCTCCCAACAATTTCCACTAGAAACCTCCTAGCAAAACTAGGATAACTAGCAATCATTCTGGTATTTCTGGATGACTAAGAATTAACAAGTAGTCACTTGGCATACTAATTCACTGACAAGAAGGCTTATCTTAAACTGAAATTATTTTCTAAGAGGAGGTGAGAATGTTTCTGTCACAATACTATCAACCAAGAGCCACTGACTATGGATCAAATGACTAGTGATTTACCTATTTATCACAGCAAAAGTTACTCACCCACACAGAAAACAGTGTCAAATTGTTATGAGGAAAAAAAATCAGAGGGGAATTTAAAGACTCAGGAGAGTCCTTTTTTTGCCTTTTACACTATAGTTTCTACTCCAGAATAAGCATCTAAATCATTGTTCTACAGCTGTCTACAATGTCACAAAACACAACTAGAGTCTCAAAATATTACAGAGATGGAACTCTTTACTCACTGACAATACAAATAATTTGCTTGAGTACACATTGTTGGAAGTTTTAAAAACATGCTTAACAACTGAGAAACCAATAGCGAAAGTTTTTCTCAAATTAAAAGCACACTTAATTTTATACGCAGTTATTTATGACTGGTTTAAGGCAGTCTGCTTTTTCACTTTGATGTTAATTGTGTTGTTACTCTAGACATATATACAAGTGAGAAATTTCAGCTCTTTCAACTTCCAAAATATTCAGAACTTCAGTTCAGCTTCTTACCTACACGAACATAGCAGCTTTAAGTAGCTATTGAACTCATCTGCCAGCTTCTGTCCAAAAGAACTAACACCATCTTCTGTAAATTATGTTTACATCTTTGGTAATATTCAAGATCTGAAAGTACTTGGGCAGAGGGTGGGGGCGGGGGGAGGCACAAACAGGAATAAAATGGGGAAACGTATTTTATACTGCCATTATAATGTACTGTGTTCCATCACATTTTCTGCCCAGTCCCACCCTACAATGCAGCCAATATGTACCAGAAGAGATCTTTTAAGATGCCTGGATTATTCAGCAAAAAACTAACCAAGAACAGAATAAATACCAGAAAGTTTCAAGCACTTTAGCTATGAAGATATATATCTTAATATTTGTAAACAGTGGGACAAAACTGTGCTTGAGACTTAAGAGTAGCCCAACAGCCATTTGGTACCTACATGGAATGAATTGGTGGCCTCAGTTCAGTTATCCTGGAGGTCTTATCTAATCGAGTGTAGAGTACTGAAGGTAACATGTGTGATAAAGAAAATAGACTTTGTGGATTCTATTCTGGATTTCAGACATGTGAACGGGCATTTCCTATGTCTTGTAATATCAGCTACTGTGAAGTAGCTGATTTTACAATATACTTGAAATGGCACCATTTTTTTCAAATCTGAGCTTTAGTATAAGAGAGATACGGAGATATATTTTAGAGATTACAATCTCAATATAAACTCAGTAAAGCTTCAAAATACTATGAAGTTTCATCAGCTGGATTCCTAGGCAGACTCTCTTCAAATTACACATAATTAAAGGCAGAGTAATTCAGAAGTCATCTAAGATCACATAATTACAAAAAGGGTACAATCGGCCCTTCATCTGACTATTAAGTCAATTGCTACAAACATCTTGTTACAAACACCTCCAAATTGTAATGAAACCTGTATTTAGCACTTTCAGAACAGTGACATTCCACTTTTTTCCTATCACTGCCCTCACACCTCTCAAACATTAGTAGAAATAATACAATGGCAATGAAACACCATTATCTTACTAAGAATTTTTATACATTACATCTAACCTGTCTACTATGGCTCTTAAAAACATTTATTTTCCAAAGTGGATGATACATGGACTACTATGGTAATTTATTAAAACACAATTTAGCATAATATGAATTGTAACTAGTATACATCAAACGAGAAATATTATTTATGTCTTTAAAAAGAGACGGTTTTCTTACCACATATTTAACAGCACTTATGAACTGGTTATGAAATAAGAGATGTTGGGTTTCATCCTCTGGATTTGACACAGTGTAAAGCATTCCACAAATATTACAGGAAATAGCACCAAATCTCTTCTGTCCTCCATCCTATTAAAAAAAAAACAAAACCAACAAATAATCCACAAAACAGGTATTTGTCAATTGCTTGCACAGTAAATACAGTTAAATAGAACTTTCTTCTAAGCAGGTATCTCGTTTATAACATATTTTCTGGAAATTCAACACAAAGGCTAAAATGGGATGAAACAGGAGAAACAACAAGTGCAGAATTTGGGTGCCACCGTTCAATAACCAACACAGCCTCAAAAGGCATACACATCAACCATAGAGCAAATTCTGCCCCCAAAAATTAGCTACACCCCCCCCCATTATTTTTGAACAAATGACTTTTATTTTATGAAATACAAAGAGCAGAATTTTTCCTTCATTACCCCATGTGCAGTAAATATATTCCACAAAGAAAATCCCTGTATCTAGCTCCACACTATTTGGTTTTCCCTACAGCTCTGCTGCTGCCTGTCTTTTGGTTGTGAGTTGCTTTGTGGTGGGCTACAGGTGAGCTATTTTCCTGGAACTTTGGAAGGATATTACAAAACCCAAAATTTACGAGGATAATTGTTAAGATCAGCAATACATCTGCAATAGCTGATTGCTACCTTCTCATTTTTTACGAAACTAAATATTCTAAGGGAATTTTTCAGGCACTGTATGGCAGCTACAGTGCAAATGGAAAATCATACTATTTCACTTACGACACACCAGGTTATCCTCCTACTCTGTGACCAACCATTACCTAATGAAGGGCACTACTCAGTACTTATTTACTGTTTATTCATTACAAATGTTATTAATTTGGAAGTATGCTCAGATTAAGGAGTCAATAATAATAAAGAGTTAAGTTATCAGCTCCTGGAGCTGCCTTTCTCAAAGAGCAAAAGAATATCAGTTAGAACAAAGTCTCTAAGGCAAAAAAAGATGTTTTAAGCTACAACTCAATGCTCAACTACTTTTTTTTCCCTTTAACTACATTTGGAAATTGAATTTATGCAAAGAGTAATAAACATCACTTTTGATCTATTTTAACATATATTACAAGCAACAGAGAAACAAGAAATTATTCTATACTCTAAACCATAAGCAAAAAAGACCTGCGGGTGTTTTTTAAAAGGAAATTGATCCATGTGCACAATTTGCAAGAAAACAGATGACCTGAACTTAATTTTGTTTTCTAAGAGCTGAAAACATTCATAGTAAAAAAAGCCTACTTTACAGACCAAAGTATTTTGCAACACAGAAAACACGTTTCCAAATAATTTTCTACTCCTTCCATCTTCAAAGATGTGTCTAAGGGCTAAGTGACAGTTCAATTCTCCACACAACAGCAACCTATTTCAAACAAACACTAGTGCAATCTAAAACGTAGGTATCAGTTTCTTTCCAAGAAGAGACTGAAGGTACAACAGCCCAGACAAACTCAGAGTTGAAGTTCTGTAAGAGCACATATGTGGAACTCAGCCAAAAGAAAGAAGCTGAATCTGAGTAGTCACTGCTTTAACCATATGTCAATTTATAGATTCTAACTGTATAGAGAAGGAGAAACAGGAGTAATATTCATTTTCTGAAGGAAAAAGGAAAGATGAACCCCGGGGGTTAGATTTTTAAAGTTAGAACAAGATGAGCTTTCTAAAAGTGCAAAAATCAAACCTAACACATTTTATTTTACCTGCAGATTTCCATTAAAGCAGTAATACACTTCAAAACAAAGTGCCCATTCTCGCTACTGAAAGATTCTGTGTTTCCAGGGTTTGTACACAAAATAATTCTGTTTGTACACAGAATAAAAGGCAGTTCAGCAGGAAGGATAATGTATACTGAGTATCTAAAGATGAACCAATAGAACCAAACTCAGTAATCCTACTTGAAGATAGGAAACATATCCTCTGTATCTAGAGTAGGATAAATGAAATGTACTTTGATGCTTAGAATATATGCCAAAAAAATCCACCATGTAAATTAGAAAATCAGCTACATAAAGCAAGTCTTGAAATACTTAGCACATATCAGAACTGCATAAGTCTCAAAAAATTTCTGCTCAAACCATCAAGAAGATAAAGGATTTAAGCCAACCTATCTAATAGTTTACTACCAAAAATCTCAAGCCAAAAAAACCCCCCTAGCCATGTAAAAAGTTATCAAAAAATTCAAAGCAAGGATATCCACAAAGCTGTCTGGCTCCTTAGCTCAACCCATCTTGCCTCGTAAATACACATGCTGTTTTGCAAGCTTCCAGGAGCAGATTACTTCCCTGGAATAGTACTGCCATATTACATCTTACTGTCTGACTTCAGCAGATGTTGCTGGTATCAGTGGCTTTTAGTTTTAGGGGTGGATTTTTTTTGTTTAGACTTTGTTTTTTAAGGATTTCACTGCTACTACTCTTTTATGCACATTCAGTTGTATCAATAGGCTGCCCACCGAGGTTAGTATGAAAAACACGTTACATGAATCATGAGAAAAAGCACCTTGTGGTCTCTAAAGTAATCTTTTGAGCTCTCTAGCTCTGACAAATGTGGACTACAGTTTTAGGAAATACTTTACAGTATCCTGAGGGCAGTACAGACTATTTTTTGTGTAACTGAAGTACTATTTCAAAGCCCAAGCACAGAACAAAACAGACAAAAACTAAAAGCAGCAGCTTTGGAAATCTAATGTAGACTACAACAACAAGAAAAGGACATGCAAAATAAAGTCAGGAACCATGAAGAATGCATTTTCGTACTTCAACAAAACATCTAGACGATCTGACTATTTTTAAACTGATGTCATTGCATAAGCTAAAGTGGACAGGGCATGCATCCAGTAATACTGCATTAAAGGTTGCCAGTCCTTCCTATTGGGAAGAGAGGAACAAACAAACTCACCTCCTATTACAAACAAACAAAAACCCAAACCAACCAAACCAAACCAAAAAAACTCCCAAACAACCCAGGAACACTTTATGCACCACATATGAAAGTAAATAAAACCAGGGTTTGAAACGGGAGGGGTGGAATCTTCTCAGAAAACATTAGATAGTGGTTACTGAAAACTGTTAACTTGTCACAATTAGAAAAAAGTGCAAGAGGCTTGACCCACAGAATTTAGAGAAATGTTTCTCAGAACAATATTCAAGAAAATGTGGGGTTTCAGGCAGAAAAATGTGTTACTTTGCTTAAAAAACAGTTTTCTAAACAGTAACAATAAAGAGCAAAGATCCTTTTATACCTAAGCAAATCCTGCAGGTGTAGATGGCAATTAAGCATTTCCAACATCTCAGGCAATCCTCAAATAAGTACAGGCTATCCACTGTTTCAAGGCCAACTGTAATTGAACACTGAGACAATATTGCCTTAATCTTCAGAAGGGTTTCCTGATTCTGTGTTAGACAGAAACAAAAGTCTTACCAATATCTTCTTTGAGAAGGTGCATGTCTGCTGATCCTCCATATGTGGAGTAAGGAGCCCTGCAAGCAAAAAAGGCATTTGATGCCTCTGCAGGAGATGAAAAGGGGCCCTTTTTTTTCTTTCTTTCTCTCTTCAGCACAGATTAGGTCACCTGCTTCTTGACTACCTAGTGTTAGTTACAGGAAAACTGCTTGTGCCTCTAGTCTTTTCACAGAACAAAGAATAAAGCCCAGCCACAGAAACAAGCAGGCTGGAAAGGAAATACAGGAAGTGAGGGAAGAAACAACACAAAGATTTTGGGGCTCTCCACAGAAAATGAAAAGGTCAAAGAATGCTATTTCAATGCAGATGCTCAAAACTCAAGCTGCTGGGAGGATCCCCTTGCTGACCAGGAGTACCAGAAGACACATCCCAACCCAGAATAAAATCCAGTCTTCATTTTGAACAAAAAAACCCAAAACAAAACTAAAAACTCCCAACCCATCACCAGTGTCCATCTTTCTGAAAAAAGGATTTAAATCAACTTGAAACTTTCAGGACTGTGATGTATCTAATTTTACATAACATGCTTAAAAAACTATAATGGAGAGTTTATAACCTCACTCATCATAGGCTAACGCAATATAAAAAATAAAGTTAAAAAAATAAAGCTGCACATTATTTACAATGGACAGGTAATCCATCCTCAACCCATATAAAGATACTATTCAGGAATATTAGAGAGGGTGTTCCGATGCACACTGGTTTTGGCTGGAGTAAGGTTAATTTCCTTCAGAGCAGCTGCTATGGTGCTGTGTATTAGATTTGTGACCAAAACAGGGCTGGTAACACAGTTTTAGCTATTGCTGCACTGTGCATACACAGCATGTAAGGCCCTTTCTGTTTCTCACACTGTTGTGCCAGCGAGGAGGATGGGGGTGCCAAGAAGCTGGGAGGGGATAGAGCCAGGACAGCTGACTCCAGTTGACCAGAGGGGTATCCCAAGCCATATGGCATCACGCTGAGCAGTAAGACCCAGCGGAACGAAGGAGAAAGGGGAGGATGCTTAGTGTTAATGGCATTTGTCTTCCAACTATTACACATTATGAAGTTCTGTTTTCCTGGAGATGGCTGAACATCTGCAAGCCGACGGGCAGTAGTGAACAAACTCCTTATTTTGCTTTGCTTGCATGCACAGCTTTTGCTTTACCTGTAAAACTGCTCTCCCCCATGCTGCCTGTGGGCAGGAAGTGAGCAGCTGCGTGGTGCTGAGGCTGCCAGCCAGGGTTAACCCACAACAGTGCCAGTGGCCTTGGTGCCCGAGTTCTGTCTCAGCTCCCCAGCCAACCTGACAAAACATTCTCACCCACCTTCACGACAAAGGACACCATGCACAACACACCTGAATTTGCTACACAAGGTTGGGTTGCAGCAGTGAAGCAGAAATGGGAAGAAGTGATAATAAGAAAGGATGGCCACCCCCTGCCCCCCCCGTAAGAGCAGAGCCATCCCAAAGGATAAAATTTGTGTGGGAAGAAAGGAAAAGTGACTGCTCTCAAGTATCAAACTGCCTCCCTGAAACCTATGCAGTAATCACTGCCTTGTTTTCAGTGGCATTACAGGAAAGGAGAGAGGCAGTACTGAACTAATGTCAACAATGAAAGACTGCCCAAAAGCCATCCTTTAATTTTTCAGAGAAACTGCCCAACCAGATTATAGCAGTTTAGGGAAGAAAAGAGCAACTTTAAATGATTGCTATGCAAATTTCTTCAGGCTCATAAGAAATCACATTTACGCTTATTATTTCCACTAATTTCTTTCATATATCACCTATTTCAGTCCAACGAGAAACTAAATTCAAGTTTAACCAAAATATACGTAAGAAAAATTTCAAGTATGATATCCAAATCCAGTCTAAACTGAATTGGCATGCACATTATTTCCACACGTAGCCCCAATTAAAACTCCAGAATCAAAAGCACTTTTCATCAAGTAATCCTGATCCATGCATCTGCTGATACTTATAAAGATCAATCAACTTTTGCTACATTTGCTAGCATCCAGGCACTAACTCAGATCTTTAGAAAGGCAGAAAAGTCTTTCTAGAGCATATTTTTATACCTGCAGTGATTTGTTTTCGCTGTTCATTCATTTTACTCATTCTTCCCTAAAACTGATGACTTATTTTCAAAATACTAGCTGAATTCAAAGGACCATACCCCTTAAGTGGCATAAAATGGAAGAAGTATTCCTGTACTTCATAGGTAATTATTTAGAACATTCCTTTGTAGCATTACTGCTTTAGTGAATTTTTATTTTTATGCTAAAACTTTTTTCCTAGGTCTGATAGGCAGGCAGAATTTTTACAAGAAATAAGGAACTGACTTCCCTTGTCTTGGTTGTAAAGGAAATTTCATTTTATGAACACTGCAAACATATGCTTTGCACATTTGTATTTCTTTCCATTTCAGAAGCTGAAGGAACAGATGATTTCATATTCAAGTTCTCACATTTGAAGTGAAAGTTAGGAACGATTTTAGCACATTACTCTATAAAACTTCCTAAGGAGCTTCAGGTAATCTGAACATTTAAATTAAGTGTAAGAGGGTACAGTCCACAAATATTCAGAATAGATGACTCCCACAAACACCAAGTCATGGATTTGGAAGATTTTTAGCCTCAATCTTAATTTCTTTCCCCTAGAAAAACAGATCATACCCTCCTCAGTCTGAACCCAAATCTTTGCACATCACCTCAAACACTGCTGTTTCCTGGAACTGTTTGCTTTACAAAACTTGTTGAAGCATTAGATTCTTTGCTGTTTTCTGCTGAAGTTCTACGCTCTGAAGCGACCTGATTTTTAAGATGTGTGACAGCAAGCCCAATCTAAACAGCAACAACTCATCTTTTCTCTCAGCTGTACTTTCACAAAAGGAAGATAATTTTATGTTTGAAAGCTGCTCAGGTAACTAGATGAAGCGTATCAAGAAAAAGAATGGCGCAAGTCCAGCTACTAAATATTTCTTCAACAAACAAAATTTGTATTATTTTATTTCTGTTACAGTCAAATAGCCTTAAAGCTTGTTAAACATTATATTACTCAAAAAAAAAAAAAGAATATTAATCTGTTCATTATAGCAAAAATAGGGGGCAAGAAGGAAGCCAAGATACACCTTTAAGGATTAAATATAAAAACCCAAAGCATATTGTGAAAAACAAAGCCTAGTTTTACCATAACACCTCTCTAAATATAGCTCAGGAATCAAAAAGAACAGAACAGACAGACAATATCGTAACATTCCAGACTCTAACCCTCAGATACTGTAAAGACAATTAAAAGGTCAGATGTCAAACTTAAATAAAAAAAACTAAGAAACTTCAGTAGCAAAAGAACAGCAAAATAAAGATATTGTGTCATGTGGCTAATCAAACAAAGCACAACTAGTCTTTCCACTTCGGTTACTGAAAGAGAAGAGGATTCTGTACATACATCAAGATGGACTGGCTTGAAAGATCTCCAAAGGACATCTCCAAAGGAGGTCACAGCAGAGAGCCCAAAATTGCCCCTTTCAGGCATTCAATTTTTTTAAAAAGTGTAACAAAATGCAAGTTAAATGCCTCTTGCTAAGAATAAAAGCATGACAACCCAGCTTTGCTCAAGGTAAGGAAGAATAATAACACTGATTCTCTTAATACAACATGCCAGAAACTTGAAATAAAAATGATTTCTAAGTATTAACTATATTTCAGACGCTATAAATGCTAATTTAAATTATTTGACCTTGTGCAGTAAGACTTCTCTCCACAGAGGAGAAATTTCAACCTCAACAGTTTTTAAACTGAATTAATAATTTCTTCTTTCTCAGAGGATCACTAGGGAACTACATGAACACCTCTGAAAATATTTAGTATTACTAATCAAAAACAAAAGCTCAGCCATTCAGAATCCACATTTAAGAAACTTACCACCATTTTGCAAACAAAACTATTAATTACAAAATATACCTTATTTTATTACATGCATTTAATCTCATATCTTTTGAGTATTTGTTAAGCATTTCCCCTCCAGAAGCCAGCACAAACTATTCTAGATATAACTGTCTCATCTCCACAGTAACCAATGTCAAGGATAGTATTTTGCAAAATGTCTTAACTAACACTTGGGTTCCTCTATATGTTCTGACAATACTAAAGAACAGTTTTCCCCAAGGTAAAAGAAAAACCCATCAATATCTTACCTAATGCTTTCTTGGTAAAGTGAAATACCAGCATTATCAAAATGCCCTTTCAACAAAATAAAGTGCCTACTCTGAACTCAATTAAATAAGTGAATTAGATTTGTATGAAGTGCTGAAATATCTAAGGTATTGTGAAGCTGTTACTTTTACATTTAGAAATTAAATACAATGCTCACTTTCACTTTCTAGAAATGCACATACAAAACCAGATGCTAAGTTTCTCCCATTTTTCCTAGTGTTCTTCCTTGATGAACCTTTCTTCACACTCTGAAATTCTGCTTGGTAAATCGCATACTTTTACTGTTGAGTATCTAAAGAAAAGAAACTATTACTCTCCTAATTTGGGCTGAATACAAGGATAGGGTCAGAATAGTCAGTAAGTTGCAAAAAATCTCTTTTTATGAACACTACAAAGGAGAGCTACACAACCTTTCTTCAGCAGCCAAGCAGGAAGTTCTGCATTTCTTCTTGTCAAAGATCCTAGCAACTTTTCAGTCAAGTTCTATTATTGTATGAGCAAATATTAAGTTAATTTTACCAAAATGAAAATTATTGTAGTCCTTTTAATGTAGTTAAGAGATTTATTAATTAATTATAATTCTATTGGTAAAATGAGTTTCAAAAAGACAATAACTGAAATGTTAGATACAGATCAGTTATCATCCTGTTGCTGGGCTAGATTTGTGTAACTGCCTAGATTTGTAGAACTTCAGTCTATTCAGGGATATGTTTAACAATTTAGTTCCTGGAAGCTCTGATTTTAAAATATTTCAGTATGGATATAAGAGAGAGTTCAGAATTCACCTGGTTCTATTTTAGTTAATATTTTCATGTGTATAACCCATGTATTACATGAAAAAAATCACAATTTAGCAAGACCTCCAATTATGTATGTGAGAGATGTAATTTCATAAGAAGCTTCCTTCCTTATGGCCTGGATTCCTCTCCCTCGGTAGCTTCCCAGCTCTAGCCTTTCACTTCTCAAGGATTATCTGATATGTGGATTATGAACACAAAACAAAACACAACCAAAAACTCCAACTGTTTCACTATCAAGTTGTGTGATTCTACAAGACAGAAAACAGCTGTGTATCACTCCCTTCTCATTTTGCATTTTCTTTTTACCTTTATTTTGCAGATAATAGCGAAAAAGGTAAGAATAAATAACCTTGCTACAGTCTTGCTACTTAAATATACTGAAAATAAGTGCATCCACTGGAAAACCCTTTGTCTCAGAACAACGGACATCTGAATGCACAGGAACAAATCTGCTGGTATTAGTATCACACACAATGTTCCCAGGTGCACCTCCTCCAGTAATTCTGAAATGTTAAGAAACTGAGATTTTGCACATAAGTAAATGCAAATTCATTCTCCCTGAAACAGCAGTATTTTCACTGAATAGCCATTCTATTTTAAAAATGCAGAAATTTATCTTAACAAGAATCAGCTTTAAATGTTAAGGCTGGCTGCCACCGTTTTTTCATCAACACTGAAAAACAATCTAGTACAGGTTCTACTTTCACAAGTCATTTACAATGGTAATAAGTAGTAGGTGTAAGTAATGATTTTTACACAAGTCCATAAAACACACACCACTGCAAATTCAAAGTAATTTCTTCAAGAAGCTGTAAGCCTTACTAAAAGGTATTACGTACGGTCATCGGCTGCTTATCGCCATCTTTTCCTGCTTCTTTTAGCTTCTGAATGTGTTCCTCAGATGATGAGAAGTTACTGCATTTTGATGCTAATGAAGGACTTGACAATGGAACCCTTGAAATACAAATATGTCTCATGTTAAAAATGGAATTGCTTATACATGTCATACCAGACACTCAAAGCTGTTGTGATTAGTATAACTAAACTTTAACGAAATGTGAATCCAAACTAACTACCCAAAACATAGTCTTATGTATTTTAGTTCGCAATTCAAATGGAAAAGTAAGGAATAAAAGGATTAACCAAAAAATGCAGTTTGTGACTAGCCTAATAAGAAGATTTTTTGTTTTCTTTTAAAAAAAATTACGATCAAGTGGGCAGGTTAGTCATAACCATTAACACACAAGCATTTAATTGAGGCACTTTCAGAGCATGACCAATGGTGCCTAATGCTATGTATTTCCTACTTAAGGTTTAGGTATCATACATCAGGCTGCTAAAGCATAATAATATGTAAATATTTCCACTGATCTAAGCCAGATGTCAAATCTCTCCAATTCAAGCTTATTCTCTTCTAATGGCTGGCAATGAAGGATGCAGAGGACCCAAGGAATAAATGCATGGGTATCACTGGTATCTCACTCAGTTCAAGATTCCCCACGTCACCGCTGAAACAAACACTGGAAAGTACTATGATCCAATAACAAAGTTATTCTACAAACTTGCTGTTATATTCAGGGCAAAAAAATTACATTAATTCCACGTTTGGATACCACTCAATGATTGCCAAAGCAAAACATACACGAAAAATACACATACTTTGCTAGGTATATGTACTTTTTGTTTCTGAGCAAACTAAGGATGGAGGACCAAACAATTTATGGCAGCTGCTGTAGCACAGGTTGCAGAGTAATTCAGCGAGATTTTTACAAAATAAAAACTCTTGCCAAACATTTCTAAAACAGCATTTTTTGTGCTAAATCAGAGCTGTTTTATTTGTTCCTGTCATTTGCCCCAAAATTTGCACTAAGTAGCTACTTCAAGGTTTGCCTTTTCCTGCTGCAACCTTTTCCTATAAAGCCCTAAAGAGAGCTGCACTGTAGATACACACACAGATGACACGGATTACTCTGTTACGGCAGGACTACCACAGAAAGAATGATGGCTTAAATCATAAGAAGGAAAGCATGGTAAGAAAGGTCTCAGAAGAAAATATATATACAAGTAATAGTAAAGCAATATGAGTTTGTTCAAGTAACAAAGATAATTGATTTAAGTAGACAACATAACACTGTTTGACAGTTGAGAATAAAAATATGAAAAATCAAAGTTAAAAAAATCAAACTCATTTAACTAGTTTTGCATCTACCTTGCCACCCACCTTCTGTGCAATTCCACAGTAGCAGTTTTTCAACATGTACAAAAGGGTTGCTTAATGAGAATTATCTGGCCTCAGATGGATGTATTTAAAATTAGCTGAAACCATTCCTCTTGCCCCCGTTATAAATATAGAAAACACTATCAATATACTAACCACTGTGCCAACTAGGTTGTTCTTCAAGGTATCAGGTACAAAGAAATTATTGGCTTTAGCTTGTAATTGTCTAAAACTAGAGACTATGTCAGTACTGTTCAAAAACTACAGAAGTCAACATGATCAAGGATAAAATGCAAATTTGAACTGTAAGACAAATGTAGGTAGTACTAAGAACATTTTTTTAATATGGCTGCTGTTGACACTTTCATTTCACAGCAACCACAAAACAATTCCAAATTAAATCCCCTCTTCCCCACCTAAAAAGATTTCACACATACAAGACCCCCACAATTTAAGGATTAGAAAACTCCTCCAGATACAAGTGAAAATCATGCGGTAAACCCTTCCCATACTCTCTGCTTATGTGAGTTGAGGAAGAGACCACTATAAATGTTTTCCTGACTCTGTTAAAGAATGCTTTTAAAAATAAATGTGTGGTTAAAAATATCTTGCCTAATGATTTTCTTAGCAAAACAAAAACATCCCTTAACTATGGGGTGAAATGAAAGTCTGTTTTTACCAAGGAGAAGTCACTTATTTGAAACTGAAAACTTCAGGCTGGGAGACAACAGTTAGTCTTACAAGAAATCCTCTCATCTGAAAGGTTATGGCAATTTCATAATGTATGACATACTGTACCTGTTCTCAGTTTCAGAAGTTTGATTTGTAAGTGAAGTTTGCGTCAACTGTGCGGGAGCCAAATCTACAAGTAATCAAAGATTACAACTTCTTTATAAAGTTCTTAGTTGCAAAGGAAGTTTGAGCTACACAAACAGTAATTTGAAAAAAGCATATTCAAGACAAGGTTGCAATATGTTCTTCACCGATAAAAAAAAGATGCAACCTTGAGGTACTCTTCAGATGTTTCTCCACAATACTTTAAAAAAATATGAATTTTTTCAACATTTCCAGGGCAGTTCTGCAGAGCCGTTTGCCAGCAGCTAAACAAAGCCAGCAGTGAAATTACATAGAAGTTTAAATGTTTATACCAATACCATATAAATAGCTTTATGTATAGTATTAGAATCATAAATGTATAGTATGCCCCCATCTGAGGCATGTTCTATAACACTTAAGAAAAAATCCGGAACAGCAAAAGAAAGAAAGAACATTGTTCTCTAACAGTACAAGTATATTATTCTGTCCTTCAAAAGTATGCTACAATGGCAGGAAAAAAACCCCCAAGCCAACTATTTAGTAAAGCTAAATAGTTAAACAGTGCACTCAAAAAAACAAAAGCCTGAAGCCAACTCCACCACCAAAAACAGAGCAAAAAAGTCAATGAAGAGACATGTTAGTGATTCATTGATAATATTTCTTGGTGAAACGTACTTCAGTCAAAATAGTCCCATCACGCTCATCATAAGCTTTGACAAACCGCATTCACACGCTGACAAATGTGTAATAAAAACAGGAGAGTGATTACTCAATTAAAAATTTGGTCAAGATCAAGTAGAACAATTTAGAAGAAATGCAGATACTTATTCAAAAGAACCAGAACAGAGCACTAACAAAAACTAAGCCAAGAGAAGCCAACTGGAATATGGAAGTTTTAATAGAAGTTTTACTGCTTTATTACATGGAAAAGGAAATAATTTGGTTGCGTTTCCCCTCTCTTTCCCACATCACAACCCAGAGATAAAAGGACATTTCAGTGTCCACTAAAGTAGCCCCGGGTGTGACACAAAACAATACAAAACCCCTGGTGAACAGTTCCAACTCCAGAAGTTTAGTTCTGCACCCGCTGTACCTGACTCTGAGAAACACACTTTTAAAGGAAGACTTATGCTTCCCATAGCATGGTCAAAAGAAGTGGAGAAATTACTAGGAAACAGTTACCTTGAGGTTCGCTTTCTCTGGGTTCTTTTTTTAACTGTTTTGGTGGTCTAGGAGCTGTAACACACTTTACTGGAGAACTTTCTGGACTTGATTCCAAATGTAATCGAAAGTTCTAAACAAAACAGGAAACATTAAATAAAAAAACCCCAAACTATTTAATGCCTTTAATCTATTAATGAAATCACTAATTCAACTAAGTATTAACACCTTGAACACAGCACCAGTTTTCTGATTCCTGCATTATTTTAAGCAGACAAAATGCAACTGATTTGCCATTCCATATTGAAGTTTATTGTATTCATTTTTTAAAAATATCTTTTTAATTAAGCTTGTAAAATACTTCCTCTAGAACACAGCTGTCCTCAAAATCTTAAATTTTATTAGAAACTCATTCAGATAAGGAAATGAGAGGGAAACAAGTGTTCTCTTAATACATCTTTTCAGAACAGAATAGCTATGAAAGCTTAAGTCATGAAAAAGTGAATCTGTAAAACCTTTGGCTCCAGCAGAAAATTTTACTGATTAACATTTAGCTCACAACAGAATTTAGGAGTATGGAATCGATTCATTTTTCAGCTTACTACCATCCCATCTATGACAATGCATCTGTAATCGTTAATACACTTGAAAATTTTAAGTTACTGTAAAATAAAGTCACTATGAAAATCAAGTTTCTGAGCCTGAGATTCTCAGAAGACAGAATAGATTTAGAACACCCTCCCACCATACACCATAATTAAAAAAACTTACCTCATCTGGTCTCGGTTCACATGTATGTTTTGTCAAATTAGGCAACAAACCATTTTCTGCACCTTTGCTTGTGGGCTGTTTTTTTTCTAATGTCGCTTCTTTAGCTCCAACTCTTTCAGACACAGGATCTGATTTCTCCTGCACACCACTAGTATTTTCATTCTCAGAGAGTCTCGTTGACAGCTTGCCTTGTGCCTTCAAAAGCTCTGCTTCTGTAACTATTTGACTTGCCTCTGAAACTTCAGAGAAATCTTTTAAGAAAGCAAGCTTGGGGGCATTTGCAGAATTTGAGTTACTTTGCTTTATGTTACTAGCTTTCAGCAATTTAATTTTGGTCCATTTAGAGTTTTTGTTTGAGGAGTTATTTCTACCATTCAGAGTGCACTTGACGGGCATTCCTTTTTTGCTAGGGAAAAAACGTTTGTACTGTGTACTTTGACTAGGTTCTTTCTGAATAAGCCCTTCACTTTGTTGTAACTGTACATCGTTGTGCTTTTCTTCTGTTTTGGCATCCTCAGCATTAGGGGCATCTTTTTTCACTTCTACTGTATCTGACTCAATCTCACCTGCGATTTCTTCACAAAGTTCAAGGATGCTCACCCTTTTGGATTTCACATCATTCTCTGGTTGATCAGCCACACTTGTTTCACTTACTGATGGTTGCGAAGTATTTTTTGGTTTTGTAATGGGTTTTATGTTCTGAGGCATTTGTTGCTTTTCCTTAGATACTGCCTTAGAGTTTGGCTTAAGAGAATCTGTTTCCACTTTCTTTGTGCTGCTAAGATTAGGAGATACAGGGCCTGTTTTGTCTTTCTTAACTTTCTCAAGACTCTCATCACGACATGATGAGGACCCTTGGAGATTGCGTTGAAAGCTATTGGAATTATCCTTTTTATTGCTCGCTTTACATTTTTTCTCTTTTAGAGAGCTGGTCTCTTCTACATGTATTTCTTTATCCTCATTCGTATTTTTTTGCTTTATCTTGGTGTTTTTCTGTTCTGTTTTCTCTCCAGATTTAACTGCTTTTGCTGGAACACTGTGAGTGTTTCTTTTTGCCTGGCTACTGTGCTTAACTTCCAGAGTTTTTTCTTCTTTAACTTCTCTGTTGCGCAGGGATCTTGCTGGAACATGTACATGTGTTAACTGCTGCAGTCTCTGTGATCTCCTCATTACTGGCTCATTTGGTGCAATTACACATTTTGACTCAGAAATTTCTTGCACAGATTTTTTCTGGCACACCTCCTTATTTTTGGCAGATTTAGGTTGCTGCTGCTGGACTGCTTTGCCAGGTATTGTTTTGTTATTTGAGTTGAATGTTGATGACCTTGTAGTCATGCGTGTTCCTAGTTCAGGTTCATTGATGTTATCACTGAAAGATTCAAATAATTATTTATTCAGCATCTAGAATTTATGATAACATTCTTTTCATTGCTACTACCCTCTGTCTCCTTTTTTTTCTTTTCTTTCCTAAAACATTAGATTTTATACCCTTAATATTTTTAGAAGAATTTTCTCTTGAAAATTCACTTCCACTTGGTTGCTTTAAGTGTGCTCTTAATGGTTTTCATGCATGGCAAGACTGAACTATGAATCATTTTTTTGCTTTTTAACATCTCTAGCAGTTTTTAATGGTTGACACTTGTAGATTTCAAATGAAGTATTAGCTTCACTTTTGCTGCAGAAACTTTTTTGAAGGAAGCCTTTCTGGATTTCAAGACACCTACAGCATTTTCGTGTAGCAGACAGCACACTTAAGGATTTAAGGCTGATCTCCCTACTAGCCCTGTTTAACTATTTAGCTGTATCTCGCATTCCCTCTGCTGAGATTGTTTCTGCACTAATGTAATCCACAAAGACAATGTAGAACAATTATGTATTTTTTTGTCACTGACCTGTTTGATTTGACAGAGGTTTTGAGTACAGTTTTCTCCTGCACTGCACACTGATTAGGCTTTGATTTATTTGAGCCATGTTTGGTATCTGACACCTCCTTTTCCTTCTTCACCGATGACTGTTTGCTGTTCTTGTCCAGCTTTGGACGTTTAGCAGAAGGCTCTACTAATGTAGACTTCCTTTTCTGAGCTGCCATTTCTGTAAAACACAGTAAAATTAAGTTTTTCTCAAATGTTGTAACTTTTTAATATATTCACTTTTCCTTTTATAGGCAGATCATTCTAGCTGTGATCAGAAAGCAAATCATCAAAGCAATCTCAAATCAAATTACAAGTATTTACTTACAGGTTTTTACAAGAGGCAATCGATGTTTAGGCCAAAGTAACTTATCGAGGTGTGCCAAGAGCATTCCTTATGAATATGCTTACAAACAGGACGTTTCATGCCACCTACAAAGAATAAAAAATGTTTATGCAGTAAATACTTTTTTGATTTCCACCTCAGATTCTGAATTCCCACCTTCTTGCATCCCTTAAAGTTTTTGCTTTAAAGTTTCTTTGATACGGAATTAAAAAACAAACTAAGCATCAATCAAAAAACAACTTTTACTTTTTATCTCCATATCCAAAAATTTTTGGCATTTTGCTTTCTTAAACACTGCCCTTCTACCTTTCGAAAGGTAGCAGATAACAGCACTATTCGAAAGGAATTTCACAACAGAACTTCATAGACATCAGCAACCACCTACAACTGTTCCTTCTAACATGACTTTGGCTACAAATTAGAGATGGAAAGCCTAGAAAGCAGGATTATCTGAGACATTTGCCTTGGGCAGTTAAAGACAATGTCTTCATGAGAACTGAAACAACGTTAACCATGCAAAAGTTATCTGCACAAGAGTCCGAACACTAGCAGAGATCTCTGGTAAAAAAATCTTCACAGATGTGGTTGATCATCCCTCTCATATATATTTCTGACTTCGGAAACTTTTCAATTCTCTTGTTCAAAGCCACTGTTATTGAATTGTGGCACAAGTAACGATGTTCAGCAAAGTTTCACTAATACCTTTTTATAATTACATTTACTGGAAGACTTGGTGGTCAGAACTTCCACATCACCTTTTTCAATCAAGAATTATCTATTTTTGTCATTGACAGATTGACAAAGAAATATTTTTGTAACAAAACTATATTACTTTTCAAACCTTAACTGACCTGATGTTAAATCTGACAATTAAGGTCAAACAGGAACTTCAAGTTACAAGTTGTGTAACACAGACCAGATGCTTTCAGTTCATTACAACCACAATACAACTTTCAGTACTGACGAATGCATGTCTTTCTCTAACAATCTGAAAGATACTTACATTCGGCTCCTTTTTATAATTATTCATCATCCAAAAGGAAAAAGTAAACAGCTGCACTTTTTTTTCCTTTGGACTTTAAATTGTCCTTAACCTCATTTTCATTTATCCACTCATTTATGAAAGCACTTCTAACTATGCAAAACTAGTAATTTTGATTAAAGAAAGTGATAAAAACTCAAGACTCCCCTGCTGTCTTCTCTCCTTTAACAAAGCTGCACAGCAAGCAACTCATATTTGAGATATATTTTTCTAATTCTATCCAGAGAAGAAATCTCTAATAGCACTTTTTGTGGTCCTATTTCAATGTCTCTCCCAGGGGAGCAGGTAACAGAATTTGTGTGCCTAAATTCTAATAGCTCACGAGCTCCATGACACCTCGCAAGCCTAAGGGTTTCTACTAGTCAAAGACAACCCGTCAGAGCTGTGGTCAGCTGGCCACTCACCCTGGCCAGCTAATACATACGGATCTAGCTGCTGAATAAGCCTTCGGTCTTACAGAGAGCAGTACTGACCCTCCGAATTTGAGAACACCATGACACACGCTGTATACACCTGGACCTTCCTGGCTTTTTTCCAGATGCATAGAGAGCTCCCAGACACATGACATGGCACACTCGAGAAAGACTTTAAGTACAAAACAGAAAGTACAATCCTTCTCTCACCGGCACTACTTCTAAGGACACTGACAAATACACTCTCCTCCCACAGGGCACTTTAACAGCAATTTCTTTCCTACTAATACTTTGCACAACAGAGCAAAGTCTTTTCCAGACATTCCAGAACTGGCAGTCTCTGCCCTGAAGAAGTCACCCTCTAGTAAAAGTCAGATCATGGAAAGAAGGGAAGACACAGAAGTGCAGAAATGAAGTAGCACACGATCAAAGATTTTGGTGCAAGAAGTACAGAAAAAAAAAAAAGGAAAACCCAGAGAAACTCCAGTCCGTAAGACGGGGCAGAGGCTGGATGCCCACCTGCCGGACAGGGAACGGGGGTCTCGCACCTGAGCCGCACCGGCTGACGGCCAGGACCGCGCCTGGCAGCCCCCCGGCAGAGCTCGGGGGGAGGGAAGGGAGGGAAGGCCTTCAAGCGTGGCCGGTGTCACCTGCCCCACAGCCCTGCCGTGACAGCCCTCCTGGGGCAGGGCCTGGCGGGGAGCTCCTACACCCGGCCGGGAGCTCCCGCGGCAAGCGCCGCCGAGGGCAGGGCGGAGGTACCGGGA
>WEIV01007417.1:341-13188 GCA_013390005.1 Calyptomena viridis | reverse complement strand
CGCCCGCCGCCGGTCCAGCCTCCCCCGGCGGGGACGCGGCATCTTCCGGCGGGAGTCGGAACGGGGAGGGGGGGCAGCGCTGCGGTGTGCGCATGCGCGGCCGGCTGCGTGAGGGCGTCTGCCGTAAGGGAGTGTTAAGCAAGGAATGTGGAGGCGGTGCTTATTAAAGCGTGCGTCTGGGGAGTGGAGTGTATTTACAACAGAATGCTGTGACAGGACGGGGGGAACGGCTTCAAACTGAAGGAGAGTAGGTTTGGATTAGGCATTAGGGAGAAATTCGTTACTGTTTGAGGCACTGGAACAGGTTGCCCAGAGAGGTCGTGGATGCCCCATCCTTGGAAGTGTCCAAGGCCAGGCTGGATGGGGCTCTGAGCAACCTGGTGTCGTGGAAGGTGTCCCTGCCCATGGCAGGGGGGTTGGAACGAGCTGATCCTTAAGTCCCCGCCCCCGACGGCGATTTCCCGGCGGCTCAGCCCGCTCGGACCGGCGCGCGCCCGGACGGGATGCCCAAGGCTCGTCTTCTGGCATTTCGCTCCTCGTCTGCCAAAAACGAGAGGAGGAAAGTGGTGTCGCCTGCTTTGGGGACGAAATGACTTGGGTGGCTGCTCCTGCTGTGTCAGTGACACCGCAGGGCTGGCAGCCGCAGGGAATGGCACAGTGAAGAGGCGACTGAGAGAGGACGTCACCAATGTGTATAAATGTGTATCTGTGCTAAGAGGATGGAGCCAGGCTCCTCTCGGTGGTGCCCGGCAATGGGACAGAGACAGTGGGCAGGAACTGATGCACAGGAAGTTTCACCTGAATATGAGGAAGAACTTCACTGTGCGAGTGACTGATCACTAGAACAGATTCCCCAGAGAGATTGTGGAGTCTCCCTCGATGGAGATATTCAAGAACCTTCTGGATGCAATTCTGTGCAATGTGCTCTGGGATGACCCTGCTTGAGCAGGAATGTTGGGCCAGATGACCCACTGTGGTCCTTTCCAACCTGACCCATGCTGTGATTCTGTCTTCTGAAGTTCCTGCTGGTGTCACAGCACTTTTGCTTGTAGCAGCATTTCCTCAGTGTTTGCGGGCCCCTTCTCACAAGTGTGCTTGCAAATGCCTCTAAAATAGGTTTGGTGCTGTACTGGAAGTGATCTTCTCTAACAGCACTTTTGGAAACTTCTCTAAAGATGCAGGAATTACTGGGGATCCCCTGCTGCTCAGCGTGTGTCAGTTGGCGTAAAAGCAGGACAGACGCTTGTCTGAGACTGAGGAGGATTGTTGGGTGTGTCTTGGTCCTGTGCTGTGTCCACTCTTCTCTCCAGAGCACTGAGTTCGCTCAGTGAGCTGCCTTTTTGAGTCCACTTGTCCAACTTGTTTTGCTTTCCTAAGTTCAGCAGAAATCCTGCCAGCTGCCAGCTGACTCTTTTATTCAGTGTGCTTTCCACAGTGTTTCACAACTCAATCTATAGTGTAACTGTGTATTTGTGGGTTTTGCCATGGTCTGGGATATTTCAGGCCTTGCTGCACTGGTAATGTGTTAATGCCTCACCTGTGTTGTGGCTTTTTTGGCTCTGAATGTTTCATTATGCAATCTCTTATTCACACTCCAGGACCCTGCATGACAAGTGGGAGTGTGAAGATTTCCTCCAAAAGTGAGCTGCTGATGCTCACTAAAATACTGCTGTACAGGTACCTCATGCATACCTAGTGCACCTCATCTATATTACTAGGCTAAGGCTAACCTGAAGTAGGTCCTACCTGAAATGCATATAAGTGTGTGCATCAGGATCTCGATATTCAGTAGCTTTGCTGTGTGTATCCACATGTACTGGTGTATGTTCTACTTGCCAATATAGACAGTCTCAGTTTATTTGACCATGAATTCACATAGTGATGTATATACAGCACTGCATCAGAACAACCGGAGAACGGCGTGATGAACCTCAGCCAACAACCATAAAAGATGTTAGAATAAAAGGGGTTGAATGGTAGTATGTGACAAGGTTTCTTCCAGAGATTTCCGATTTCCTGTACAGATTTCTGGTTACAGTTCATTGATCTAAAAAAGACCACACACGCATTTTAGCACTTGGTTCTGTAAATATTCTTTGGTTAATGGTTGAAGCCTTTAAAAAGGAGTTATTTTTATAATAAACCTTTTAGGTCTATTTTATAATTTTCCAAACATTTTAGTGATTTCTATAGCTATCACGTTTATGGGATTTCTGAATAGCATAAATTAGTTTGTATGCAGATCAAATTACCTGGAGATACTTTGTTTTGCCTGTAGTTTTTTGTCTCTTTGTTAACCAAAACAAGGAATTGCCTTCCTTGGTAAGTCCTGGATGCACTTCATTGAAGCACAGTTTGTACTAGACAAATGGAAATTTTCAGCAGCTGCAGTTTTTTTTAAAAGCTGATAGGAGAAGATGTTATTTATAACTCCTTGTAGCAGCTCCTCTTTAATGCATGATAATCTGATGTGACTTTACAATGAATGCAGCAACATGTGGTCTCCTGCTCTCCTACAGTAACTGACAGAATCCTTTCCAGATGAAGGAGATTTTAATCATTGGGATGCCTATAGATTTCTTGGAGGATGATAAAAGCATTTCTTTATGTTATTGTTAACTTTATAAATTTAACATGCTGTTTTCCCATCCCTCTTTCTTAGGAACATGAACCAAGTAAACCTAGATGTTCTCACATCTTTCCATGAAATAGTAATTTGCTGTGCAGCAGGGAAGTAGTAAAGTAGCAGGCATTCTTATAAAGCATTAAATTCTGAATTTTGGAAAAACTCCGTTCATGGGACAGAGTGCCAGGGAATTTCCAGTTTTCCACAGAAGGTGGCAGCATTTTGAAGCACTGATGTCAGTGTGAACTTGCTAGCAAATGTCACTTTGCTGAAAGAAGTAAAACCTAACAGAAGTTTACTGTCCTCAGAAGTTGTGGTGAATATGAACAGGAGTGCTTGGGTATGAATTTGCTGCAGAACTGGGAGGAGAAACTGCATAGATGAGGTATGTGGATAGGACAGATTTAACCCCCAAAGGATTTTTTGTTAATTTTGCCTTTTGTTAATTTACCAGTGCTGTAATACTGCTGCAGTGCCTCTTGTCTGCAGCTAAGTGAAAAATTAGTTGCTTCTATGTTATGCCTTTTTTCATAGGAGCAATAATTGAGCTGATACATGGATCATCCAACTAATTGCAGAGTGCCATGTTGGGCTACAGCTTCACGAGATGACTGTCACCAAAAAGGGGAAGTCTCTCCCACTATCTTCTCCCCTTCCTTTCCCCACTCCCAACAGTGTTCTCCAGCTCCTATCTAGTACCTGAGGGACTCCCATAGGCAAGGAAATCTAACTTACTGAGCCAGCAAAAAAAATAGCCCAGTGGAAAAACCGAATCATATTCTGACAGAGTAAGAAAGGCTGAGGACCCTCTGACTGGAATCAGGGAGGATAAGAAAAGGCAGGGAAGAAGGAAGAGCAAGCCTTCCCCTTTTGGCTTTAGGGAGCTACTAACATTGACAGCTGCTTGTGAAACTGCAGCCTTAGGGCAGGCTACACAGTTACAGGATTGAGCTCTTGATCCCAAACTCAATCCCATCGGTTTTGCGAGCACACAGATCTTGCCGCCCCGTTTGACATGCGAACACACTCCCAGCCTGCCCTATTGCTTATCAGACACCTCATCTGTGCAAGGAAGAGGTGACTGACAACCAAGAGGCAGTAGCTGCTTAAACCTTTCACCGGTAATTAACCTTGCAAGCACTGCTAGCCCTCAGAATGCCTCAGACAGGTGACCTAAGGCCACATGGGAAGCTCATTTAAACCAGTGGGTTTCTAATCACTACATACATAGAACCTTTAAGGAACTGGAGAAGCAGCTGAGACAGCATAGGGTCCAAATTTTCCTCCCTTCAGCAGATTCAAAAAGTCCCTCTATCATCATCCAGGAAGAAGGGAGAGGCTGATTTTTGCATCTCCAGTAGAAGGAACGAGACAGGAAAATTGGATCCCTCAGAGGAAGAGATGATTGCCAATGAAGAATCACTGTCTGTTTGGCAGATTTTTCCTTTTCTTCTGTAAGAATGAAAATTTTCTAAAAGATTCTCCAAACAAAAACAAACAAACAAAAAAAAACCCCAACAACAAAAAAACCCCCACCAAAACCACAAAAAACCAACCAAACCAAACCAACAAACAAAAAAACCACAAAAAAACCCAACAAACACCAAAAAAACCAAACCAACAAAAATGTAGAAATGTGGCTGAGGTATTCCACAGCATATTGGCTGCAGGAGTTATTTTGCTGGCTGGCAAGAAGCACCACTAGCCTGTGTGGGGAGGACTCAGCACTATGCTGGAGGCCAGTGGCAAGCCCTCAGGGAGAGTCTCTTGGTCTTTTTTATACCTTCCTCTTTCTTATTCATTGCGTTGAGCATTCTAAGGCATTTTTTGACCATCTGGCATCCTGGAATGAGAATTACAGCAAGTGGCACAAGTGGAAGGGTGCCTGTGTGTGACAGCAACTCTATGACTCGGGAATAAATGTTCCCTTTTTTTTCTTCAAGGCAATGATGCGTTGAGCTGAAGCAGCCTGGGGAGAAGTACTGTGTGCTTGCTCATGAGCACCACGTGCAGGACTAAAAGTCCTCTTCTTGCAAGTGTGAGTCATTGTCATAAGCCAGGTAGCTATAGGAGTTGTAGGTGAAAGAGGCAGTTCCCCTCTGAAATTTTTGTGTAGATGGCACATGGGACAACAAGGATTGGAGGGTGCTCTGACTGCCTGGACTTAAAAGAGCTTATACTGAGAAAGCAGAGGGGCAATGTTCAAAACGGAGGGTGTTATGGGTTAGATTATTTTGGGGGAAATTTTCCCATTACTAGCATGAGATGATGGCAAAACTGAGAAAGGGAAAAGGTAACCCACTGAGACCAGAATGGACCTAAATAAAGTAAGACAGCAGTGCAAAGAGACAGAAATTCTGCCATTAATCATATTACTTTTATTTAAACAGTAAGGTGTGATTTAATGTAAGTGGTTTTATTTTTATTAATACTTGATGCTGAGTTTTGAACAGTACTGCATCCCAACAATTTTACAAATGTAACACTAAATACACTGTTTATTGCTCATTGTTTTTGCATGAACATAAAACCTGGAAATCAATACAAGAATAAATAAGGCACCCTACTAATATTTTATGTATTGTAGTAGCATGCACAAAATCTCATTTTGCTTTTGCAAGTTACTCTTCTCATTTTCCTTATTAAAGAAAAATTAAGTTAGAGTTCATTATTTGGGCAAGGGCCAGTGCTTGTCTTAAAAGTCAAAATTTGAAAGCACTTTCTAAGTTCTTTTAATTCAACCGTCTACCTTACAAAACAGCTTTCATGTAGCATGTCCCAATTTCTTTTTCTACAGACAAAAAGTATTTTTGTTCTTCCTTTGCTGTTACTAGGAAACATGCCTTGCAAGAGGAGTGTTCACGTACTGCTTGAGACAAAAGACCTGACTTGCTTTTTTTTAGCTGCATTTTCTTCTTGTACTGACCCCGCTCAGAAGATAAAAATAAAAATGCAGAGGCATCTTTACTGACTTCTCTTGTGTGGCTGGGCCCAAATCAGTAATCCGCAGAAGGTGGAGCTCCACAGAAGCTGCTTAAGAGCCTTTTAAAGATTTCAGTATGCCCTAAATGTAGGCTTCCCGACAGTTTCAGAATATACTCTGTCCAACTGTCCTTCTTCCTCAAAGGCCCACGCTGGCTGTCACTCTGTGTCAGGGCTGAGGAGAACAGTGCTGCCTTGGCCAGCCTCACAGACTTGTAAGCCACTAGGGCAGAAATCAGTTTGCAATGGCTTCATTGATTTGACAACCTACTGCCAAAATGCTGACAAATGATCAAACAAACAAACAAACCAGAGAGACTGGACTCTGACCTTCATCCCAACTTTCTTTAAACAGTTTGTTGCTTTCTTTTCAGAAATTATATGAAACAATAGCAGAGAAAAAGGTTCGGAATTTTTTTTTTAATTTAAAGCAGATTATATAATAATATCCTGGTGCTCTAATGTTTATTCTTTAAAACTGAAATGTTCTTTCAGGGTAATATAAACATAGCAGGTTGAATCCTCAAGTTTACCAGCTATATGAAGTATGTGACAACACCCAGGTTTACTTAAACTTTGAAATGCAAGATGTCTTTTAATTATATAAGTTATTACAGTACCATTTTAAAGGAATCTTTTGGTTATATGTAAACACTAAATTAGCTCTTTAAAAAATAATCATGTAAGACAAGTATGGCATTGACATAGTTTAAAAAACAATAACCAGCCCTAAATGTGAATACCCTCAGGGCAGAACAGCAAAAGCAGGTATCAATCTAATGCTATGGAATAACATGCGGAAATTTTGACTTATTTCAAGAATCAGTGCTTCTTTTTGTTCCCTCCTTTTCACTATCAGTGCCCTAAGGAATGGGCCAACTTGTACTATGTGGGACAGGATAATATAAGCTATTTTGAGGTCGCCATTCTACTATTAAAAGCCATCTAAATTAAGTCTTCTAAATACGTACTGGTTTAGATTAAAATCCTGAGGAATTATAATCTCTCTACTTGATGGTTTTGGTTAAGTGCAATTTGATGAATGCAGAATGCTGTTTCACTTAAGGTCATTCTTAGTAAGGCATATTAAAAATAAATATAAAAGTGACAACGTAATATTTATTTTCTTGCTACAAAATCTTAGGCAAAAATATTTTTGCATGTAGTAATGGACTTTATCCATTTGCTGGCTTACAGGAGTTAAAATTTGTGCACTAAGCTTAACTGCCCTTGTCAGAATGTGCCACTGTGCTATAATAATGGTCCAAAGCTACATGCTAAAGATTTTATTTCCATGCTCAAACATAGCTTGCACAAACTGCTTGAAGACTCTGTCCATGTAAGTGCACTTCCTTGGCCATATTCCTTCCAGAAAACCAATATGGCCTCCACATGAAGTCAGAACCAAAGCAACGTTCGCGTTTTGTTTGGCAGTTTCTACTGGTATAGCTAAAAGGAGAAAAAAATGTTAAGTCCTTATTCTTCTAACGCATGCCAGCCCTTGAATAATTTCTCTAAAATGTTTCTCATATTATATCTGAATAAATAGGCACAACATTAATGTATGCTTAAATGTACCACAGGATATAGAACCACAGCTGTGTTAAAAGCCATTTGTTTCTTCATCTTTAACTCACCTTATCTGTGAAACTTTTTTTTCCCAGTTGCTGTAAAAGTTTCAGCTTCATGTTTCTTTCAGTCTCACTGATGTTAATGCATATTTAGAATTTGCTATAAATAGTGTAAGTAAAAGGACAATCAAGCCTGTAGTTTTTAACTGGTATTGCAATATTTAACTTTAGAAAAGCTGAGGAACTGGGACCTTAATTGCAAATCCCATTCTTTTTGTATGAGATTCTAAAAACAGAACCTTTAATGTCACAATAAGATTTGGTCTGTAAGGTATCCTATCAGATAATATTAAAGATTATCCTGGGTTATTATCATTATATCTGATTTTCCATACATTTACACCTGCACCTTTAAAGGACACAATACAAGCACATTGGGAGATCATTCTTGCCCTGAGGAACTCATAATCTAATACACAAGGTAAACAGCAAAAGAGGAAGGGCAAATAACTGTACAAGGACACACAAAGCTGCTCCATGTCACCCAGTAGGTTAGCGGTTCTGTACTGAATAGTGACTGCTAGAAATTACTTCATTTAGAATTTAGATTATTAGACTGGATATTACAAGGATTTTTCTTTTGCTGGGTTAGCTTTCTTGTTCAGGTTCCTGATCTGGTTCCCCATGTTAATGCCAATATATGAATGGTGGCAGACACAGTCAGATGACACCTTCGATGAGGTGGCCATTTCAGAGATGGCCTACAGGTGGCTCAAAGTCATCACTGAATGACACCTGAGATATGCACTTATCTGGAAATACACAGGAGGGAAGGCTTCAGTGCCTCCTTTTATGACTGTGCATAGATGTGTGGCTTAATCAATGCTATCACCTGGAGAATCCCCTTCGTGAAGGAAAATTTAGGTCAGTTAACACAGACTGACTGAATAGAGAAAGCATATGACTTTACAAATGGTATTGTGGTGTGATGGGATGACCCTATTGGCTGACCTAGCAGTGGAACTTTGTATCAAGAGTGCAAGCACTACAGATCCATAAAAATAAAGTTATTTAAGAAAATTCCTCTGGAGTTTTAGATATGCTAAATATACTCATAAACAAGCAGAAATCTCAATAAGTTTTGGTAAAGAATGCCTTTCAAAGTTCCAGTTTTCAAGTAATACATGAAAGGGAAAAAAATAAAAATTGTACAGATTTTTTGATTCTTCAGGATCAACAGAAAAAACAACGGCAAAAGAAAAATGCTTTGTTCAGAAAGAGAGTAGCAGGCATTTCACTGTGTTGTCTGAAAAAAAGCTTGTGATTTCACAAGGAAATAAGTCTGATTTTAAGCCATACGCTACTGAAGTAAAAATGCCTTGGCCCTACAACACAAAGCAGCAAGTTATTCACAAGATTTCTATTGCTTCCTCATTTATTTTAAAGTATTTTTGAAGTGAGATTTTTAATTGGGTTCAATTTCGGCGTGGTCCAGTTTTCCACATCCCTTTCTGACTGCATTTGCTTCAGAGATACCTCTCACTTACTTCTGTTTCTAGGAGTCTGTTCTTTCACCCCGTTATGCATTTACTATCTCAAAAGTCATTATCACTATCCCTGCATATTACTGCCTTCTTTATAGAGATGTTCCTTACTTTCATTTGGATGCTGGCAGACTCATTGCTGTGTGCTTCAGATGCTGATTTGCCTTTGTTTTCAACAACTAGAGTAAGAGCACAGAGTAACCCCTTCCTTGGCTGAAAAAGGACCCCCAGCCAGACTAAGAGAACTTGAGTGCAATGATTGTGGTGAACAGCTGTGCAGCTTAAAATAGATCAGGGCGGAAGCACTGGACCTGTAGAGTCAGGGGAGCTGTCTGTGCCTCAGAGGTCCTTCCTAGCGGTGCCTGGGACTATATGCTCTGTTCCACTCCAGGGCCTCAGTACGGATGCTACACCAACAATCTAAGTAGCAGGGTTAGTGTCTTTTATGAATGTGTGTTACAAGCTTCCTGCCCATAACATAAGGTACATGTGACCGTGCCCCAGTGGAGCACAGACTGAGCTTCAGAGAGCAGTGGGGATTCTCTTGCAGAATATGTGAGGTTCTTTGCTACCCAGTGCTATTATCCATTTCTTCCACTCTTTCCCTCCTTTCAATATTGCACGTGTTTTATAGGTTCCAGCATTTACTAAGTGATTCTGATTCTTTACTGGGTGGAAGAAGCCATGCTTCTTACTGTCTCTACTAGAAGTCCTTGGCTTTTCCTGTGTTCAGCTGGAAAGTTGAAAACGCTATATGCAGTATCTGGGCCTTTTAAAGCAGTACTGAGGCAAGACTAAAAAGAAAAGTCAATGAAGTAAAAGCCTAGACTGGGGAATAGCACAGGCTGAAAACAAGAGATGCAGAAAACAGTGTGTTATTTCTTGCAATCCAACACATGCATCATTTTCAGACTCAGCAAGTGCTCACCTGGAGTTTTGCCTGAGCTAATCTGCTCAGCAATCTCTGATCTGCCTTTCTTGGATTCTGTGCATGAACACATTGCCATGTACAAAGAGAGTGGCTGTGATTCATGGCTGCTACTGCCAACTGCATAGGAATTTGCCCACTTACCTGTACTAAGCTATCTGCTCCTCTTCTCTCCAGTAGCATGTGGGCCATGTTAAACAGAATCCCAATAGAGAAGTGGGGATCAGACACAACCCCCAATCCTGCTTCAGGCAATGAAACACACTTTGTACAGCCGTTCTGCAGCTGTCTCCCTGGTCACTCAGGGGACTAATAAATAAGCTTCTGTGCAAGGATAAGGGGAGGAATGTGTGAGGAGAGACACGCTTGATCTCCAAGAATCAGAGATAGCATGAGAACTCCACCATCCTAATGGATTCAGGATCAGCTGCTTATTGGCCTGAACATACCTCTTCACTAGCTAAGATTATGCAAAAACATGACAGTCATTCACTTTGGCTGACTAGTGTCAAAGTGTGGAGAAAAATATCGTTTCTTGGTAAGAAAATGCTTTGCTGGGGGATTGGAAGGGAGATGATAATAAATGTCTCCTCTGGTGCCATGTGCTGCCTGCCTCCAAACAGCTACAGCAGCTCTTCACTAGAAGCCTACCAATCCTGCACTAGGATGTTGGTTATCTTCCATGCCAGCTAAGGTATGAGCCACACACAGGTCCTGATGAATGTCATCTTCTCCACCCTGAAGTTTTCCCTATTCATCTTTGTAACTCCTCCCCAGCAGAGTTTCTTGTTCTTCAGCTTCTTGGGAGAGAATTGAATATGTTGTGTTGCTCTCTAGTGCCAAAATGCAAATGATGCTTGGCAGTGGTGTGGTACTTCCCTCAAAGCTGTTTCTAGGGACTGTTAGCCATCCAATAAATAAAACTGCAATGCAACAGAGCAAATTCTGCCATATAAAGGGCAGATGATTGGAGCACTGGATGTGATGCACTCTAGGATATAGGATGGCATGCCAAAAGATAACACTGTTCATTTTTGTCTACACATAACCTTGCAGTTAAGTTTCTACTGGCCAAAATTTGTACTGCTGTTATTTGGCAGGCACAGGTCTGCTATTTGTGATCACAGAACCACAATGTAAATACATATATGCAGAATTACTTCATTCAAAACCCCTTTGTTCTACATTCTTTGCAAAAAAATTTTCTTTTTTTAAAGAACAGAAACCAAACATACATGTGAAGCAGCATCAGCTTAAATAATTCACTGCTGTCAAGCATTCCATTGTTTGGTTGATTTCTCTCTGTTCCTTAAACTTTTACCCCATTTGTTACCTGTCTCGCCATTCCTTGGCCATTTGGTCTCTCCTGACATTTTCATTCAACTGTGGTCTACATAACAGGATGCAAAATAACACCTAAGAGCAATTACTCCAAGTTTGGATTTAGGGGGACAAAAAGGGTTCAGAGAGTTCAATAAAATATATAACTGAGCTTCAGACATGCACTTATTTCTCATAGTGGACCAGGAGGGAGCTGGCATGGTACCTAGCTTCAAGGGCAGGCTTCCAGCTCGGGCACATTGCTCACCAGCAGCAGTTAGCTAAGCATTAGTACAGTGAAATTTAAGTCAGATGCCTAATATGCTACTTAAAGTCTCTGAGGAGAAAAATGCCACCTCAGATGAACAGTTAAATGTGACACTGATAATGAATGCTATCATTCCATCTTCCTGATTTATTTTTCACATTTACAAAATAAAAGGGTTTGACTTGGTTTTATTACATATTTCCTGAAGCAATGGCTTGTTTAAATTAGTTACGGTGAGAGAATTGTCATGCAATGAAGAAAGCATTTGTTTTCACTAGTTAGTATTATGCAATACGAGAACTGCATTCCAGAATTAAACTACAGATACATCAGCTCCAAGCTCCATGAACTTTAAACAGCAACATTAAGGAAGGACTGCAAATTGTTTCTTCCTAATATTGGACTGAGATCAAATGGTGCATTTTCACAATATATTTAAAAATAACTGCTGGGAAATACAAAGCATACCAAAAAGCACATGAGAAGAAATGATCAGGTAGTAAGAAGTAACAGAGGCAGCCTCTGCACTTTTTAAGGGAAATGTCTCTTTAGGTCCACATTGTGTAGTGACAAAGCAGCCTTGGTTTTGTATCCCTCATGCTCTGTTACAGGAAGATAGATGTGTCTGGCTTTATGAAGGCTATTTAAACACAAAGGAATTCTGGCACAGCTTTCTCCCTGATGAGTTTCCTAGGCCTGATTCCCAGCTCTTGGAAACTACAGCTATCTACAACAGAGGTGGAAGGTAGCTTAAAAACTGGTAGGTATTACTGGGAGAGATGAGGCATGAAACAACTGGTCCCCAAAGTCAATAAAAGGCTGGGATCTGGACAATAATGAATTTTGTGGCTTTGAATCCATTATACAGTTGTGAGTGGAAACTGCTTCTGGTTGCCACTGGCTTACATGTGTCCACACATTTCTAAGTCAGAAAGAACAAGCCAGTTGCCAGAATAAAGTCACCTCCAAGAGGAACACCAGCCCTTTATGTTTGCTAACATAAAACAGCTCACAGAAGTGTCGAGATGAATGAACTCCAGTAACTAATGGCAGCAGACATAAATCCTAGGCTGCTAATCAGCGTGCTCTGTGTCTCCTGCCAGCACAGCAATTCACATCGAGGGTGCATAGCACAAATGAAAAAGGAACCAAGGATAGACACATATAAGTGCTATTAAATAATAAATAGCACTTAAAATCAACATTGTCCTGGTGGCCCTTTCTAAGGTAAACTAGTCACCACAAGCACAAAGGTTTACAGCTAACAGCAATAACTCTGCAAATGAAGGAAGAAATGAATGTCTAACCACCCAAGTATTTTCAGGGAGAAAGGCTGGTTAGGGTCAGAGTTTAGGAGAGGATGCACAGTCATTAGAACATCCTAATACTTCTTGTTTCAGAACTGCTGGTGCTCTACCTCACCCCCCTCTACACTGCAAGACTTCTAAGGCATTCTCGCAATAGGTTTGATACTAATATTACACAATCAACCATCCCACTGTTCACCAAGAGTTGTGTAACATTTAAAAAACAGTTTCGAGGGTGGAGAGATCTACAACTGTACTCTGGGGGACTCAATCTTTTGACTAGTCAAACTACCCATCTGGA
>WEIV01007414.1:26009-43107 GCA_013390005.1 Calyptomena viridis | reverse complement strand
CCTGGACTTGTCTATCCTACATTGGCTTTTTTAGTCATCAGTGCGTTTGTAGAAAGTGTAAGTAGAGCCCTTCCCATATCTTCATTCACGAAGCTTAGCCATGATGATAAGTGCATGATTCTGTGAACATCAAAAGTCAAGAAATACAAAATCTTGCATATCCAAAAGTTTGCTAGTAGTTGCAAAGAATTGGAAGAGGTGAGGTTTCGGGGTTTTTTTATTTTAAAAAGTAGGACACTAATTACTGGTCCCTTACCTCAGATGAATTCTCTAATGCAAAATTACAGTCTATTACTTCATACCTTGAAGCACATTAGATAACACAGTGCAAGGGAGGAGGCTGAAGCAGTGACATGAATTTGATTTGCCCATAAGAGAATAAAACCCATTTTGGTTAAAAAGCCAGTATAACAAACTGGTATTTTAACAGTCTGTAATGCTTCCTGCTACAGGCAGGATATACTGCCTGTATATACCACAAATTCCTGACTGCCACATAATCCAGATTCTGCAAACACAGAAATCTCTTTCACACTGATTTGAGACAAATGTAACTCAATTGATTTCAATAGAGCAGTTTCTGATTGACACAGGCGTAAATGATACCCTTTGTCTTTTCTCAGTCGTGGCCTTTGACCCAAATTGCTTACTGCTGAACAAATTGAGTCTTCTAGTGAGGATCAATGACATAACATGATAATTTTGCAGAGGTCTCCTGTGCTTGACTGCTTTGAAAATATAACTAAAATGAACAATGCAGTAGGTGTTCTAGAAAATAGGCATATAGTTAAAATGTTGACCAACTAAACACTATTTTATCCTATTTTAAGAGGAAGATATATCATGATTTTTCAACAGATCTTAATTTGAGGTCCAGCTGGAATTATTATAACTCTCTTGTCTTGGGCTGTTGTCAAATATGTCGACTTGGGTATTAAGAACTTGACATACCTTTGCTAACAGAACTTAAAGGTTACAATATTTCTATGTGATTTGGATCAAAATTGTTGTTACAGCTTGTAGTAGTTCTCATTCTGCATCCACTTCAGTGAAATCCTACAGTTTAAAGAAATTTTCTGTTTATTTTAGTGATGTGTCAAATAGCCTGTTACTGCCTTGAAAATGGTGAGTTTGTCTTCTCTAGACACACAAGAGAAGCTGGAAAAGGACAGTGGAAGATGATCAGCCTCAACTGGTTTAGATCTTCTGTAATGAAAAGAGAACAAAGCACGAGACTCAACATGGATGCAGTCACTGTGCAGTTTAGAAACTCCCCTGTCCTGTGGGCGGTGTGACATGGCAATCTTGGATAAGTCTCTGTTAGATAGACTAGGAACTTCTGAAGAGCTTTGACCAGCAAAAGACTCTACCCAAAATGAAGAAAATTGCTGCTTTACAGATACAATTTTAGGATGCCATGGTAGAAGGAAGCTTAAGGGCTCTCATCAACCTTGCCTCCCTCCCTGTGGCAGCTGCACAGCACTGTGCAGAGCCTCAGTTTCCACTCCATTTGCTGCCTGAGGGCCCATCTTAGGCTGTAACTTCTGCTCTTTGATGCTTGGCTTTATCGAGTGATGTAAAGCAGGATGTGAGGTGGCTCACCTTAGCACCTGTGTGCAATCTCCATCTGCCTTTTGGTGCTGTAAACAGTGAACTGAGAGAGATGGGAATTGAACCTCATTTTGGGAACATTTCTGAGAAGGTTGTTAAAAAAAGTGAGCTTACGCAGTTTTCTAAACAGTATTAAGATTTGATAATTTCAGATAAATTTCTAAATCAAATGCTATAGGTTTAATGATTTTAATTTTTTTCCGCTAGAATTTTCTATGTAGTTTCTATTTGTGTCTTTATAAACTCATAATAAAGAAATATCTGGTAGTGAAATGCAGTCGTTTACATGACCTTTTGTGTTTGATTTAGCTTAGGGTAGCTGGGAAAACAAATGTTAAAATCCATTTAATGTGCCTTTTTTTTTTTTGTGTGTTGCGTACAAGGCTGTGGGTAATTATAGGCACTTTAACTATTAAACTCAGGCTTAAATAACATCCAGCATCAAAGCTTAAAGGCTCTTTAATAGAAACCTTCCCAAATGAGATTCCTTACAGGGGACTTGAATTAGGTTTCTTAGATGAATTTACTGAACAGGTATTTGTGGTACTGAATAGATAAATACAAGACTGAAGCAGCTATTGTGTCTCTAGGGAAATTTTTAATTTGAAGTAAGAATAGTCACAGGATCTAGCTAACCTAGTTAAAGGATTTTGTGGAGATTTTTGTTCTGTGTATCAGATGAAATGTACATATTTGTTGTTCTGGTTAATTTTGGATTACCCATACTCAGGTATATATTCATAGTAATATCTATGATGATTGTATGATGAGAAATTATTTGTAACCACTGACTTCACCAATTCTTTGCAGTTGCATTTTAAAACTACAGAGTGAATGCCACATTTGTTTTACACAGCCTGTCAAATTGACATTTGTTTTATTAAATTTGGAAGCTTGAGATTCCTCTTGTTAATGGTTTCACATTCACATTGAAACCTACTATTCTGATTATATACTGTGGAACTGTAATTGCTTTGAGATACATAAGAGCATTTTTTTTTTTTTTGTCATTTGCTGTATAATTGGCCAGATTTTAAAGTAATACAATCCAGAGTAGATTAAATGAAGCCAGCAAAAGTACTCCAATGCATGCTACCAGAAAACCACTTTAAATTATCTTGTTGAAAAATATTACTTCTGAGACTAGATTACTTTTCAAGAAAGTATCAGTAGTCCTTCTTGTATGTATTTTTCAAACAGAAACTGGGAGTTTACTGTTACACGTACTACTGGAGCATGTGAGTAGTTCGAATCAAGAAGTGCAGTGTAACTGAGCTGAGAAAAGACAGAACAATTTTGTTGGAGTTTGACACAGGTGCTCGAGACACTGATCACTGTTCATGTCAGAATGTTAAAGACTCCTCAGTTCTTTCATACTGGTAAAAAAAAAAAAGGTCATTCCTCTCTGATCCCAAAACCAATTTGAAATTACATACTTAATAAAAATCAGCCAATACATTCTAACAAGTGAACATTGTGGGTTTTAGCTTTCAAAGGTACAGGCTTCAATTTAATTCAAATTATTCTTGTGCCAGGTAGTCTTGCAGCTATTTTTCTATATGTAAGACAAAAGGCGCAGGAAATAGCAGAGCTTTGGCCTTGTGCAGTAAGTCAGTCTGAGACTTTTTTGTGTATGTGGAAAGTTCAGTTCTCCTGGGATGTTCATTCAGTTATATCACAATTGTATTAGAAATTTCTGCTGGAAGAATTCTCTGGGACATCTTCTATTGACTTCATGGGTCAAGAAGCATAAAAATGAAAGATAGCATTCTAGACTTGGCAGTGATGGGTCATTTACCTCCCTGATATTGAAAGCAAAATAATTCATGGTTACAGTACAGGTATCAGAGCTCCTAAAATATCATCATCTCACTTTCTTTTTACTGATATTTTTTAAATTTCTTTTTATCATCTCTTTTCAAAATTAGAGAATATATATTTGCCTCCATTTGAAGTACATTAGTTCTTCCATAGCTTTGTTCATCTTAACCTGATATAATTTTTGAAGCATAGAATTTTGCATCCTGCCTGCCACAAACATCTTGAAAATACAGGTGAAGGTGTTACAACCTTAGTTTTCATATGACATTTCAAGAGACAGCACTTGGAATAGCCATAGGCTTTGCTCAAGGTAGCAAATTATGTCTAGTGTGCAGTCCTCCAAAGGGTGTGGAGAGACAGACCTCTAAAAACCCTCATTCTTTGTAATAGGATAGAATAAATTGCCCCTGAAATCATAGAATCATAGAATAGTTTGGTACCATGGTCACTTGGGACCTTGGAAGGGACCTTAAAGATCATCTAGTTCCAACTCCCCTGCCATGGACAGAGACACCTTTCACTAGACCAGGTTGCTCAGAGCCCCATCCAGCCTGTCCTTTAACAATCCCAAGGACGGGGCATTCACAGCTTCCCTGAGCAACCTGTTCCACTGCCCTCACCTCCCTCACAGTAAAGAATTTATTCCTGATATCTAATCTAAACTTACTCTCAGTTTGAAGCCATTCCCCCTTGTGCTGTCACTATGGGCCCTTGTAAAAAGTCCCTCTCCATCTTTCTTTTAGGTGCCCCTCAGGTACTGGAAGGCTACAATTAGAGCGTTCTCTACTCCAGGCTGATCAATCTCAATTCTCTGAGCCTTTCTTCATAGGAGAGGTGCACCATCCCTCTGACCATCTAGGTGTCCCTCCTCTGGATTCACTTCAGCAGGTTGATGTCCTTCCTAGTGTTGGGCACCCCAGATGCAGTACTTCAGGTGGGGTCTCACTTTATTACCTTGGATGAAATGGCAGCTCTTACAATGATCTTCAGAAAAGGCGTCTGAGCATCTCAGTGCTCCCAGTATCTGAAAGTTTTTGATTTCAGCAGTGTCTGTTGCTGTTCTATGCTGGGATTTCTACAACAGCAAGAGAGAGGCAAGACAAGTAGCAATATAAAATAAATTACATGGTTTTCATTCTCATTTAGTTTACCTTTGAGTATCTCATTCAAAGCCTGTTTGAGTCATTAGCCTTCAAATTGCCAAACTGAAAATAAACCAAGAAAAACCAACCAAAACCTCTTCATTCGTACAAGTTGTAACTTCTTCATGTGTGCTAATAAATCATCTTTTCTGTCTAGTAGCACTCAGCTACCTGACAGCATCACCAGTGATGATTTCCTCAACAGGGTTCAGCAGTTCAGCCGTACTGGGTTACTAGGAACTCCTTTGACTTACTCTCTCTGGTCTCTTCCATCTGTATCCACTTAGAATAAATGTCCTCTAAATGCCATGTTTTAAGGCACATTACCTTACATTTGGCAAAACACGTGTTTCGTGCTCTGCCACAGTAGTGGAGAGTTACCCAAAATTTCTGTAGTAACGTCTGATTGCAATTCTGCACTCATGGTATGTTGTAATTACAAGAATCTAATTGTAATTTCAAATAATTTTTAATTCTAAGTACAGTTTTTCAATTGGAACTATTCAATAGCTACTCAAAGCATTTATGTCAGCAACAGTATGCACCAACTAAAAATCACAGAGCTATTTTATCATGCAGATTCTAGAAAAAGTCTAGTTAAAAACCGCCAGCATTTACTAAACTAAAACTAAAGAATTAATACTAATAATATCTATATTATTCTGGGGGGTTGCTTGCATTTTAAAATAAATATATTCCCTATTTTATGCCCATTACTGTGTTCACTTTCCCTGATGTATAAGTATTTGTGGATACAACAGGGTCTGAGTGTGGATTCTAAAGCACTCACAGGAAAGATTTGCTCCTGAAACCACTCCAAAAATTTTGCTTGTACAAACAAAGCACAGTAAACATTCAGCTCAGCTGGAGATCTCAGCATCAGAACAAACCACTGTTCTATAACTTTCAAAGACATGTTGATATTTTGCATTTAAATCCATTGAAGAAAATTAAAAACTACTGATGGGCAAACAGCTAACAAAAGAATTCAAATTTAAGTTGAGCCTCAGCTTGAGTTGCATTCAGTAGAAAGGCTGCATTAATCTTGGCTGACTTTGGACCATGTTTAAGCTGACTCTCAGATTACCTTTATTTTGAAGACAGCTCAGGCACAACTACAGATATAGCTCATTCTCAATTTAAGTTTATTGTGATTATATGGGTGAGAATTTTTCTGAGTAAAGTTGAGGGAATGGGTTATTTTCTAAGACTGAAATTGCTTTCATTGTTTGTATTTTTCCCTGAGTTAGACTTGATTACTATAAAGCGTTAACATTCTACCAGCCATGGGCAAAAACTCTCTGCTGGCATAACCCTATTAATGTAAGTGTCCTAGACATAAAAAACTAGCCTTTATCACAGATATGGTATGTTGCATGAGGCAAAGGCTGTAATGTGCTATTTATACATCATGAAATGCAAGACAGCGTAGGGAAGAATAGAATTTGGCCCTTGGTTTAATCTCTTCTTTTTTTTTTTTTTTTTTTCATTGAGAAACATTTCATTGTGGTATTTCTCCTTTAATGCCAGTTCCTACTTTGGCAACTTTTTTCCTTTACTTATATTTTGTAGATTTTTTTTTACTTCTAGTCAGATCTGCTTTTGTCTTATAAGGAAAGAAAATTAAAAGACTGGTCCATTAGCTCACATTTCAGTTAAGTCTAACATAGATTTGCTTAGGGGTAAAAAAGGTTGAGGAAAAAAGGGAAATGTCAAAAATTAATAATAAATGGCATATAAACAGAAGCAGATTTTCTGTGATATGTTACCCCTGATAAACTTGATAATGTTTCCCAAATGTGTTGCCTTGGTTCAAATCCAAATGTACTGGTCAGGTTTAATGTGCTATTTTTAATTTTACTGCTTAAAAAGCTTTACATCATCTTGTAGGAATTCCCTCCTACTGCATAGCTGTATCTAGTTATTTGTAGGTTAAAATTCATGTTAATATAGATTCATATAAAACATGTGTCACCACAGAGCCTGCAAAAAGGCAGATCTGGGTGGGTAAAGCAAGCTGGATTTGCAAGGAGACTCTTTTTTCTTTTTAATGAAATATGTTTTCCTTTGAGGTCACTCCAGTGTTTGATATTGTAGACTCCAAGGTCTTCCCATTCAGTAAACTTTCCTTGCCCTTTAAACAGTGAAATCAGAACATGAGAGTTGAACACAAACAACCAGGGACCGGGAGACCTGGAGATATTTAGGATCCACAAAAAGCCTCTAGAACTAGAACAAAAAGCCAATGAACTCGAGGTAAAAAGCAGATCAGCACTTTGGAATACTTCAAAACAGAAATTGTCTCCTGTAAGCACTGCTGCTCCTACTTGGTGGAGTTACTCTGGATTGATAGTAGTAGAGATATTTTTAGAGAAGAAACTTTCTCAAAATATTAAAAGATCTGGAAGCATTAAAATGGACTGAGAAAGGAAAAGAGTTACACTTCCAGTGGCACAATACTGATATGAGAAAACAGAACCTTAGTAACAAAAGAAACTTTCTCTGTTATTTGCTGCTCAGTCCATTAGCTACTGGTTTTTCATTATTAATCCATAGCAAGTAGGAGAGATATATGCTGCAAGTAATGTCCTTAAATACCACCTTCATGCTTCAGTGTCCCAGCTTAGCTAATTGCAATATTTTGGAGTAGGTTGTGCCTTATGAAGCTCATCATAAAGAATTTGATGAACTGGCTTAGCATAGAGTGTGGTTATATATCGTTACTTCTAAAGAGGAGGTGAGTCATGTGCCTGCCCTTAGAAATCAGGTAGGGGTGTGAAAATAAGACCTACTTGGTCTGTGTCACACCATGTCAAAGCAGTATAGTTTCCTTAATAGAAGTAGCAGAGAAGAAGCAGCAATATCATTTGCCTCCATGAGGCTTTTGAAACTACCTCACACAGGTGGCCTGTAAGTGGTTAAAGAACTGCTGTAGATAAATCTGTGACAGGGTAAACCCTGGAATGCAGACACTCTGGCTGTACAGGAGCCGGGGCACAGGAGTGAGCGGTGAGAGCCTCTCGGTGCCTGACACACTTCAGTCCCAGCCCGTGCCCCAAGAACTCAAGAAGGTCCTCGTACAGCTTGAGCCTTTGCCCCATGACAGTGCTGTTTTGGAGGCAGAGCAAGGATGTGGTTGTAGCCATGTCATGCCAGTCAGCCCCCTGGCCAGAGACTAGCTATTTTCAATTTATTAGTAGTGATGAAGCCTTTTTGTGCAGACACTTTGGATCTCACTCCAGATAGCTGTGGTTCAAGAAGACAGAGATGATGAGTGGGGGAAAAATATGGTTCACCAGACATGTTTTGCATTACATTATAGCTTTTGTATAGTTATTCCTTTAAAGAAACATAAAAATATGTTAATTTGTATTAAGGAAAATGTTCATTTAAGTGATTCATTATTAAGTGGTATTATATTAAACTGTGACCAGCTGGTGAAATACAAACTCTGCAATGCAGTCTAAAATATGAGGACTTAGATATCATCTCTCATCCCCTGCTGAAACACCATAATTAATTTAAAATGTAAAAATTTATCCTGACTGAAGTTTGTGAATGTTAAGGCAAAATACTAACATTTGAACAATAATATTTTTAAAACTTCAATGGAAATTAATGGATAAGATATCCTTGCACTGGTTCTCGTTAGAAAAGCCACCGTTTTGCCTTCGTTTATCAGTTCATAGAACAAGATAATTATGCAAGGCTAGATCATTTAATCAGTGGGTTAACAGGGCTTGCATGAGTACCCTGGAGTCCGAGATTACATTTGTTTTTCTTCCTTATTTGAGTACCCTTTAACTATGAGTGGTTTGCAAAAGCCATGAATTATAATTAGTGTAATCTGAGAAAGGTGAAATGTAGCATAATTGGATGTGGGTAAAATGTTCCTCTCACTCTTTTATTCCTGCTATATAATCATTATCAGCAGTCAAAATAAGTAAGACAGGAACAAATGAAAATCTAATAGTTATAATGATGGGCTTAATGAACATGGGTGCCAGACAACAGCAGAATTTTGTGAACTGTTCTTTAACTCACTTCCAGCACTCATTGATCTTACCTGCGGAAGAAAAGACCCTTCTTTCTTTTCAGCATAAACTGTCGAGAACAATGTTTTTGAAGCAAACTTAAATCAAGTATTACACATTTTATGTTTTTGAGGTTTGGGGTTTTTTTTTAATATGCCTGTAGAATAAAACCAGGGGCATGTGAGTTATGGCTGACATAGGCTAAATGCTGAGCCATTGACTTCCCCACCCTGCAGTTCACTTCGCTGCCAGAAGCCAAGAGTCTCAGGATCTGTTTGGAGGAGGTCCCCATCCCTGGCCAGGGCTGACACAGCGGTGTGTTTCTGTGGTCTGCAGGATGGCTTAGGGAGAGATACTGTTCATGCTGAAAGGCAGGAGTCCAGGCTCTGTTACATCCTGCAAAGAAGCCAAAGAAGGAAGCAGCAGTAAGAGTCAAAGGAGAAAAATGGGCTGTGTATAGGACTGGGGGGAGGAAAGCAGCAAAAAATACAAAAAGGCCTCTGAGTGAGTTGGAAGAGGGAACAATGCAGCTTTGTACAAACCACGCTCCATGGAGAATGATGTATGTGCAGCTCAGAACAAGGGTTTCCTCACTCAGACGTCTATGTCAACATGGCTTAGGAGCCCAAGTCTCTTCTTTTGCATATTGTTTATATTCTAATGTAATTCCATTAGTTTAAATCACATCAGAAGGCAATTCTCAAAAAAAAAAAGAAACCAGAAGAAACCTCCAACCCCAAAACTTTTCTTTAATAATTAGGAAAATAAATTATTATCCCTCTGGCAAAAGCCTAGGAAGAGAAATCTCACGTGGTAGATACACATAATATTGCTCCATTCACAGTGAGAAATTAACAAGGGCAGTATAGGAAACTATATGGGGCTTGTACCCTGTTGAAGAGTAGAAGTGTGTAGGTACAGTTTTGGAGTACCTGTCTATGAAAGCAAATTTATATAAAAGCAGAATGATATCTAGAGAAGGCAGCTGAGATCTCTGGTGAGCTGAACCCTTCCATAAGGTTTCCCCCTGAGTAAAGTCTACTTGAAGACCGAGGAAAGACTCCAGTGTTGCTTTTAATTGTGGAAAGGCAATTCTCGAGACATGAAGCCTTCTAACCATGTTATTTAGGTTGTGATTTTCACTTGTGAGAGCAAATTTTTTACTTGTCTCCTGCCTTGTTTGAAAAGGCAGAAACTGGAGGTTGTAGGTAAAACAACTGTAGAACACAAGGATTACCACAGGTGTTATCTAGAGTAAGCATTGGCAGCAGATTGAGTATCAGCTCACTGACTTGTAGAACAGTCTTCTCTCTGTTTTGCCCTAATGCTTAATCATAACCCAACTGGAGATACAACCCAGAAACCACATAGGTACCACACAGGCACAAGATCAAGATGGTGCAATTGGAAGTCCGCATGGACTTCTAATTCCCTTCAAAGGGGGAACTGCAACCTTGTTATCCACCTACAACAGATACTTATATTTAACTACAGTACTTTGCTCCTATCCTATTTAATCCTATTTTCAGTGAATTTCCCATTCGTCAAGATTTTGAACTCTATTTCTGCCTTTCAGTGTATTATTGGGGTGCAATTGCAAGGTCCTTTTACAATGTCTGTGGCTGAAAGAGCACACTATTCCTTGTTCTGAACCAGTGGTCATGTCACTTTCCCATCTACAATATACGATTTCAACTCCTACAAGAATGTGTCTGAGAAAAAGCACAGCCTGGAGAAAATGGGACCATTTTTCAGTACCAAGATGTAAGTGAGTCTTTTTGTTCTCAGTGCTCCCCACATTGGTATTACCTACAAATGTATTGGAAGTATTCTATAGCCCACTGTCCATGACTTTTACAAATATATTGAAGAACACCGGGCATTAGGACAGGCCTTTGCAAGTCTTAGAGAAGACCTTTCAGATCATTGAATTTTGCTGTTAACCTGTTAATCCTGCTGTTAAGCACTGCCAGGTCCACCACTAAACCATATCCCTAAGAACCACATCTACACATCTTTTGAATACCTCCAGGAATGGTGATTCACCCATTTCCCTGGGCAGCCCGTTCCAATGCTTTATAACCCTTTTAGAGAAGAAATTTTTCCTAATATCCAATCTAAACTTCCCCCTGGTGCAACTTGAGGTAATTTTTCTTTCCCTTCTGCTTGTTACTTGGGAGAAGAGATTGACACCCACAAATCTTTTAATACATAGTTTCCTTCTGGCAATGAACTACTGATTACTCTTTAGTATGTTTTTTTTTTATGTGGTTCATTTAAGTGAATTATTTTGGATTAACCTGGATTTTTAGTTTGGGTTGGTTGGGGTTTTTTTTAGTTTTTATAGGTATATTTGTCTATTTGTCTAAGTTGGTAGTTTCTAAGGACAAGTATTGGAGGTACAATTTTAGGGTATCCATGGACAGGTTTTACAGATGCAGAGATGTTAAATCAAAAAACTGTCCCTGCTGACTATGAGGAATATATTCCCTCATTAGTCTTTAAGGATGCTGTGTCTGATTTTTAGGAACTTCTTATCAAACCATATCCTGAATTGACACAAATCAGAATAGTTCTATTTAATGAGTATCTCTAATTTATCCAAGTAGAGGATGTGACCTTACCAAGCACTGCATTCTAAGGCAAAATACAGTTTACACTTGAACCCTGTGTAACTACATTGTCTGTGTGGAAATACAGGCTTCTATTTTTGGTGTTCAGTTATACTACTAAAAAAAAAATAGAAGACAGGGAAGATTTCAGTGTGAGCTGAGGATAAAACGCAGTTTTTACCTGGTAAGCCATAGTACATACAGAACAACCAACACTAGAAGAAGGGATGACTGGAATCCTTGGGCATCACCAGCATCTTCATCATTGCCAGGAAAGCTAAGCACTTATAAAGAATCTGCAGAATGAGTTTTAGCTGCACTGGTTTTGTGCGAAGGATTGGTCTCTGAGGTCAGGTAGTAGGTGCTGCAGAGTTAAGATGTGCTCATACGCTCTGCATTCTGGTCCTCAGAGATGGTAAAATAAGGGATGGGTACACCATACCAAGTTCTCAAACATGAATATAATTTCATCATTATGTCCTCTTTCAACAGTCTTTGCCAGAGTGTACAACAAATTCAGAAAGCTTTGTCATTCCCATGAAAAAATAGCTGTAGTGACACTTCCTTGAAGAGAGATTTATCTGGCTCTGATTGAACTTTTTATTCAATTCTCAAGAACATTAAACAAAAAAAAATCAGAAAGTGGATGAGAGGTATGTGCAACTTCACTACAAAAAATCAAGGCTTTTACCTGAGGAGACCATGGTTTTGGAGGGAAGAGAGCTTATGTGTATGAGTGTCAGCCAAGCTATGATTTTTGGCAGGCTTTATTTTCAATCACAGACATAGCCTGAGGTCATCAGACATGTTTCCTCCTTCCTTAATATCCAATCTGCAGATTAAGTCAAGGAAATGTGAGTTGCATTTATCTCCTCTTCTCTTGCAAATGAAATGTGTGTGTGGTGGGGGCAAGACAGTTGAGCAAATGCAATAGTCCGTGGCTGTATCTGAGAGGAGGGCAGTGACATGGCAGAGTTTGCAACCATATACTGCAGGCCCCATGGTAATACTTAAGCAACATATTTGGGTGTATCTGCTTTAATTTTTTTATTTAGGTCAAGGTAGTGAAGTTTTTGAAGCAGGTCTCTGACCCATGCGATGGAGCTGCCTTGCAGCACACGAAACAACTGCTTTGCCCTGGTAATAAAGCAAGTGATGTGCTCCAAAAGTTCACTTCACAGCTCTGGCTTCTAAAGAACACTCAATCCATGTCACCAGAACACCTCTGGCCTTAAGTAAAACCTCCAAAATGCATATAGAGGACATCGTGTCAGCACCACAAGTTTTGCTCTACAGATTCACTCCTTTTTTGCAGGATTACATGATTAGGTGAATTAACAATGTGCTTAAGCAAGGCAGCCTGTGACAGAAATGTGTCAGTTTGGGATAGGGTACCTGCATATACATATATATAATTAAAAAAAAATCAAACGATACTTTTTGGCCACCAAAACTAAATTGGGTCAAATTTTTTGTCATTTAACGCTAGTCACAGCTTTAGTATACACTTCTTTATTGAGATGCTGCTTACCACAATCAACAGGGCATTATACAATCAGCCTCTTTCCTGATCTCCCAGTAATCACAGGAAGATGTAACTTGCATCAATATTCACCTATAGAAAGAATTTGTATCAAGCTGACAAGAAACCAGCAAAAAAAAAAAAAATGCTTCCAGAAAACTATACCAAAAACTAGCAAAGCCCACCTTCCGTACAACAGATGACCTCCTGCCTGAGAATATCAGTGGATAAAGCACACTGCTATACAGCAGCTTACTTCAAAAATAATTTGAGAAAAATAGTCTTCCCTTTAAAACTCTACTGTTGCAGTGTTTTATCATAAAACATAGTCCCAAGGTTCTGTAAAAATTAGAATTCCTAGAAAACCAATCTGAATTTTTGCTCATGCCTGGAGATGTGCTCCATTGGAGGCAATTTCACACAGATGATTCACCTGAGCTGTGATCCAGTTTACGATGATCATCCCAAGGGGACAAAACCAAAATTCTCACTCCCGCTTTTCCCATGTTCATTTTCTTATTCCTAGCGTTTGCTTGCAATAATTTCCAAGTGTGGAAGCCTGATAAAATGAAACAATTGAGAACTTTTTCTGTCAGCAGTAACCTGAACTAATTTTGCTTTATTAGCATTACACAGGATAATTTCTCACAGAACCGTGAAGACTTTCTAGGAAATATTTCTAACAAAATCTTCTAGAAGTTGGTTTCATCATGAAATAAAGATGTTTTCTAAATTCTGTACTGTATATTCTCTGTCAGAAATATTTAACAGATAATTATAATCTCATTAGGCAATCTCAGTAATCCAAAATTAATATATGTGGATAGGAAATTACTCATAGCAACTTTTTTTGTAAGAAAATGTTTTTTACTGTAAGAGCAGTAAGGAACAATCTGGAGTTTCAACACGTGGCAAGGGACTGTATGTAGAAAGATCAGATACTGTAATTATGGGTTTATTATCAGGCCAATTAAAAATAAATACTGTGACACAACTAACTTTTATCAGTGCAGATAGCCAAACATTAATGACATGATGCTATATAATACAGTAATGTTCCTCAGAAAATGGGATAAATGTTGCACAATTCCCCTACGTGAATATTTTCATTAAAATCATCAGAAACACATGGATGACAAAGCAAGTGTTTTTTATTTTAATTTAATACTTTGACTATGCCTCTGTGAGTCATAGTGAAGAGAGGTATTCCCCAGATTTCTGTTCAGCTGTATTCACTCATCCAAGTCAAATTCTTTGGACTGAATCCAGCAACCTCACACAAGTGCAAGTTTTGCCTGCTAAGAATGTCAAGATCACCTGTGATTTCATAGCAAAACTTATGTGCTTGCAGACAATTATGCTCCACCCCAACAGCTTTACTAAAGCTCGTCTCAGGAATGCAGAAATCACAGCACCAGAAGGTGAGCAAGTTAAAGGGGTTGTAGGAGGGAACCTGTAAGGCAGCAGTTAGAGAACTTTGCCTGAGTCTCAAACCTATCTCCGTTCAGTAATCACAATAAACTACAAAATGTTTAAACTATTTGTTAATTAATTAGAACCACACCCACTGTCTGCAAAGTATCAAAGAAAAATTTTCATACATGCCACCAGTTCATGCCTTAAACTGAGCACAGGAGAATGCTTGCATCAACCAAATTCATCGTACAGCATGGAAATGCCAGCAATGGTTTGAGAACAACAAATCTGACAGCATCTATTACAAGTTATAAAAATAAAGGAATTGGGGTGGGTTTTTGCTTGTTTGAGGGTTTGATTTGTTGGGGTTTTTTAAATAAATCCATATAACTTGCAGCTGGATTATTCAATGAGAAGGGAAGCATGCATTTGGTACATAATGCCAATGAAAGATTGAATTTTTTGAAAATATCTCTGTGTGTAAATATTTTTTTTTAAATTTAAAATAGAGGCATCACTGCCTAAAATGACTTTACTGCACTGCTTTTAAATGGCCTGTTTATATGCTGACAAAATCTAAATAAAATCTGATCATCAGGACTACGAAGTGCTTCATGAAATTAGTAAAATAAGGTTTGTGTGATTGGGGAAATCAGGAAATTACCATTCTTACAAAGCAGAACAACCCAAAATGTGAAAACAGGTTTACCTTTTACCTTTGGAAAGGAACAGTTCACCTCAACTTTCTCTCTTGTTGCATTTCCAGTTCATGTAATTGTCCTTTATGTTAATGCTTTCTCATTCAGCATCATAGTGTTATTATCCAATGTAGCAGTGTGCATTCTTCATTGCTTACCTGAAGCCTGAGTGTATAAACTGTGAGCTGTATAACACTGCAGACTCAAAAGCCTCCATATCAGTCAGTTTTGTGTGATTGGGCTGAAGTATTAATTTTTGTATATTGTATATTGTATATTGGCTATTAATTCAGAGAATACTGGGCACATCAGTCAAGGTCTACCAGGAGCAAGCTCAGACAGTTTCTTATTGCTTCCCCAAGCTTCTTTTTATGCCTGTGATTCATCATCTACAGGTGCCACGACTCCACCGTATATGCACATCGAAGACAAACATTTAGCCCTCTCTGTGATTTATCCCTAAAGCAGAAAAGCCCTCCCAAATTAGCTATGCTCAATAAGTTTTTGCAGGCAAAGCACACACTTATGCTGACGCATAAAAAGGGCCATGGATGTAGTATTTGTATACCTGTGTTAATGATGACATCTAGAAATATTCTAAATTTTGTACAATTAAATTAAACTGATTTTGAAGATGACTTATTCATTCAGTCCCTATCCCCTCCCTAGTCCAATTAATTACATTATCTCCTTTATAATATTTGTACTTAATCCTTCATGATCCTTCTTGTTTCGTTACCTGAAATATAATCAAAAGTGAGTGAAAAAATCCGGGTTAAACTACAGCGTATTTCCTGCTTTCTAATCAGAGATCTTTTTTTAATTTAAAAATGGCACTACCGCTGTGCTACCAGAATTTTTAAAGCTTCAGTTTTTTTCTTAGTAAGTGTGAGTTTGAAGCACTTTAGATACTTTAGAGAATCAATAGCACTACAAACATGATAAAGAGACTGGAGCATCTCTCTTATGAGGGAGCTGGGCCTGTTCAGCCTCAAGAAGAGACAAGTGAGAGAGGACCTTATCAATGTCTGTAAGTATCTGAAGGGAGGGTGCCAAGAGGATGGAGCCAGGCTCTTCTCCATGGTGCCCAACAACAGGACAAGAGGCAGAAATTGATGCACAGAAGTTCCACCTGAGCATGAAGAAGAACTTCTTTGCTGTGTAGGTGCCTGTGGACTGGAACAGATTGCCCATAGAGGTTGTGGAATCACCCTCACTGGAGACATTCAAAACCACCTGGACACAATCACAAATTACATCTTCTAGGGAAACCTGCTTGAGCAGGAAGGTTGGAGGAGATTACCTCCAGTGGTCCCTTTCAGCCTTAACCATTCTGTGATTCTGTGATCTTAGACAATTTTGAGGGAAGTGATTGAATCACAGAGTTAAATGTTTCTCTCATTGGAGAGCTAAACCATCTGCTGTAGAGGTGTGTAATGGATATTTCATCATATGGAAGCAACTAGACCAGAAAGCCTTGACCTGCCAAGAAGGTTAGATAGTTTCTGTCTTTTTCAACAAGCACCACGTATGTTCACAGAGTAAAATCCTTCTGAGCTGAGGCTTGAGAGAGTCTGGATTCAAGTGTCCAGAGGAGGATAGAGCAGGAGGAATCCACATTGTGCTCCTGTTCCTCTCCAAATGTCTCCCTCCAGGAGTCTTGAGAAATATATTCCGTAACATTTGTACAATGGTCACGTCTGATGGCAATTACAAACATAAAGCACGGAGTACCTAAAGTGACAGAGGGCCGAGTAGGCTGTCAAGTGCCATAGGTGACTAAAAGTGCAAGGAGGTGATGGCAGCTGAGACTCAGGAACACAGATGGTGAAAGGTCCACAGGCTTGGGCGCCCTCACCACCCACACAGAGCACTGTGACACTCTCCACAGCAGTGTCACACTACCAGCATGTCACACTCCATGGCAATGTCACATCCCTGAGCATGTCACACACACCCATAATGTCAAACCCCACAGCAGTGTCACACCCAACAGCACTGTCACACCCCAGCAGTGTCACACCCCCCATAATGTCACACCCCTCCATAATGTCACACCCCACAGCAAATGTCATACCCCACAGCAATGTCTCACCCTACAGCAGTGTCACCCCTACAGTAATGTCACACTCCCCAGCAGTGTCACACCCCACAGCAGTGTCACACCCCCCAGCAGTTTCACACCCCACAGCAGTGTCACACCTCACAGCAATGTCACACTCCCCAGCAGTGTCACACTCCC
>WEIV01007414.1:9829-25478 GCA_013390005.1 Calyptomena viridis | reverse complement strand
CGGTCGCGGGCCGGGCCAGCGCGGGCGAGAGGCGGGAGGGGGCGGGCCATGGACCGCGCGGTGCCGGGAGCGCCGGGAAGTCGTGTCGGTTTCTGCTCATCCATCACCCGCCGGACCTCTGCCCGGCAGCCCCGGGAGGAAAGGGCCCCGCTTTGTCTATTGTGCCTCTCGCTGGCCGGTCTGAACTCTGCTCCCGCGTTGGAGTCCCGGTAAGCCGGGGGCTGCCCGGCCGAGGAGTTAGAGAGGAATCCTTTTGGGGCGGGTGTTCTGTGGCTTTACCTTGCCTGCCTTACCTTCTCTACGTTACCCTCCCTGTTGAGGGCATCTGCACCTTTGCCAGCCGCACTGAGCGTTTTCCCATCATCGCCAGGGCTCCGGGTCTGGCTCGGCTGTGCCCACAGTCCCCCTGACTGTGGGATCACTGACACTGTGGACTGTGCAAATCCACACACAACTCCATGCAAGCGTTTTATTATCTGTTAAGCAGATAGTAAAATATAAAAATTATCTATTAGACCTGGACTAGTAGAGTGTCAGGAGTTGTGTCTAAACACTGAACTATGTAGACCGAAATCTGTCTGAGGCATCTTCAATTCTTCAAGAATACCTTGTCCCAGTAGCAATTTGAACACAGGCAACCCGTTCTGGAAGCATCTTCAGGATCCGTATTGGGACCACTACTGTTTAATATCTTCATTAGTGGCATTGGGATCGCAACAGCACTGTCACACCCCGCAGGTGACACCAAGCTGAGTGGTGCACTTGACACAACAGAAGGACAGGATCCCATGCAGGGAGACTCGGACAAGCTCGAGAAGTGGCCCACAAGAACCTCATGAAGTTCAACAAGTCCAAGTGGAAGGTGCGGCATGTGGGTAGGGGCAATACCAGACATGAGTGAAGACTGGGAGGAGAACTCATTGAGAGCAGCCCTGTGGAGAAGGACTTGAGGACGCTGATGGGTGAGAGGCTGGACATAAGCCGGCAATGTGTGCCCACAGCCCAGAAAGCCAAACATGTCCTGGGCCACATCAAAGGCAGTGTGAGCAGCAGGTCAAGGGAGGTGATTCTGCCCCTTGTGATTCTGTGCCTCTGCTCTGCTCTGGCAAGACCTCACCTGGAGTGCTGCATCCAGCTCTGGGGTCACCAACACAGGAAGGACATTGACCTGTTGGAGCAAGTACAGAGGAGGCCATCAAGATGGTTAGAGGGCTGAAGCACATCTCCTATGAAGACAGGCTGAGAACGTTGGGGTTGTTCAACCTGGAGAAGAGAAGATTGTTGGAGAAGAGAAGAATTTGGGGAGATTTTATTGCAGCTCTTCAGTATTTAAAGGGGATTATAAGAAGGATGGCGGCAGACTTTTTAATAGGGTCTCTCGGTGATAGGACAAGGGGTAATGGTTTTGAACTAAGAGGGTAGATTCAGGCTATCTAGAACCATGAGGATGATGCAACAAACAAGTTGCCCAGAGAGGTGGTAGATACCCCGTCCCTGGAAACATTCAAGGTTAGGTTGGAGAGGCTGTGAGCAACCTGATCTAGTCAAGGAAGATGTCCTTGCCCATTTTCAGGGGGATTGGACTAGATGACCTTTAAAGGTCCCTTCCAACCCAAACTGTTCTGTGATTCCAAGAGCTTTATACTGTGGACATGGTCAGCTCATGCTGGTTGACATGGAAGCCCGAGGATGGGACTTTGGCTCCTTTGTGCTCCAGCTATTCATAGCTCCAAGGAATGCACATGAGGAGAAAGTGAGGCTGCAAAAAGTTCATTGATATAACAATGTACAAAAATTGAAGGCTATTTGCAAAAATTGTGCCTTCATATAATGTCTTGAACTATCTTCTGTGGAAAAGCATAAAGTTCTCAAATTGAGTTCTAAAAACAAAATACAATCATAGTTTCAGTCAGTATTACTCCTGCATATCATCAATATGGAATGGTAACAGAACTGGAATTTAGATGCTATGAAAAGAAAGAAATATCTTTTTCACACTAACTTTAACCTTTCACTATTATTTTTTCACTAGTCAAGTAACAGGCAGGGGAGTTCATGGTTAGTGATTCTTCAGATTGATTTTTTTTTTCCTGAAAATCTGCTAGCTTGACATAACTCTTTCTGGAATTTTCCTAGTGACTTTGGTTTGTGCAAAACTCACTTAAAGACATGCTTTTTGAAATCTCACCTTAGAATTTTCATTTTGAAGCTATTGGAAAATTCAGATTTTAGTGGGGAGCAATTAATAAGGTTAACAGAATGCAGGCAATGCATCTATAATAAGGGAACATGATGCTTTTTTTAGTCAGTTTTTACAGGAAGTAGCGAAGAATGGACTTGCAAAGAGACTTCTGCACTGCAGGTTATCTCAGTGCAACTAACCTGACCAAGGGTAGTTTTCAGGATTAGTGCACAGGAGCTCTAGGTGCAGAAACATCACATACACATGCACTGTACTCTTGTATTTGTATGCTGCTTGCTTGAATTAAGTTCAAGGTGAGATTTTACTTCTCTTGACCCATAAGAATACTGAATTCCCTTAGAACAGTGAGGCTGAATTGCAGCTGCACAATACCAAAATAGGAACAAATATAAACAACTCCAGTCATGTTAATGTGTCACACTTGAAATGTGTATTTCAGTAGAGGAATTTTAAAAGCCAGGATCCAACGTGTCTTACACTGCATCACCTGGTGGCCCATGGAAATATCTCCTCTCCCAGCATTTGTGTTCATAAACTTTTGATGGTCACTGTAGCATAGCATATCTTACTCCTTAGCAATACCACTTTAAGAGAGTTCACTGGCTTCTGTGAGATCACCCAAAATGCCAGTTACCTACTAGCATTTCTGTTTACTATCCACAGCTGGCTGGTATTATCTAAAAGCAAAACATTTCTTGTGGGTATACTCCATGTGCCATTTACAGCAGTAGCAAAAAGAAAAGCCCCCAAAACCCCAAATAATCTCCACAATCCAGAAAAGACACTTTTCTCAATAACCTACAAGACTTGTTTTTGTGCATAAACTTGATATCATTTAAAAGCTACATTGTGCTGCATATTGAATAGGACACCACACTGAGACACCTTACTGAGATGGGACTGCAGGTCGTCTCTGTCCTCTTGTCAAGAGTGTGGTGGTGTATTGGGTTTCAGTGGCCAGGTTTTGGTAGCAGAAGGACCTATGGGGGAGGCTTCTTCAAGAAGCTGCTGGAAGCTTCCCCCATTTCCAGCAGAGCCAATGCCAGCTGGCTCCAGGCTGGACTCACTGCTGGCCAAGGTCTGACCAATCAGGAATCGTAGTAATGCCTCTGTGATAACATATTTAAGAGGGGAAAAAAAACCCAAAAAGGTAGAGAGCTGATGAAGATGGCTGCCTGAGGAGAGCAGGGTGAGGAGATGTGATTAACAACAATGTAGACACCAAGGTCAGTTGGAGAAGGAGGGGGAGGAGGTGCCTTAAGAGCCAGAATGGGGCCCCTGCAACCCATGGGGACCACAGGGAGTAGAAAATCCACCTGCAGCCCATGGAGGAGCCCACACCAGAACAAGTGGAGCCTGGAAGGAGGCTGTGATCCCACGGGATGCCCATGTCTGGAGCAGGGGTGTGGCGGAGTCCTGCAGTCTGTGGAGGAGACCCACACTGGAGCAGGATTTCCTGGTAGGATTTGTGGCATGTGAGGAACCCACACTGGAGCAGCCTATACCTGAAGGACTACACCCTATGGAAAAGTGACCCATGTGGCAGCAGCACTTGAAGAGCTGTTGTCCGTGGAATGAACTTACGTGAAGCAGTTTTGTGACAGACTGTTTTCCATGGGAGAGACCCCACGGGAAGCAGGGGTAGGACTCCTTTCTCTCTGAGCAGTGGCAGAAACAACATCTGACTGTAACCCCCCCACTCCTGTCTCCCCAGGCCACTGGGGGAAGGAGGTAGATCTTAGAAAGAGGGAGGGGTGAGGGAAAAGGTGTCTGTAAGATCTATCAAACTTCTCACGCTTAAGCTCTGATTGTGATAATAATAAATTTTTAATATTCCTAGTTGGAGCCTGTTTTGCCTGTGAAATAACGGATAAGGAGTTTCTTGTGGTCCTTATTGCAAAATTCGCAAAATCCTTTAGGTTTTTTTTCTCTCCTCTGTGCATTTGCAGGGAGGGGAGTGAGAGAGTCTGGCTGTGAGTGAGTCCTTGGCATTTAGCCAGGGTCAAACCACTACAAGTGGCCATGCAAAGGATTTCTGGTAGGAAAAAGGGTCTTTTGGTGTGATGTGTGATGTACAAGCTCCTTGGGTGGAGAGAGAGTGAGCTTACGAATAGAGCTACTGTATAGAAAAGTCAAAGTAGTGCTCAACACTACTGTCAAGGCTGTTCTCTTGACAGCTGAAAGATGTCTTTTTTAAGTCAGGAGATATTCGCTGTGCTTTTCCCACCATACTGACATTTGACATGGCATTTCAGAGGTGCATGACCTGGTTCCTGGTTTCCCTGTATCCCCTGTGACTATTGTTTTATGACTTAGTGTATGTCAGCTGAGTGGCAGTAGCTGACTTTGTGTGAATGCCTCTAGTTTGCAGAAAATGTACATAAAATTAGTCACGCCAGACCTCGGTGAAAAAGGTAGTACTTGTATATTATCCTTGGTGGCAGCAATGGGCTCAGATTAAATATATGAGCTACTGTGGTTCAGCTGATGCTTGGTAACTAATTAATATGCAATAACTTGATCATGTGTCAGAGCCCTCAGTTTTCTTTAGCTCCTTTAAAAAGTCTTAGGCAGGGATTGTGCCTTGGGAAGGACCTTCCACCTTTGACAGGTATGATTTTCACAGGAGTTTAAACCTGCAGCAACTAGGGGGGTGTTCTGCCCTTGAAATTCTGCTGTGAATCACATCTAAGTAAGGAAAAAAATTCAAATTCTACCCTAGCCTCTGCCTACTACAGTAAATCCGTAAAAATCACTCCTACTGAGCTGTGTGGATCCACATAGGCCTATGCAGAATGTAAATCACATAATCCTGAGAAAACTGCCTGGGCCACATAGTAGAGAAACTGCAGCATGCACAGAATATGTAAGAGCTTGGGAAGGCAGACTCTTCCCCCCACGGGTGATTTGTGAGAGTTAACATTTGAGTTGTGAGATATTTAAGCAATGCCTTCTCTCTCAGTTTGTTTGGTAACAGCTAGAGGGGAAGATGCAAGCTGCTCTTTGCAGCATAAAAGAAAACTGAGCTGGGGTCTCAGGCAAAAATAAGTTTTACGAAGCAGATTTTTAAAAACAGGCAATTAAAACCAGGGTCTTGTACCCCTTCTGTCAGCTAAAGTGGATTTTTATGGATATCAGCTCATCAGGCTTGACTAAAGGTATTCCAGGAATGCTAGATAGGTTGTCTGGGTGATGAACTGACATGTTCTGAAGGAGTGAGAGATGATCCAAGAGCAATACCACCATTAAAACATGTGTTAGGGTGTGTCAGGAAAGAAAATTATCAACACCTCTGACTTTTAATAGTCCTCAGTCTGTGCAGCAGCAGTGAGCAGTTCATGAGATGTTTTATTGATGACACTGTGGGCTATGAGACAAACTCCATAGATAAAGATTTTCAGATTTGCTTTATGGCCTTTCCAATAAGGAGTAATCTTTTTTTCAATAAGATAAGAATTATCATCAATCCTTTAAACTATAGCAAATCTCTGAAATATACCTTAGCTAATTTAGCTTTAATAGGAAGAAAATTACAAAACCAATACATACCTATTGATTGCTATAAACATGTTTACTGACCTTCATCATTTATCTACTGTTATGTGCACACAGTCTGCTAGATCTTTGAATTCATACTTTGAAGTCTTAGAGGGTGACTTGTATTAACGTTATTATTAAGGTTATCAGGTATTAAGGTTAGAGGCATTGGTGCATACAGGAATCCAATTTTGGTTGTTTAGTTTTCCTATTTTCTGGGTTATTTTTTTTAAGCCAAGCATCTGGTTTGTGTGGAATTCTATGCACATGCATAGAACATTTTATCCAAAATTCTTCAGCTGTTTCAGAATATAATGCATCTGTTTTAAGAAAAGTATATGATTTTGTTGAATGGTACAGAGCTTATTTACTTTAAGTAATCCAATTTACCCACATGCCATGAGACTTTAAATTTGGCACAAAAGATTGTGCCTTTTACAGCATTTTGATCCTTGTCTTCCCACAGCAGCGCAACATGTCACCCCATTCTCTCTAAAGTAATTCCTTTTTCTCATTTAATTGTCTTCATTTTTACAGACACGCGTTCTCAAGCCAAGGCTTTTTTTTGGCCCCGAGTTGGGAAGTTTGGACAGAGACCTCACAAAGCCCCCTCCCAGGCAACTGGTTTCACCTCTGTTTCTCTGTCCAGCCTCAACTCCTCACTGGCACTGCTCTTCACATCCTACTCATAATTTCCTGCCAGTCTCTGGCCACAAGCTGGTTTTTAACAATAACAATAATAATTATTATTATTATCGATTATTTTTACAGCAACATAGTGTCAAGTTCAAACCCTCATTTCATATTCCGGAAGCTTTGCTGTTCCTGAACTTTATTGTGAATTTCTTTTCCCTATATTTTTTCTTGATTTTCCCGGGATATTTTCCTTTTTTGAAAATAAATTAACCCTATCTGGATGCTTCTAAATTTCTGTAGTGCCATGCTAAAGGTACAGCCATTTCCCTATAGGAGACCAAAACAATAACAGAGAGTGATGAAGCTCCTTGCTGTATCACCTGCACCACCTGCACCAGGATGAGGCTCCATTTGCTTTCTCAAGGCTCACTCATGCCTCCTGACCTCATTCAAAATTCTCAGTCAGGTAAAACTGCCCCTGAAATCGATAGCTATAGAGATTAATTAAGAACTTCTGGACTGGAACCATCTTGTTGGAAGCCTAATTAGGGATGATTCAAAGTTGAATGTCTGCAGCAAATAAAATAGGCCTTCTTGATTCTTTTGTACTCTTCTGGGGAAGTTGAGAGCAGCTGCAGGAAAAATGTTTGTGTTGATGTTATGCTTTGTGCATGGCTGTAGTAGGTGGCTTCTCTTTGTGAGTGTTCAACAGTGTACAAAACTTCTTGCTAAAAGAAAGAAACAAATAATAATAAAATTAAAAACAAAGGTGCTACAATTTACAACATTCAGACTGCATTTGAGCTCATTTCTCAGGAATGGGGTAGAAACACCATGAGTTTACCCAGCTGTAACTTACAAGTTTTTTGAAAAGAGTGATAGAAAAATTATTATATAAATACTTCATGACATTGTAAGTCTGGTAATATGCTGCATTTCCATTACTTTTTCAATTCTCTGAATTCTGTAACAGGCTGTTGGCTTTAACTTCTCAATGGGATCTGACCAAGCTGCAGTCTGAGCATCACTAAAATAACACTGAAAATCTCAAAGGGAATCTTAATGAGAATTGAAACAGCTTGTTCGATTCTGGAAACTAATAGTTAATTGTGAATTAAAGAATGGCAACATAAAGAGCCATATGTAAAGAATTCAATAACAAATAGGTACAGTTCCCATAGACACAAGAATTTCTACTTAGATCCAAGATTATTATTTAAGAAAACAGTGTTCCAGTAACAACAAAAGAAACTAGTTTATACTTAGGATGGTGCTGTAGAAGCCTGACTGCTGATGCCAGGCAAGATAGCTTGAGTATTTACACTACATCTGAAATATGTGGGTTTTGTGAGAAATTTTCAATGAACAATACCGAAACAGTAAAAATTGTCATTTATAACTTTAGTTTCTTCCTCAGTGACCTATAGAATTTCATTCATGCTGACATTCATGGACAGCAGTTTCCAAAGAATAAGCACAGAATACTAGATTTTGTGCAATATATTTCAGACATGGTAATCTTTCTTTGATTCCATTTCTTTCCTTGGCCGAGTGGGGGTGTGCTTGGCATAACATTTCTCAAGAATGCGTTCCACAACTACATGACAATTCTCTGCTGACATCTGGGAAGAGTTGGTTTCAATCTGTGTTCCAGCTCTGACAGCAACCAGATAGGATCACCACTTTGACTGGATCTTAGAAATGGTCTTGTTCTGAGAGTCCTATTACAACAAAATCCACAACATTGAGTCTGGGGCAATACTTCTGGAGCAATGCATTGTAATTAATATGATCATTGGACACAATGTGGAATAATTGCCCTGAAAAAATGTTCTGTTTAATATTTAAATCTATAGCTGAGGAAAGATTTGGAGAAAAAAAAAGGTGTTTTTGTTGTTTTTTTTTTGTTAAAATAATGGAACAGATTAAGAATTCTGCAAATAGTTTTCTGTAGTCTATAAAAAGCTAGCCTTTTTTCTGAACTCAGTTGTTTATCCTGTTTCTGTGAATGGCTAAGTAGCTCTGGAATTATATTAATCTTGACTTAATGTTTACATAGATGTATGTAGGCTTTTATGCTTCAATATCTTTATACCTAAAAAGATAAAGGAGTAGTAGCTTACAATGACCCTGTCAGACAGTGTGAAAAATAGTACAAGATTTCAAGTGACAAAGAAAAGCTGTGACCAAATCAGGAAATGAAGCCAAGATATTGCCAAATATAACATCATCTCTCCTATGTTCTTGTCACTCTTTAATGATTACTAAAATAGGAGTTAAATAAGTAGCTCAGAGATCCACTTGTCCCATTGCCAAGAAGAACAGAACGTCAAGACTATTCACTCTAATTTTTCAGACCTTTATATTGAAGCTGTGTATTCTCTTGAAAGTGACTTCTGCTTCCCAAAAATGAAAGTGCCGTCACCTGGAGTCACAGCATCGCAGAATTGCAGAATATGCTGAATTGGAAGGTACCCACAAGGATCACCGGGTCCAACTTCTAGCCCTATACCCATCCTCAAGAGTCACACCATGTCATCCAAATGCTTCTTGAACTCTGTCACACTTGGTGCTGTGACCACTTCCTTGAGAAGTCTGTTCCAGTGCCCAACCACCCTCTGAGGGAAGAACCTCTTTCTAATATCCAACCTAAACCTCCCCTGACACAACTTCAGGCCATTCCCTTGAGTTCTGTCACTGGTCACCCCAGAGAAGAGATCAGTGTCTTCCCCTCCTCTTCCTTCTATGAGGAAATTGTAGACTGCAATGAGGTCTTCCCTCAGTCTGCTTTTCTCCAGGCTGAACAGACCAACTGACCTCAGCCTCTCCTAATATAGCTTCCCCTCAGGGCCCTTCACGGTCTTCTTTGCCCTCCTTTGGACACTATCTAAGAGCTCAATACATTTCCTATATTGCAGTGCCCAAAATTGGCACACTATTCAAGGTGAGGCTGCACCAGTGCAGAGCAGAGCAGGACAATCCCCTCCCTGGATCAGCTGGCAATGCTTTGCGTTATGCCCCGCAGGACATTGTTGTCCCTCGTGGCTGCCAGGGCACTGCTGACTCATATTCAACTGGCCATCACCCAGAACGCTCAGATCTCTTTCCATGGCTGTTTTCCAGCAGTCTGTATGTACATCCAGGTTTGCCCCATCCGAGGTCAGGAATCCAATACTTCCCCTTGTTGAACTTCATATGGTTGGTGATTGCTCAGTCCTCTGATTTTTCAAGGTCTCTCTGCAGGACCTCCTTGCCTTTGATGGAGTCAACAGCTCCTCCCAGTTTTGTGTCATCTGCCAGCTTGCTTAGTATCCCTTCCAGTCCTGCATCCAAGTCATTTATGAAGATGTTGAAGAGCACAGGGCCCAAGCTGGAGCCCTGTGGAACCCTGCTAGTGACAGGACACCACTCTGATGTTACCCCGTTCACTGTTACCTTCTGCATTTGCCCCATGAGCTAATTGCTCACCCATTGCATGGTATGTTTGTCCAGCTGTGGGCTGGACATTTTGATCAGAAGGATCCTGTGAAAGACAGTATCTAAAGCTTTACTGAAATCCAAAAAGTTTACATCAGCTGGCTTCCCTTGATCAACTAGGTAGGTTACCTTGCCATAAAAGGAAATCAGGTTGGTTAAGAAGGACTTTCCTCTCATGAAGCCACGCTGGCTGTGACCAGTAACTGTGTTGTCATTCAGGTGTTTTTCAATACCTCTCAGAATAATCTTCTCCATAACTTTACTAAGAACTGAATTGAGACTGACAGGCCTATAGTTTTAAGGGTTGTCCTTCTTGCCTTTCTTGAAAATCATGACATTTGCCAGCTTCCAGTCATCTGGGACCAGATTCCTAAGACTGCTCAAAAATCATCAAGAGAGGTTGTACAATGACAACAGTTAGCTCTTTGAGGATTCTGCGATAAATCCCACCAGGCCTCATAGATTTGTAGGGATCCTGCTGGAGCAGCAGATCCCACACAATTTCAGGGTTGACTGAGGGTTGATCATTCTCGCAGTCGTGGCCTTCCTGCTCAGGACACTGAGACCCCCTTGGTCCATCATCTGTGTTGAAGATGGTGGCAAAGAAAGCATTAAACAGCTCTTCCTTGTCTTCCTGTTTATGAGGTGACCAGCCTCATCCTGTAACAGGCCAATGATACTTCTCTACTGCCTATTGCCATGAAAGTATTTGATTAAAATGTTTTTATTGTCCCCCATGTTTCTGGCAGCTTCAACTCCAGCTGAACTTTGGCCACATGAATTTTCTCCCTACAGTGGCAAGCAGAATATATGTATTTTTCCCATGTCACTTGACTTGCTTCTACTGGGCGTACACCTTCTTTTTTTTGTCTTATTTCCCCATTCAGCCAAGCCAGTCTTCTACCTCACCTGCTTGACTTCCAACATTTGGGAATTGCCTGCTTCTGTGCCCTTAGGAGGTGATGTCTAAAAAGTGACCAACAACATCTGCTCCCTGATGACTTAAGTGGGATAACCAACAATTACCATCATCATCGTCATATAAGGTGCACATTCCTCACCTTAAAGGGACCATGGAAATGAGACGTGAAATTAATGAAGAGGTTAACATTGTAGATAGAAGGGATTGCTCCTTTCTGTTATAAATGGGAGTTGTAGCTGAAGTTGGTTTTTCAAATAAAGGGTAAAGTTAGATTTCATGTTTCCTTTGTCTCACACAGTGATCTGCCCGTTAAGCCAAAAGCATGGGTCTTCAAGAACTGTCATCTTAGTAAACATCACGACCTTGACACAAAGCATGTTTCAGCTTTTATTTAAATTGCAAGCCAACATTAACCAGGAGATAATGTCGTAAGTCCATATGACAGTCCCTGCAGTGAGGATGTGAGATTAGACTCCACTTGAACATATGCAGGAATCTGTGCACATGGGTCTGCAATCATCTCCATCTATATCCATTAATTCTAAATCCCTTACCTAGTTTCAGCCGAGTATAGCAGAAGCTAACAAGAATTAAATAATCCAGTTTTGTAGGAATAGATGGCTGAACAGGAACAAGAGATGTCAGACCTTTTCTGATCTCCATCTACTGGAGAATTCATACGAAAAGCAACTGTTATGGCTGCTCCAAGCACAGGAAGAGTTTTAATTGGTACTCACACCAAAGAATCCAACCACAAGGCACAAATCCATTAAAAACCCCAAGCTTCATTAGTTCTGTTGCAGATGGAACTGCTTGTCTCTCCAGGAACCACTCTTTGCTTTATTTGTGGCAATTTCACCAGACTTTTCATGTTCCATTTCATTTGAGCTAATCTCTCTCCATCACAGCCAGCCTGCTGAGCTCTGAGGAACAGATGCATGTGGTCCCTGGCTGCTGCTTGGTGAACTTGGCTTGTGCCATTTCAGTGCTGAGCTATGCAATTCTGCCACATCCGCTCCCTTTCCAACCCCTGAGTACTTTGAGCTATTACAGTGCAGCTGTGGATCAGTGAAGGTTTCACAGAGAGTACTCTGATACTTGCAGAGGAAAAAAAATATCTGTGTCTCCTTTATTTGTCATCATTTTCCAAAAAGACCACCTCCAGTTTCACAATATTGGCTATTGGAGCCGTGAGTTGGTTTCGGAACATATGTATTTCATCCCTAAACTAAATCCAGTTGTCTGAGCAGGCTTGATACAACCTCTTATTATCAATAAAGTGTTTTTTCCTGTCTCTATAAACCCCAGATTTTTCTCTCTTTGTGAATTGCTTAAAGGATCACCCTCTACAGAGAGAAGCAGGCATCTCTCAAGAGACCAATTCAGGCCAGCTGTTTTTAGGACGTTTTTTAGGCACTCTTTCAGAGTTCCTATATATATCACTAGTATGCAGAAGGGACGTGTCTTGATAAGTAGCTTTGATTAGTTATCTAAATTTGAATACGTTGAAAATGTGTTACAAAATACTACTCAAAAAGATGGACTCTAACCTGTCATGAGCATAGCATAAAGGACGTAATATCCAACTGAGAAAGTAAAGTGGTGTTTTTGATCACAGCCCAATCCTTATCTGAAATAAACTGGCATCAGCAGCCATCAAAATCAATAAGATCATGTTAATAAAACACCAGGTAAGGATGTTGACTTAAAATAACACTACTCAATTTTCATTAGATAGAAAATTCTAGGGAGGCAGCTATGGTCTTGAGAAGAGCCAAATGAGTTGCCATACTTTCTCTATGCCCATCTCTATCAGCAGGAGAAGAAATACTGACACAAAAAAGTCCTGTGATGCTTATCATACTAGAGAGGAAAAAAAATACTAAAAAATCAAATGGGAACTCTGCATTCTCTTTGCCAAGAATGTGTAACAAGATGCAATTCCACATGATGACCGTGGGCTCACAGAGATGTTAGCTGGCCCTTTGTGTTTAATTTGTGATGCTCTTTACTTGTGGAAGAAGGAAACTTAACTTAAACTGTCATCCTTAGGTGCAAATGAGATGTGCTGTTTAACTAGCAGATTCTTAAAATCCTCCAAATATTCAGGCACTTTATATAGGTTACAAGGAAAAGGAAATGCAGCAGTTAATGCTTTTTCAAAGTTATATCTTACTCTTATGGGATCTAATCAATCCTTTACATCTTTAATTACAATAAATCCTATTTTATATTAATGTATAAGGGGGTTTGATTCATATTACTTTCCTAATTATTATAAAAATTAGGTACCTCTTTATCCATCTTTGATTAAAATGCATGACAGTATCACTCTAGATTTTAAGACAGGATAGAGGAAAAAACTGTAACTTACTGAGATAGCTGAGAAATTTCAGAAAACTGCCTATCCCCAAACAAGTTTGACTGCAGATTAATATCCTTTTGCTTTGGAAAGTATGCACTGAGATAAGCAAATTTGTATGTCACCCAAGGACAACGGCATGGAGGGCTTTAACACGATTTAGGGAAAACACCATCAGGATTTTCTGAAATATTTCTTCTCTAGGTACAGTTCTAGAAGTCCTTGATTTATGATCTGACAGGTTTGGTCAGTACAATGGAGCATATTTTATAGCATGTCATGCATGATCATCTTTCATAAAGTCAGCTAAATGGAAAGATGGAACCACAGTAGCCCTGTTATCTTTTAATTTTTTCTAAAAATCTCAGAAAACCTGAATTTCATATTTGAACATCATGTGAATGTCAAGAAGGAAAGGACCACTACTGACAGAAAAATGATAACATTTTCTACCTCTGATGGCTACTGTGTACCTCCCAAAACCATGTACATGTTCTTGGCTCAATGCCAGGCATTCCTGTGCTATTACATCGCAGTGCTGGCAAAGAGCCAGGGAATCAGCAGTTTGGGTTTCCATGAGGAAAAATTTCTTCCCAGAGAGTTCCTGTGTGATGGGATTTTAATGTGATCCAGGATGTTTCTTAGGTCTGCAAGTCTTTTCTATCTGGTGAAAGGAAGCATTCTGAAGAAGAAGGACCTAAAACCTGGCAATCAGGGTGTTTTTGGAGGTAACTTTATCTCCGCTCTTGGCGTGCTGCCCCTCACTGCATGCAGGGAAACTCTGTTCAGTTAATGATATCCATAACTGGGGACTTCAGAGAGCTGTGACAAATGCAGCTGATTGCTTTTCTCAGGCGTTGCTTGCTCTGTTTTTCAAGTGCAGACCAGCTGCTGGAAGATGTCACATCAATTCTTGCTGTAAGACACAGCTCATAGTCTGAGGTGCTACTTCAGCTTTTTCCAGAAACATCAGTTTGCCCAAACTGAAACCACAGACACTATATGGTGGTATTTGATTCATTTTCCTTTTGTATTTTAAGCAATATCTGTTAGCATTCAAATTATTCTCTGCTTCCTGCAATGCTGTCTAAGATAAGAGTGGTTCAAGAATGTACGTTTGTGGTAATTAAACCATCCTGAAAGTTGCAATGTCAGGAAATATATGGTTCTCCACTCTTTTTTCCCCTTCTCTTTTTTTCCTCTCTTGCCAGATACTTGTCTATTTATAGAAATACATCTCACCATTTACTTCAGAGGCAGTGGCTTGGAGAAGATATTTTAAGGAAGTCCATTTTCTTAACAAAAACATCCATTACCTTTATCACCAGTGGAGACCAAAAAAAAGAATCAATTACAATACTTCACTTGAGAATGACTAATTGAATTGTGAAATACACTGACACACTAAAGTCACTGTGGTGAACTAAACACTGGCATTTGTAAAGGCAGGAAACATAGATAAGATGCTGATTTAAATGATTTGAGACTAGAATACACTTTCTGTTTGTGTTGATGCTCTAGGTTTGTCTAATTTCCACCAAGTCTTATTAATCAAGGATCAGAGAATTAGCTCAGAAGAGAGAACTGCAGAGGATTTGCATCTACTTGGTTCAACTGTGAAATTAGCTCTGAGTGCTAAATACACTGCATCCCATCCTACAGTCAGAGATCATCTGTCATCTCCTTACTCAATCACAGAACCACTTAAATTAGTCATTTGGCTGGCTTAATGGTGCATCTATCATATGTCCTGTATTATCCTCCTCCACTCTTGCTAGCACCTTCAAATCCTGCAGGTGATGGCAGAAAACGTAGGCAGAAGTATTGCTTCATGGTCTTAGCTTGATATGCTCTTGAATTCTCATCCTGCTGCTGTTCATCTGTGTCGTATGTTACTGTGCATTGAATAGCTCCACTGAACATCCCTGGAGACTGGAACTTCATCACCTGTGATGTTAAATTCTTAGGAAGATCCTTGTCTCATCTTTAGCTGGAGCTAAGCTCCCCATCCCAAATGCCTTAGAATTGGTTCAGAAGCTGCCACAGGGTAAATACCAGGTGGCACTTTGGGTGAATGGCCTCCATTTGAGCATTCACACTGAGTGAAATGTTCTCAGTACAGGTGTTACTGCGCTGTTTGACCTCAGTGGCAGGGAACAGTATGGCTCAAATTTAATTTACTGGTGCAGACATCATTTCTGTGTTGCAATAAATAACTGTTCAACATAAAATACTGGAACTCAGGAAGTTTGGCCTAAGAAACTGAAATTTTATATATATACTGCAAAAAATAATCAAATAAGTTAATACAACTCAGTTAATTCCAATTAAAAAAAGCTGCACATGGATATAATGGAATTATTACGCTTGCTTAGTAACAAGTATGTGGTTCATTACTGAAGGAGACTTGTATGTACTCAGGGGATCCTCTTTTTTGCATTCTCCTATGCTCCAGGAAGCAAGAAGGGATGACCTTCCTGCCCCAGTGGAATCCACCCTACAGACACATCCA
>WEIV01007411.1:0-24651 GCA_013390005.1 Calyptomena viridis | reverse complement strand
TTAAACTTTCTAAACTTGTTGAGTATCATTTTAATTCTCACGCTTTTTGGAATTTTTAAGGTCCTACCCCAGTGAACAGCCCTTTTTGCGTATATAAAGAAGATGAGTCTCTGTACAGACTATTGTCTGATGGTCATTGTCTGGTACAGTTTGTGTAATATTGGCCCTGTTGCGAATGCTCCTTTATAGTGCATTTGGGAATAATGACAGATAACAAAATGACAGCAACATTTACAGTAATAATATTATGTTTCTCTATCACAGGATGCAGAAACCAGAGGTATAATCTGAAAAATCTGCCTGGAATCCCACTTGTCCACTCCACCAAAAACAGATGTCTCCAGTATGGAACAGTGATGTGAATTGTAGTGAGAATTAGGCTAGTTATGGACATCTTACAGTATCGTAATATAGGCTGTTATGGACCAATTCAGAAAAAAGATCATCTCTCTGAAATGAGCCTAGGGAGCATGTGCCTACCAACCTGCAGGTGGCTAATTTCACTACACTTTTTCTTTGCCCAATGGAGAAAGACAGGACCTGTGTGGCTTTGGACTCAAGCCAGACCCCTGTGCAGGATGGCTCAATGCCAGGTCTTTACCTCTTCCTGACCCAGCTGGAACTTAAAGATTCAACTCTTCTTTTAAGCACACTAGCAGGGTCCTTTGGCTGGCATGAATACCTCTGATGATGCACATTTTCTTCCAGTGGTTTGAACTTTTCCATATTCAGTGTGATGCCATAAAATGAAATACAAGCTATTTCCTTCTGGGAACAGTACTCCTTGACAGCTGCTTTAGAAAGAAGAAATGCTGAATTACATTTAATTAGGATTTTTTTTCCCTAGGAATTTTCAGGGCAAATGTGCATGCAATAAACAACTAAAAATGCATGGCTTCCTCTTCTAGGAGAGTTCACTCCACATAAGAATAATTTTTTCCATCTTTCCTTTCATGGTTTGTTCAGAAACAAATTTTCCTGACTCCTTTGGAGCAACCATGAGGCAATCAGAAGCCATTACAGCATTGCATGGCCTTTTCCTGTACTAGTAGCATTTTACTGATTGATAGTCTCCCAAGAATTAAAGGAACTTTTTATGAACATGGACTGCAGTAGTATTGAAAATTCACAAGTTGAGAAGTCTGGGCAGTATTTGGGCATATATCTGATTCGTAATATCTAAAGGAAACAGCTCATCATTTCATCATTTCTATAACAAATCACAGATATAAAAGTGCTTCTGTAACTAAAAGAATAATAAAACAAGGCAGCTGCTTGTGAGATTCCACATTTAGAAAGAAGAGATGAAATTTGTGGAATAAATCATTCCCTTCAAAATAATCTCTTTAGGCCTAGTCTTTATAAAATTTCTGTCTACTTAGATCTTTGAATTGGCTCAGCTCTGGGTAGAAACTCCAAAAATCTTGGATGTAAACCTTCTCCTTGCATTATTTGTTGGAAATAAATAATTCAGACTGCATTCCAAATGCCAAAAAGAAATCAGAAAATATTTTCTGATCAACATTTCAGTTCTCTCTAAATACATTTATTAAACATGTTTTATCGTAGCAGGGAAAAGAGTAAGCAAGCACTTTGAACCAAGAACACTTTTCAATGTTACTGCACCTGATTCTGAAAACTGTAACAATACTGATGCTTACAAAGGAGAATATGAAACATATCTGATGAGAGGTGATGTCACTTCTGGCACAACTGCGTGATATAAAACACAAATAGGTAATGTTCTCTGAAACGTGATTCCAGTGAATGACAAGACAGGCAGAACAGATAACCAAATTGCATATGATGCTGTTGTGGAGCAGTTAGTCTCACAAATAGTGAGACTGTATTTCTGTCATGGATGAGAGGAAAGTTCATTCCTCAGCAGAGGACAATTATGAGTTGACATTAAATTCAAGCTAGTACTTACACCACAGTCTGTGAGTTACTTGTGCATACAAGCAGTATCAGGCAACGAAAATATTTCAAGAATGTATTATTTGTCAAAGGAAAATGAAGAAAGGAAATTATGTAATTGGGTCACTCAAGTTTTCTTACTATGTGATAGAAAAATTTTTGCAAAGACCCTTCTTTCTATATGGACCAGTCAGTTAAAGACTTGAAGGCCTCACGTCTGGATTATAACCCATCTGACAAAAATCTCAGAATGGAAGGCTTAGTTTTGCACCAGAACTATATACAAAAGGGTGAGATGAAAGGCACTTGAAAAATTACTTCTAGCTACATTATTTACTGAAGTCTTTAAGGAGAACCAGAAAGACAGAATCATAACACAGGCTGTGATCCAAAAGTCCTTACTAAATTAACAATAAACAGGTGTTTTATCATGAGCACACTTTTTTTCTTATTTCTCTGGAAGTCAAGTTTCCAAGGAGTGTCTTGGATCAACATCAGTTTTATAGAAAAATGAAGTCACTGCAGCAATACAGCTATACTAGATTTTAGAATTGGCTCAAGATAGGCAAATTCTCAAACCTTAAATTTCTTGGGGGTTTAGTATTTTATACTGTCTGTCCCTGAATCTGCATGGGAGCAGAAGAGCTTAGTCCCACAGGGAGTACCTTTGCCTAGATTCCTCAGCCCTTCTTTCCAGGTGACTCCGAAGTGTGATGGGTGTATATCCATCTGGTGCCTGCCACAAAACTCTAGCTGTCAGAACCATCACAGTTTTTTCTAAGCACAGACTGTATGTCTGAACAGAGGGTGCATTCTCATGGACTGGAATGGACATTAGGCTCTTGAATGGTACCTTGAATGGACATTAAGCTTACTGTATGAAATACTGATTCCAGACAAAGGATTAACCACACTAAAATGTCACAGCCATTATTTATTTTTCTCTGTCAAGGTACAAATGCTCCCCCTGTAAAAGAAAGACTGACCTTACCATTATCATAAGGTAATCGTTCTCTCAAGGACCAGAGCCCTTTTGTTGGAGTTTATGTCTCCCAGTGCTCAAGGACTGCAATGATCTCACGGTATATGTACTTTTATGTTTACTGCTTCTTCTGCATTGTTTTATAACTGGCAGAGATATATTCCAAGTTTTTTTTTAGGTACTATGAACAGCACTTAAAGACTACAAAACAGGTTCTCAGCTGGTATGTTACCTTACAGACTTCTGCAGTACCATATTGATTCACATTTCCTGAGGACACAGGCTGCTTACTGGAAGTACTTTGCAGAAGTAAGGCTTATTTCCCTAAGCTTTTAAGTTTAAATTACTCAGCTACAAAAATCCTTTGACCAGACTGTATTATCAAAAGGTATATTCTTATAAAAAATGCCATGTAAAAGTCAACCTCTGTAGCTCCACTCAGCTGGGATATACATCCTCAGAGGAGCTGAGGAACTGCTGTCAGTATCTACCAAAATCACGAATGAAATAAGTAGAGAACTAGTGAAAATGTACAAAGCATTGACTTCAGGTCAACTGTATGAAGAGAAATACTCAAAACTACGGATGACTGTGTCTTAAGGCCCAGCTCACCTCCTGTTCTTGAATGAAGAAAAATTACAAAGGCATCAGAATTGTGTTCATATATCTTCATTTTTTAAAGAAGCTATTTCCACTCCTCAGTGTATATAACATCCGTACAGATAGCTTCAAATGTTATAGCATGATTTATAAGATTGTAACTACTCATGGTTATAAAAGAAAAATTCTGAAGAGCTTCTTAACAGATAAATACTGTTTGTGCAAGCAAAGGAACTTCGCTGACTACTCAGTCGTTATTTCTTGCCCAAGCAATACTGTGGCTCCCTGTTTGGCCTGTTAGAGCCACTGTATGGTTAGTAATAATGTATGTGCTCTGTGCTTGCAGAATGCAAGGAGAATGTCTGTGCATGATATTAAAGACCTACAGTCTCTGTGATCTGGCTGAATTGCAATGGTCTTGTGAAAGTACAGATGGTCTGACCCTCAAGACAAGGTAAGAGAAAGAGCTGCAGTTCCAGTGCCCAACCATCTTCTGGGTGAAGAACCTTTTTCTAATATCCAACCTAAACCTCCCATGACCCAGCTTCATACCATTCCCTCAGGTTCTGTCACTGGTTACCAGAGAGGAGAGATCAGTGCCTGCTCCTTCTCTTCCTCTCATAAGGAAATGTAGTCTAGAGAAAGGATGTCAAAACTGACATCGTCTCTCTTACTGTGACAATAGTTACCTGTAGCTACCACTGTTCACTGTTTAAAGTTATTTTGGCAATGAATATGAGCTCTTTCTCCCTGTCCTTTCAGCTGGCATAAATATCATGGCTATGTTATGGTAACACCAAATCCCAGCTGACAGTCAGGATATTTTAGTGGTGGCTTAGGGATGCATGTAGCATAGCCACATAATTCTTGGTCAGTAGGCAGTGTGACCTCATGTCCATTCTCAAAGGTTTGTGCAGACATTCTTTCTGTTGTGTTTTTCTAAGACGAAGAAAGAAGTTGAATGATGACTGTTCTTTACCACAGGAACAAAGTTTGAGATCTTAGGGGCTCATCCCTCCTGGTACCTCTAGATCTGAACCAAGTCCTTTTTAAAACAACATCTCTCACAAAGAATGCTATTCTCTTAGCTTGTTCAGTTTATCTTACTCTGTCAAATCACATGTCCTCTCCATCCTTTATCTCCATTCTTCATGTAATGTGAACCAAATGGCTGCATGTTTTAACAGTAAGGAATTCCCATTTAATACAAATTAGATACCATGGAATGAAGGTGCCCCAGTTCAGCAGTATTTAACCTCCTCTCCATGCACCACTGTGGCCTCCTCCTCCTTCCTGCAGGAAGGTTCTTTCACTGCTTGCAGTCTTCCACACAGAAGCGTAAGTCCATCATTGAACTAGACCGACTCTTGCTCTACCTGAAATCAGTACAACTTTTGCTTAATTGTAAAGAATTTTGGATAGAGAAATAAAATAGTTTGAATGCTTTCAAAAAGGTTTATTCGAGCAGTAGCAACACAATTAAATATCCAAACATATTTCAATATTGTATTTCAGGAAAATTTTCAAGCACCTTTTTACTGAATAATAGCTAAATCTTTATCTTTGCTGACCCATACTCTACCTAAAAGAAACTCAGAGGTCCTTTTCAGATAAGCATTTTGGCAGCTAATCTTGTATTGCAGTATTTTTATTAGCATTGAATGAATCCATCGAAATACTTCAATAAGTAAATGCAAAAGGAATCATTAAATCTATCTGTGCAAGTAATTATCCTAATATATTGCAAATAAAAATTATTTGATTAGTAGCTGAATGAATTAAATCTTGTTTCCTATAGATTTGTGTGTTACATGTCTTCATTTTCTTCTTCTCTTCTCACTGCAGTGTAATCAGCCCTTTGCTGTCTGTTTTCTGTTTAACTGAACAAGAAGTAGCAGGGTGCATTGGTCAAATGGATGCTGCACCACAGAGTAGAAACACAATTATGTTAAAACTGCCTTTCCTCAGTAGGAGAATTATTCTGGTCTTTCAGTTCATCTTTTGATTTTCCCTAAGTTTTCAGGTTTCTCTCTCTCTCTCTGTGTCAAACATTGACAGAGAGGTTGAAGGTTTCTCTCTCTGTGTGAAACACACTTTCATACTTCTAATTTTTCAAATATATGTAAAATCTCCACGTTTTTGTCAAATCAATGGGAAAAAAAAAAAAGAAAAAAAAAGTAAAAAGAGAAAAAAAAAGAAACAAAGGAGACAGAGAAGCAGGATTTGCAAGTCTTACTTCTTGCAAAGCATGACAAAAATATCCACTCTTACCAGAGACTCCATGAATATTTCTCCTAGGTTCTCGTGCCACAAGTTTAAACTGTCTTACTAAAACATAGCTTGAAATTGTCAGAAATGGTCTCCTCAGTTATTTTTGTTACTGTGTAATGCTTGACAAACACATTTCAACCTTCAACAGTCCATCTGAAATATTTGGGGGACTTTTGCCTATTTTTTATTTCCAAATCAAAACTGGCACAAATATATTCTTACTCTTCAATGTAAAAATGTAATTAAAATTAAATGTCGTGTCAATGCAAGATGTTCAAGAAATTATTACAAAATTTAATAATTCTTTGGCCATAGTTCTGTGATATCAGTTTTAGCCTGAGAAGTGTATTCTGCCACTTTTCTATTAAATTTTCAAAACTGATTTTCCAGATATTAGGGGGAGCCATCTGCTGCTGACAAAGCAATACAGAAATTAGCATATTTTGAAGAGAAAGCAGACATTGGTCCCCTATGCTCCTCTAAGAAGAAGTAGGGCTATGGAAAACATGCCAGAAACCTGCTGAGAAGAAAGTGGGTTATTGCTAGGTCCATTCTTATCTGGACTGAGCACTTCTTTCCAAAGGTCTGCTGCACCACTAGAATCAAACACAGTGTGAATGTTTTGCTCATTTCTAATTTTTGCAGGAACAATTCACTGTTGTTGGAAGGTATTTGCCTCTGGGCTAAGAGCATTCATGCATATCAACCAGGTCCAGGACATTTTGGTACAAAAAAATATGCCAGAATAATGTTGAAAAAAAGATGCTAATTGCTATCCAGCAGAGAAATAGCAACAGTATTGGCACAGGAAAATGTATTTCAAGAGGTGGTCTGGAATCTCATTTGCAGCCTATTTGAGCAGAGATCATGTTGGATTTTTTCTTCATATGAAGGGCATATGTTAAATACAACATGAACTCTCAGCTCCAAATTCGTTTATACTAATGGAAGCCTAGAGCTACTCCACAGCCTTCTGAATCTGGTTTATAGAGCTTAATCAAAAGAGCTGCATAGCTCTTCTCATATATTCAAGAGGATAGCAATACAAATGGAGTGAGGGAAAAAGTGGGTTACAACTTTGGCACTCTTTTTTCCTTCCCTCTATTTTTGGTCTCACAGTTAAAGCCTTCAACATTTCCTTGTACGGACAAAACAATTAATAAAAAAACAAATCTTACAGTGGAGGCAACCGTACAACTACAATGACTTCACTTTTCCAGTGAGGAAAGTACATAAAAATGGGCAACAGCCTGGAAAAGCCCCAATATCATACTACATATGGTGTAAACCGATAAAATTACCGTAGGTGATCTACAGATAATGTCTCTGAAATATTAACAGTAAAACTGTATGTGCTAAAGGCCTCTAAAGTTTTAATAAATATTTTGAGTAAATGTTATGAAAACCTCTACTCTTTCATGAGCACCTGTTCCAAGAAGGCTAAGTGAGATGTAGTTTATTTACATGTATCTCATTCCGATCTTCAATAAAAATACAGTCTGTCTTGAACAGCATGGTATTGCACACCCAGTAGGACAGGGCACAAATCCCATTTGTCTAAGAAATATGTCCAGCCTGTGGAAACAAGAGATATTATCCTCCTAGGAAATGAAGAAAAATGTTCTACATGTTTTAGTTCTGCAGGCTCCAGAGTGTTTAAAAATGCAGGTTTGATTGATCCTTGTGTAGGAGGAAATCCAATTCAATTTATTGCCTCTAAGAAAGCTATAAAACTCCAAAGGGAATGGAACATGTTCTGAAATGTTGTGTTGAGGGGGCAAGATGGAGTTGCGATGCTGTCCTGGTTTGGAGCAAATATATTCAGAAGGATAAATACTCTCTGGTAAAAACAGGCCGCAATCACCCTTTCCCACCAGGTTCGAGGAAAGAAATATTTCCTCGAAGGAAAGTGAAAGGGAAANCAGCCCAGGCTGCCAAAAAAACCCCAAAAAAACAAAACCAAAACCAAAACTGCACAGTAACATAGCAAAAATTGACCTTGAGACAGTAGAATTGTTTTGAAAAGATTTCTCTAGCTGGTTTTTTTCTCTTGGCTCTTGGGGCTCAGTTTTTAAAAGCACAAGATTCACTTATTTTTTCTCCTGGCATAGAGGAGACGAATATGGGATAATCATAAAGTCACCCCAAGACAGATGCTGAAGCAGGTCCATGGTGTTTCTGGGCTTGGTGGACCTAATGAAGCTTTAGTGGGGATAGGGACAAGAAGAGGTTTCAGGTGCTGCAAATAGGAAAATATTTCTTGAGAAACTATGGCAACAACCCCCTCCTTCCCAAGAAGTCTGTCCTGCACACAAAATGCCCAGACACGCTCCTGTATTTCTCCACTTGTGTGGCATGTCTGGACAAAGCAAGAGGGCAGAAGAAGGAAAAAGGTAGGGAAGAGAACAATTTCCCCTCACCAAGAGGACAGAAACACAGCTCCGTTATTGGTCCACTAAGAGATCCCAAGGTGGATGTGCTTGCTGCACTCCCTGTACTGCTACAGAGGGCAAAACCAGCTTGAGGAGGGAGAGGCAGAGGAGGAGGCTTGTTGCCATGCAGGGATGGGCCGGCTGGGGTTTGGGGGCCAGGGCCTCCACAATCATGAAGCAATGGCCAGGCTTGCTGCTCGAGTGTCTTTCCAGGATTTCAGCTCAGGGCCTGGAAACCCACCCTCATGGGATGAACACAAAGCTGGCTGAAGCCAGCTTTCCTATCACTGCTCAACTCCACCCCTACTGCTCCATACTTCATTTGTGATTGGCTCTAAGTCCCACTGTTTTTTATTTATAAATGCACAAATTCCTCTAAAGTTCTGGACCAAAGTTTCTGTAACCCCTGACTTCTAGTGGAAATGGTCCTTTCATCATGGTGGATCACCAATGCATGCTGTGGGTATTTATTGATGGGCTTGGACAGTGGGATCAGGCCTTGCCAGTGTCATTTCAAGACATTTTGAGGTGGCATAGAGGTGGGACAATGCAGGAAGTGAAAGCAGCTGCTGGGACCATGGAGAGGGCAGAACTGCCTCCCTCAGGGCTGGATTGTGTCATTCTCTGTTTGAGAGAACAAAGCCATTTCATTCCACTGAAAAATCACTTTTTTATAGCTCCAAACCATGACACAACAAAGCAGGTGGAATCAAGCCCACATGAGGACCCACATCTTCAATTCTAAAAATCTGAAATCACAACAGAATCACATTTGTCAGGTTTTACTTGAAATTGACAGCTTCAGTTTCATAAATCAATTTGCTTTTGGGCTGATGCTACATGTGTCAAGTTTCATGCTTATGATCGAGTTACAGACCCTAAATTCAACATACAGTACAGAACCATGAACGTGTACTAATTTTGTAGCAATTTTTACTTTGTAGAAATATAAAACCCCCACATTTGCATTTGATTAATATTTTACCTTGGCTGCATAACCATGTCATTAACTTTTCTTTGTGTTCTTTTAGTATAAATTAAGTGGCAGTGAAGAACTATATCTCATGACAGCCATGCAAATTCTCCAACAACAATTTCTCCGTGTACTGCATGAACACATGGCTCTTTGGATTTTTGTGCTGCATAACTTACAGGGAATACCTAAAGACAGGAAATAAATAAACTTTTAGTCCTTGCTAGCCTGTGGGTCTATCTATAAACAGGTCAAATTGATGGGGGAAATAACAGTGGAGAATGTTCAAAATACCAGCTTTTCACTTCTGGCTTATGTTTATGCCTGCTTTGTGCATGCTTCAGTTTTAAAAACCTGAAGGCTGAAGAGAATGTGAACTGTGCACTGTCTCTGATAACGTCGTAAATGATAAAATAATTTCTGAGGATTTTTTCCCCAATATTAATATTTCAATGGCTACGTTTGCGACAAGTAGGATAGGATTCCCTTTTATATATCTACATTGTTATATACAATTTTCCCAGAGGATTCACTGAATATGGAAATTTGACTATCATATGAAGATATCTTTGGCAGAATGAACAGCAACATTTAATTTTTGGAAAGCTAGTAGTTTCAAGAAAAACTCCTTTGTAGTATTTACAGATTAGCAATGTTGGTGACCTAGAGTTAAAAACAATATTGAACTGAAATAAACTAAAAATATCAACTTGGGTATTACTTAAACATCAATTTTCCCTTGACACAAAAGCAATTTCATTCATCTGCACTATTTGTTTTCATTTTTATTAGCTCTCCAAATCTTCAAATCAGCTCTGTAAGAACAAGTCCTACTTTTTTCAGTTTGATAGGTCACACTGAAAACTGATAAAAGATGCTTGTGTTTTTTCCTGCTACATTTGGGTGCTGCCAACTGCAAACTTAAAGAAAACAATAATATAACCCCCATAGCCTTGAAACGGTGTAAAAGTCATGAAGGAAAAAAGAAAAGTGGGTTATTCATAACTGACTTGGGACTTTCAGCCCTGGAACTATAATTGTCTCACATTCTTCATACTTTTTCTGCAAGTAAAAAAGACAGCAGCTTTGCTTTTAATGCAAGGGGAGAGTCTTAAGAAATACAAAAGTTTTAGCTTTCAGCCAGAATCTTGAGGCTTTAAAAGAAAACATAAGGAGTTGAGACTTGTGATGAGATTGTGAGAGCTGGCAATACCTCAGTCAAGCTTGTTCTTCATTTCTATTGAAGCTGAAAGGAGAAACGCCAAAACCATAGTTCTGGTGCAAAAAGTGATAAACCAGCAGGAAACAGTCTTGTCCAGTCAGCTTTTTCCCTGAAATGAAAGACGAGCATCTTGTAAAGGGTCAGCTCAGAGTTCCAATGAAGTCAAATTGCAAAATCAGCTCTCACTGACCCCAGTGTTAATATAATTTGCTCGCTTAAGGAGTTGTTCAAGGAAAGAGAAGGTTCTCTGCTACCAAATTGAAATGTGGATATTCTGGGACTTGACAAGCCTGTAGCTCTCTAGAAGCTGGCAGACACAGACAAATATTTTTCTTATTTCCTCCTTACCTATATGAGTTTCTGCTACTGGCTTAGATGTGAAATATTGAAAAGTTATACTGAATAGTGTTTATGTTTAAGAGAAGCTGAATTTATCGAGCTAAATCAAATGTTTAATAGAAGTAGAAGTAAGTTTGCTGGGTAAGGGGTATAATAGTTTAAGGGTAAATAAGTCACACAATGAATCTCACATGATGAATAGCATATAAAGCAGCACACTCATTATCTTTAAAACTTGATGGCAATGCTAGTGCCAAGTCATATTCAGCATCAAAACATGCTTTCTAAAGATGGTATGGTAATCCAGTGCAAAGCCATGTTGCCATCAAAAATGTGTGTGAATCATATGTGCTGCAGTTGTGTGTTCCCACCACATCTTTCTCATTAGCACTGGCAATTATGCAATCTCAGAACTGTTGGATCTGCTTGCACAGCTGCCTAAAAACAGCTCATACAAAAAGAAAAAAGCTAACATTTAGCTGTACCAGTAAGCTGATTTAGGTCTCTGTTCATCCCTAATATCAGACATGGGGGACAGCAGTGGCAGTGGAGAGGCAGGACAACCATTTCCACAGAAGAATGGTCCTAAAAAATGCTCAAGCTATTAATTAAAATGAATCTCAACATTATGAGTTTGTTCAGGGTAAGGTCTGTCTCATTCTAACTGTGCTTCCTTTCTACCACCTTGCATATTAGGAAATCCTTCCAACCTGTGCAAACTTGGCTTCAAAAACAGGGCAGACAAACCTGTATTTGTCCATTGGCAGTGTGTTCTATCGCTTTTTGCAGGTGTAAATCACTCTAGCATGTGCTAAGAAGAAAGCCCAAGGGCTGGATTATTTTTTCCTTAGTACTATTTTGTATTATTGTAGTAAAAATTAATGTAAACATAATAAAAAATTGTTTGCAAGTCATGACAGTATCTAGCTCAACATCAGCTTTGTGATACTACCAGAGTGCAGAACTTTGAATTTTTGTTTATAACTACAATATTTAAGGCACTCATTTAGTCTTTGCTTTTTTCCCCCCTGCTTAAATTAAATGATTCTGTATTAAAGACACAATTTCTATTAGGATTCAAAATAACAGGCTGAAATAGCTATCAACACATGATTTTGTTACTGCAGAAGAGAGCTGAATTCACTGAAAACCTTAAGCTGTTGTTTTAAGAGTTTTCATGTCCCAAAGCAAATTTCCCACTACTTTGTTTGAGAGCAAGCAAAAAAAAACCCGAACCAACAACCAAACAAAAAAAACCAAAACCAAACCAAACCAAACCAAAAAACAGTGCTTGAAAAATTAAGGATGAAGAAAATTCTACATTATAGCATGAAACTTGTGGAACAGACAAGGGCATTGGTCTATTAGAGCAAGGAACTGCCTAATGAGTAGTGCTGTGTCTTTTATTTTGCCACTGTAAAGGAACAAAATGGGGGCAGTGGAGTCAAAATTAACTGTATACTCTAAGTGACTTGTCAGGTCCAGATATGCAGCTATTTGATGTGAGCAGTCAAGTAGAGAACAATTCAGAATTACTAGAGGGGAAAACAGCTGTGAGTTTTTGTCATCACAAAGCAATTACACACTTGATAACTAACTGAGCATTTAAAATTTATTGAAGACAAATCCTTTGCTAACCTAATACTTACACCATATTTCCTTTCTGTGGTCACTAGGTATTTGTAGTTTCTATCATTTTCCAGTGTAAAACAGGTTCCTGTCTCTCTGTTTTGCCTGTTTCTCTTCGTACAGTGTGCAGTCCAAAGGAGCAGTGTGGCTGAAGTCTAAATATCTCCATTTACTCTCTGTAAATCCTAAGTGCATGATGTGCAAGGTCAAGCAACATATAAACACCATTGCTTTGACTGAGTTCTGGTGGCTCTGAAACAGAATACAGTCAAGGTCACTAGATGCCTCACAAGCTGTGAAAGGGATACTCCCCAATTCCTATCACTCCGGACATACTGCATTGATTTAAGAGGAGAGCTGTATTTAAAATTATAAGGTAATACTAGTCTAACAGGACATCCAGAGATTATCTAACCCAAAGCAGAGCGAACTTTAAAGTTACTTCAGGTTGCCTGAGGTCTTGTGCAGTCTAATTTTGTGTGTCTCTAAGGATGGTGATGATACCACAGCCTCTCTGGACATTAGCTTCCAGTGCTTCACCACGCTAACTGTGAAGAACGTGTCTGTTCTTCCCCAGCGGTTCAGTCCAAAAAAAGAGAGGACTGCACCAACCATTAGAGATGAAGAAGAGGGGCAGCACATGTGCTACACAGGATGCTGGAGATGGCACCAGAGACGTGGAGAAGATGGCTCCCAGAGCTGTGAGGTCATTTAGGCCACTTTCTGGGTGGTAGCAGTGGGAACACCAGTGCTGTGCAGGACTGGAAGATGATATCTGGATTCATGAGTAACAAAGTAATGTCGACAGTTTTGATTTCTTTCACCTTCTTTCTTTTTCACCTTCTTTTGAAGGTGAAGATCTTCTCACTTCATCTTGAGGTCAAGATGCTATTTAGGCACTTCTGTACCTCACACTGTCATGAAGATTCTGTAAAGAGTTTGCATAGCCAGTTGCAACCTTTATAAAATTCCTTGTAAACTTGGCTTGACTGACAGAAAAAGGACATTTACACTGTCTTCTCTAGTCTGGAAATCCTATATAGCCACCCAAAGTGCTGGCCACATTGCTCCAGGGAGCTATATTGCTTGCTTTATGGTCAGACTTCAGACTCTCCAACACAACGGCAGCTGCTGCAGAGAGCCATTCCTGACACTGTGCTGTGGCAGCAGTGTTATGGACCTGAGGCTCTCTTCTGTTTCGTAGCTTCGTTTTTAGCACTGATAATAGTTCAGTCCTATTAACAAACATGCTATCTTCTCACCTTAGGGCACAACCAGGAGTTGGAACTGCGTTGTACTCTGTTTTCTCTGTATCCTCCATGGAGCCATATGTTACTCATCCAGGAGATCAATTTAATCCCACAAGTTTAACTGAGCTGTGCAGGGCAGTATTGGACTTATACTTTTGAATCTGATGATGTATAAAGAGGTAGAACTTCTGTATTTTTTTGTATCTAATTCCACACTGACAGTTCCTGTTTATTTCATTGGAGTAGCACAAGTGATTAATCTGCTTTTTGTGTACAGTGAGTCCTATTCTGTAAACAGATGAACACCCATTTAAGGGAAGGGCTCACCACTTGTTTTACCAAGATAGTTCTAAAGAGGATATGAATTAATTCTTGAGGAGGTCAAGAAACCAAGTAACACAACAAAGAAACATTCTTTCTTTTTTTTCCCCTTAAAAGTTTGCAGAAATGCTTGCTGAAAATCTCCACTTTAAGAAACTGGGATTTTTTTTCTGTAGGAAAACTGCAGCAAAATCTACTTAAGGCTTTGTGTTTTGCATAATAATCAGCTGCTGCCTGTGGCATAACTTCCAAAGTTCCAAACTGGTTTTCTTTTCCTCATAAACAATCAAGTCCATTTTGTTTGAAGTATTTTATATCCTGTGCTAAGGCACTCATCTCAAGCACACATTTAAACATGCACACACAGGAATATGCTGGGAGATATTTTTTCTCTGAGGCCAAGAAAAGGCAATGGTGGATACTAAGTCTGCAATCACTTGTCAGTGCTGGTGATTCAAAGGTAACTGGAAAAGCTCTGAGCCTCTGTGTGAACACTTCAGATCAACTGAAAATGTGTCAAGGCCTATAATGTTTCCTAGAGACTTTAAAATGTCTGTGGATTAGGAAAACCATTTCCATGACTTTGCCCTATAGGCAAAAATTGCAATCTCAAAATTGGATAACATATGGAACATTAAAGTAGTCTAGAGGCTCTAGGCTATTTCCTTCTAACAGTATAATTTGGTCCTCCCTGGATATTAGATGATTATTTTGATTTCATTCCTAGCTTTCATCAGTCTTTGCAAAATAGGAAAATGAGATAGATCAGTTTTGTTATACTTATCTCTTGATCTCCCTATAATTTTAGAAGATAGTTAATTTTGGCAGAAGACATATACTTTTCCAAAATACACCCAGTGATAAAACATGGTTTTCTGTTCAGCATTAAGAAATAAATAAGAGTGAGAAAAAAGATGTAATTCCGCTAACAGTTTTGATGACTTTTCCCAGTAGTTACCATGGGAGAAATAGAAATGAGAATTGGCAATTCTGCTACAATAATGATTACAAACATATTCCAGCGCTGAACTTCAGATCAAGCAGGATTACAGAAGTGAAGGAAAAAATAAGTAGGCTAAGAAACAGAGAACAAAACAGATCAACCAAAATTATACCCAGGTTGGAAAAAGCTTTTGTGTATGAGCTTGTTTGTAAAACCAATGCACTACCCATCTTAGGTAAACTGCTGATTATATTTTTCAATTCCAAATTCTCTGATCACTTACCCTGAGAGAAAATGTTTGTTGGAACTTGCTGCATTTCTACCAGACTTTTAATTATCCTACTGGGATGCAATTTAGATTCAGCATTTTCGGGTGGGTCTTGAAGGTGCAGTTCCCATTAACATTAATGATGTGTGCATGCTGTGAAGATAACTATAATCCCTTTGTAGATTAAACACTTGGTGCTGTCAAACATTTTCCTAATGCTGTAAATCTGAAGGTATTCAAAATGGGTGTAGGGCTTTATTTTTTTTTCCATATGAGTGATTTTAGTATTTTTGATGGTTTTGGATGAACAAACGGATCTGAGACTGACGTTTTCAGCCAGAAGGAATAGTTACGAATTAGCCTGGTTAGTGTAGGTGTTGAGGATTTTTGAAAGTCACACCAAAGAGTCTCTACAGAATATTCTTGTTGGAGCTAATGAAGATAAAGTGTATAAAAGCTTACAAATTTTAATTCTTCAATTTAATTTAAATTCACTGTCAAATTGCTGGCAGCCCATTCTGCACTGATATACATTCAGTGCAGCAGGAGGATGGTTCCATGAGTTTCACAAGTGGTGGATAAAACCAGAATGTGATCCCATGAGAAAAGTAATTGCTCTCCTTTCTGAGGTATAAGCTTCTCCATGACCTAAGAGTAGTATATCTAGTTTTGCTTTCCATGGATATATCTCTGGCTGAACACAAAACCAATGTAAAACATTTCAATATCAAATTTGTAGACATGCTGTGCTGGTCTACAATCAAATTACTGTGCAGATAACTTCACAAAGAATTGATAAACACATTTCAGACAGAGAGGCTTAACTACAGGTATCCTCTATCCTGGACACCTCTGCTTTGTAACTAAGCCAATATGGGAATACAGAGAGAGACAGAAACACAGCTGAAGTACTCACATATTCAAGCTAGATAGAAAAACAAGGCATTTAAGAAAAAGATACAAAAAATGAAGATGCAGTGTAGCCCTAAAATTAATTATCTCTTTATATATTATGCAGTTACACATATAATACATACATTTAAACACAGAGATATTGAAATAAATTCAGGGCCATGGATAAATGAGTTTCCTTGGGAAAAACCCTCATACTTGTAGGCACTGGCTGATGAGATGGCTGTTCTGCTTCATCTACTACAGGCAAAGGTGAGCTGACTCCTGTTGAGTTCAGTGCTGTATCTGCCCTTACCACACATCTACCCCAACAGAATGCAAAGCCTAGTCACACTCATCAGCTCTTTTTCCAACCACACAGTGGTAGTAACTAACTCCTAGACTCTCCTAGTAAGCAGGGAGAGTCCAGGAGTTAGTTACTACCATCTTTCAACCTGTCTGAAGTATCCTGTAAGGAAATGAAGTGTCACTCGTTTGCATCCAAATTACAATCTGCTGTTGTGTGATGTAAAGAACAAAAGTTTTAAAAATGCACAACAGTAAATTTGTCCTGGGGAGACAGGCTCAGGCTGCATAAACTGTTTGTGCTCTTCAGCACTGTTCAATATTTAATGAACCTTCTATACACTCTGGGTAATCTCCATTTTAAGTGACAAAGATGTGTCCAGACTGCATGTAGGCCTGACCAGACTTGGTGCTGTTATGACTGAAGTAACAGCAAAAAGAGATGCACCCATCCTGATTTCAGAGTTTGAACTAACTGCAAACTAAATACTGTTTCTCCCCAGTTGGTACTCTCACTCCTTCACCTCTTCTAGCTGCCACTTGGGAAGAAGAATCCTCTAAATCTCTGATAATATTTGAAGAAGCCTTTTGAAAAAAGGAAAGGACATGCAGGTGTTACACATCAGGAAGACACCTAAATTAATTTAGGGCCATTTTATGAAGTGCAGAGCACTTAAAAATTTTTTGAGCGCATGAACTAGCTAAAACACAGAAAGGCAGATCTCCAACTAAAATAACATATTTCCATGTAAGTCACATGCAGTGATGCCAGCTGAGACTGGGAATTGACCTCTTATTAAAATTTTATATTATTTGTCTGTAAAACAATGCACAGGTTTTGTAAGTGGAATTGCAAAGCACTCAAGAATATTTACATAGCAGCAAGAGAGACTTTCAATTCTGTGATCACTGCCCCTGCCTGCACTCCTTGTTAGAGTTTCTATAAATAAGGACGTATCTTACTGGCAACCTAAAAGAAGGAAGTAAATAATAGTTCTCTCAGCTGGGTAACTGCTAAGAAAACATCAACCCACTTCAAGCCTTCCACTTGCAGTCATCTGCGAGTCCAGGAGAGGCCACTTACCTCTGCAAGGACAACCTTCAAAGACAGAGGTGGGGGTATGCCAGGTGAAAAGTCATTTAGGGTCCATGTGGAAAATTTCTCCCAATCCAGCTGTCTGCCTCCAGCTGAATTCCCCACATGTCACAAAGCCATCAGGTTCTGCAAGGGCAGTGAGTGCCAAGGGCCATCAAGACAGCACCTGGACACGCTGCAGGCAGAAGCAGCCAAGTGGAGAAGGTGGTAGAAGGGAGAAGTAAGTCATGTTTGGCAGGTGATGCAGTCCTGAGGACACCTGAAGAGAATCTTCTGAACAAAGCTTGAAGTATTGATGGCAATGGAGAGATCTTCCTAGACTAGATCCTTCACTTGATGCAACTCTGTAAGGTTAATTGGTTTCTCAGCTGCTGAGGCTCATTTTGTACCACCTGTATGTACTGTGGTTCTGTGGCTGTTTAGTCAAAAGCTATTGCTATCAAGACAGATTTGAACACCGGAAAAAAGTGGTAACAATTGGACTAACTGCATGCTTCTGAGTTTCCCTTCTCTGCAGAGGTACTTACACATCCCCTGAGGACATTCAGGTCCTGATCCTGGGACTTGCAGGCCAAAAAGGATACTCAAATACCATGGTGTTGAAAGACAAGAGTGGGCCACAGTGAATCTAAAGCAGATGCTACAACCAAGCCAAGCTCTGAAGCTCATCCCCTCACCCTCTCTTCTCTTGGTCATCCAGCCCTGTCCCATTCTGGCTGGAGGTCACTAGTATATTACAGCAGGTTATGCTGCTGGAGGGATCCATGGGAGATTGAAAACACAGCTGAACACACATGAAAACACACCTATTTGGATTATTGTAGGATCTGGTGACTTCTCCATTATTTCCAGTCTCTAAATGAATGCTTTTTCTGCAGAGGTCTGGAATATTTTAATCTGCAAAATGTTGTAAATGCCTACTACTTTAAAGTAGAGCTACTTTAAGTCATCTGCCTCTGCATGGGTATTGTCTGGTGAAGGTCAAAAGCCTGCATTTCACAGATGACAGATGACTGGAGATCGTATTTTTTTCTCTTTTTCTGAAATATTTTATTTCTTTTACTGAAAATACTATCAGAACCCATTTCATATAGGCAGCTAGGACTATCCCACACTTAACAGGTCTTGCTTTTCTGGTCACCACAGTATTGGATAAACTTTCACAGGTGTGTTTAACAACAGGAGTAATATTTGTCTTTTTAAAAAAGGCATGTGTACATTAGAGTGACTTATTTTGGAAGATTTTGGGAATATTTTTTGGTAAACATATGCTTTTTGATGGGGTGAAATCAAAGAATACAGTAATACCCAGAGTGCAGGAGGCACTTGTTTCTCTGGGAGAGCTCTTAATTTCTGGTGGATTTTTGCTTGGGTTCTCATTGTGGATACTACTTCCACAGCTTAGCTCTGCCCTGGTGATGGAGCCCTCATCACATTAGAGGAACTTACGATCGACTAGAGTGGAAGCATAGTGTGGGACTGCGCTTTGGGCAACCATGAAGAAAATGGTCAAGACTGAGCTTGATTCAAAAGTCTGCAGGGATGTGACAAGGCTTCACACCTTGCCTCTCAGCTGAGACTGTTACATATGGAAGAGTTTTTTCTATTTCTTCAGGCTGAATTACAGGGTCACAAAATCTTGCTGCATCTTTACCTTCATGGTGCACATGGGTGTGTGTACACACATGGGTAGAGCTCAGTGTAGCATACAGTCTGTCTACAATGCAGGGATTCTAAGATCTCTTAGAGCTGATTAGATGAGATACAAAAAGGTGCCTTATCAAAAATCACATTTGCCTAAGTCCATCATCTGACTGAAAAGTTTTGTTTGCTTGTCTGCTATTAAACAATAAGACATGCACGCAATTTGGATGGAAAAAAATAATTCAGAATACTCAAGATGCTGCAGATGCTAGCTATATGTGGTTTAGAATATTTCTTTGCTGCATGAGAGCCAAAATCTACCCTGTACTCAGACACAACTATATTCCTTACACGAAGTGACATGGCTGTAACTAATTGGACTAAGCAGGCAAACTTTCATTGCACACAGCCAAAAAACAAACTCTGGCTCCAAATATTTTTTCCTGAAAACATTTTCATGGTACCTGGTCTCATTTTAGCCTGAACAATACATTTTTGTCTACAGACACTAAAAATAGTTCATGAACTAATTAAAAAAAAACAAGCTGTGACAGAAAACAATAAAGGCAAGGAAATGGGAGAACATTTTTACATAGCCAGCAGCTTCCCTGGCACCATTTCTAGCTATGAAGAGGGTTATTAGCAAGCCCAGAATTATATAAACAGTTCTCTCTGCCAGCCAGTGTACATCAGAATCATCATTTACTTTCCAATTATTCAAGTCAGCAAAATCCACGTTTTCATCAGACCAGTGGAAGGACTGGCAGAAGTTTTTAAGAGTGGCATTATGATCAGAAAAAAATCACTCTCTCAGTGGCTCAGTGCCCTAATTTCATAAACTCATAATTATTCCTGCTTTCTTCATCGACAGAAACACGTGTTTATTCCTGTATCAGAACATGCTCATCAGCTGCAGGAGAGGGAGTTGCATTCTTCTCTGCAAAATGCACCATCATCAAAATCACCCAATAACTACTGGATGTGATAATTGTTAAATAAATAAACAGACTGAATTTTGGACTATGCTAATACTGGTTATTGTTTAAAGCAGCAGGAAATATCTAATCTGGAGTTAATGAGAAATAAACAGTCAGCTATTTTTTGCATGAATTTTAATAATGAATTTGAGGATAAGCTAGTCATTTCTTTGGATTTATATGCTGATGAAAAAGGAGCTGTCTGGGCCTAAATCAGGGCTAATCTGGCAGAACAGCATGGCTGCTTGGAGGTTGTTCATGGAGAGGCTGCAGTGTGCAGCTGAGAGTGAGGGAGCTGAGTCTCAGGGAGCCCTCAGGCACACGAGGAGGCCTCAGTTCAGTAAATCCTCCAAGACTGCACAGCTTGGAAAAAGTGAACAGTCCTATGCTGGGGTTGTTATGTGCCTTGGGTTATGCAAGTGCTTAAGTGTTTTTCTGGATAGGTGCCCTAATCTCTCAGTATAATTTTATCCTATCTTTAAAATGGTAATAATGATTCCTACATAGGGAAGGGAAGTAATTGATTTAGTCATGATTGCAGAAAAGAGGGGTTCTGCAAATACCAAAGAAAATAACCCCAAATCAGGGGAAACAGGAAATATGTGAAATAACATCCTGGGAAGCTTATTTTCACAGAATCACAGAATTATAGAATATGCCGAGTTGGAAGGGACCTACAATTTTATAAGAAGCAGTTCTGTTTTGGAAAGTGGTTGTGTTAAACTGCCACCTTCTCTGACTCTGGCTGATCATGTGTCTTTAAAATGTAAAACTATCTGGTAAACCCTGCAGGAAGATAACTAACAAACAGGAGTCAAGTGAACTGTGTTCCTCACACATAATGAATAGATGCCTTCACTTCTGAGCAAAGTCTTTGAAAGCATGAATGTTCTATTTGGCCTGAAGAACCAGGACAGATTGTCTGAATAACAGTCTGACTTTCCAGGACCAGAGTTAAAAAACTCAACACTTTATGCATCACTTGTTATCCTGCAAATACTCTTCTTCAGATACAGCCAAGTATTTTGCGTGTTTGCTTATGAGTAATCCCTGCGTGAATATTGTTCGCAATACCACTAAGACAAATGAAAACTGGAATTATATTAGTAACACTTCTAGATTATATAGCATTTAGAATTATAATAAAATAAAAACTAACGTGAGAAAATGTGCTTATGAATGCAATACTATTATTCAATAAGCCATATTATCTTAATTCAGATGAGATGTAGTTGCAGTCTAACAAAGTAAGGGGAATGTTCTACCACATGCACTAGCTGAGCCAGTCTCATCATTAACTGCTGCCTGTGGAGGCAGTCCTGCTGCCCGTTCTGCCCTGGCTTATCTTCCCTTCTTCATACTGGCTCAGGTGCTCCCTTTCTAGAAAGCTCCCTGAAAATGAAAAAGAAAGAGAAATTTGGGAAAAAAAGACAGGAAAAGGATATTTTCCAGCCTTGATATGCTTATATTGGACATACAGAATTGCCTGACTTTTTCTGCACGGAGGCTCGACAGAAGCTCTTTATTCATCTCACTATGTGGACATTTCTTCAATAACTTACAGGGAGGAGTGAAGGCCTTTAAAATCAACTAAAAAATATCCTGATATATAGCTCTGCCATAGTTCCATTAACCTCTCAAATTCAAGCAATTTTATGCATCGTTACCAACCCCGACCAAAATCAATGGTTGTAACTGAGCCACAGTGAACCAATGCATCTCCCATGACAGGGTTGTGCCTGACAGGACTGCCAAGGCTAAGTAGGTGGAAGGGAAAGGCTCTTTGCACAGCAAATGACCTCCTTCAAATATAGACAGATATTCAGCCTGCTCTCTTATGTGTCATTCATTGTAGAACAGCTCAAGCTAGGAATTGAAACAGTATAACAGCACATATAATGGAACAGCTGTATAAAAGCGCAGAATATGAAACTATAGAAACTTTCTTTTATGTATCATCTACTGTGTTTTTATACAGACTGATTGTTAGTGAAGAAAAATTACTTCTCATTTTTCTCACAAACAAAACATTGCTATTGCTTTAAGCTGTCAGCTACACTAGCAAACACCATGATTTGGTTATTCACTTTAGTAGGGATTATTTCTTATCAGGAGAAAGTCTGCTTTTTTGGAACAATGGGAACAAGGGCCTCTTATGACAAACTCAAGTTGCAGCTGACTGTGGTGCTCTAAGGAAGCATGGCCCTGTGTAGCAGGATAGGGACAGCCTATAGCCTTTGTAGTCACATCAGTTACCTTGTCTGAATATAAAATGTAAGCAGTTTGCTTTTGGAAGGGTATTTCTTTCAACTAAATAGAGTGTGCAAACATGAGTCTGAAAGAAAAATAAATGCCCTGCAGGATCTTTGAAGTCTTCTCATTTTGATACCATTGGATTAACCTCCTAGCAGCAAAGAAAAATTATCTCTATTTGTGCAAGTTAGGACCTTCCAGAGAGTTTGCTTGTGAGGAGGTGTGGGCATGTGGAATGCTGCCGGTGGACAGCATTGAAAAAGACTTTGAAGCTGAGTTGAATAGTCCTTACATCAGTACTCAAAGTCACTGCGGCTGTAAGTTAAACTTGAAAAATAAGAGAGGTATTTTACTATCAAACATATATTTTGTTCCCAGTCTGAAGCCTTCCCCACTTGCAGGTGCTTTCAGTCTTCTACCTAATATTATGGGTAGACGTGCACCACAGGAATGGACAGAGAATAAGAGTTTGGCTCTGTTTTACATTCTTTATACAGAGAGAGCATAAACAACCATGGTAAATAATAGCATTGGTAAGCATGGTAAATAATAGAGACTAGTTCTTGTTCTAATTTGCTGTTGGAACAGATTTGGCCCAATTTTGCCTTTGTGGTATTTTAAACCAAGGAGAACTCTGTGTAAGGCAGGGGAGACACTTTGGTTGGGAATAAAACAATGGAACAAGACTTATTGGAACAATATAGATGTTTGAAAAATCAGTTGAAAAAAAATTTTCCAGTCTTGGTTTCTTTTCCCTTCTTACTGTATAATACTGCAGTTAGGTTTTAGCTTGGGAATTTGAGTTTAGAGTTTCCAAAGCTAAAATACGGCAAAAATGGAGAAAAATGTACAAAAATGGCTGACAATTTGAGCTAGACCATGGTTTTCAGAATCCCAGATCCAACAGCAACACCTGTTTTTGAGAGGACTACAATACAGCCCTTAGATTTCTCCTCACCTCTGGGATTAAGAAGTATTTCAGCATGAAGTGCACATGTGGAACAGATGCCTGATGACCTCTGCTCCATGCAATGCTCCTCTTGGGCTTACAAGGAAGATGGAGCAAGGACTCTGCACATTCCCTAAGCTTACCTACACATGCATTTAAATCACCCTTGCCCCAAACTGCTTTTCCTTGTAAAGTTAGCTGCATGACAAAAAGATAACCAACAGCAGGGCATGATCAACACCTACTTTCTGTAGACTCTCTCATGTCAAACTAGAAAGAAATCTCTGTTTTGCTGGAATTGCCTGTAAGAATTTCAATGCTGCGTCATTGCCTGAGAATACATCACAGTGTTTCTTTGTCCTTAGTTACCTAGTTACCTAGTGCTACTTCTAACAGAGAGGAACTAAACTAAAAGGAAAAAAACAAAGTATTTGCCAGAACAAACTGGGTGAGCTTGTTCTCCTTTAATTAAGATTATTTTTTTCGGGTTGCTTTAAGGAATCCACTTTACTACATCTAGTAGAAATTTTAGCATTTGTCATTTGTATTCTGTTTTCTTTTACTGGAACATTGCAGACATATTTTCTTGGTTTTTTTCTGTAAACATATCCACTAAGAGAAATCCCCTCTTTAATCTGTTCTGAACTTGTCCAAGTTTTACCAACTTATTCTTTTAGTGTAGGTCATCTGCATATGATTTATCTACTTACAAAGGTAGTTCCTGCTAATATTTGCTAAAATTTTGCTTTTCAGGTGAAGCACAGGAATACAATAAAAGAAGGGAAAACATAAGGAGGCATTTGATTTCTCACACTGCCTTTACCAAGGCAGGCTGCAAGTCTTGTTCTCCTCTCACCCACTATGGGAACTCCCTCAACATTTGCTATTCAGGGGTTCGTGTTTTAGGCTGGCAATATGCCAGTGAGTTCATTAATGGTACACTGGATAACAGTGCAGACCCAATCCTCAGGGATTTAGACAACATTTTAATGGCAACACTTGATGGCTAGAAGAAATTAAACTCTGTCTAGTCCAAGCTGTCTCAGGGGGTTCTACTACCCACACATAGTAGATAATATAATAGACTGTTACCTTCCATCTGTAGGCAGCTTTGGGAGACCAGATGTCTCTTGCTCTGCAAACTGAAGCATGCAAAGCTAATATGCTTTTGCAGTCACCTCAGTACTTACTTTTGGGATTTGACTTTTGGCTAAAATTATCAGGTTCCATTAATCCTGAAAACCTCTTAGCACTGAAGTGAACTAAAAACCAGAATCCAAATCTTTGTGTTTTAGCAAGTTACTTGGGAACCTGCCTTGCTTCCCTTGTGCACCTGCAAGTACTGGTTCTTTTGTTTGTTCTAGAAATAGTAAAAGAAAGGAAGGAAA
>WEIV01007410.1:0-19960 GCA_013390005.1 Calyptomena viridis | reverse complement strand
AGGGTACAAAGTCTCCCAGCTAACTGGAATTTTAAACAGAAATGTTCAAGTGCTAATTACCTTTAATCAAAGGCAGTAATCTGGAGATTAGACCCAAGTAGTGAGAATCCTACTGAAGTCATCAGGTGACAAGAATGACAGATAGTTCTGGTAGGCCAATTCAAAACAAGCCAGGAGGCTGATCAGCTCAAACTTCTTTAGCATGAAGGGCTTCTTTTATGAGGAAGACTAATATGAGGTCCAGGATAAGACACTCACTACTTTAATATAAAAAATGCAATTTTGTCTCCCATAAATATGATGATAAAGTAACCGCAGAACTGTTTCAAACTTCAGAGCACTAGCAAAGCTGTTAAATGAACACAACAGAAGAGAGATATCTTGAATTAAATAATGAATGAAGTTTGCTAGAGAATACATTCAGGCTAGTTCTTTCCATTATTTTGTGCTACATTTCATACTTGTAAAGAGTAAGGAGTGCCAATAAGGAGGCTTAATATTCAGCAAACTGGTTACAGGGCTGTGGGCCCATTCAGTAGTACTGTAGCCAACTCCTGAATTCCCCAACTCCATAAATACCTACCACACAACATAGTGGACAGGCCATAGATTGTATCAGCCATGATATGACATGTCACTGCTTCTATATTGGTGTTTCTCCAGTTATTTTGCAATCCAGGAAAAAAAGGAAATGAAATCTCATAGAAATGAAATAGTTGGGTAAGAGAACTGTTGGTGTTTGGATCAATGGGTTCAGTCACCTAAGTATATTTACACTTAATACTGTGTTTGGTTCATACACTAATCTGCTTCTCCAAGTATGGTCTTTCAGTGGTAGCAATTATTCTGAAGTACATTTTTCCCTTGCATTAAATTTCTACCTACTCTCTTAAATTGTTAGCATGACTCTCCAAAAGACCTGCTTGACATGAGGGCATAGTCTTGAAAATTGGTGCCTCCTTATTCTGACTCAGTTCCACCCCTGTATAGCCTTCTTAACACTTGGCACTTTTTCCTCAAGTGCTCAGACTCTTTCACACAATCACAAGTTGTTTTTCTCTTTTCAATCATCTACTACATCATCTACATAGTTTGTGTGAATAACAATTGTGAATTTTTTATAAAGTTGGAAAATCTTTTCTAATTTGTCCTGGCATATGCAGGTTTGCACTAATGCAACTCAAAATTAAATACCAATAGAAACATTTGAATCATTCAAATGATCCTGTTATGAATGAAAATTATACCTTAATGGTTTGAAAAACCTTTGTATCTTGACTGAAATCCTTGCCCTTCCAAAATCAAAGGGAACACTCTCATGGTAATGGTCTAGAATTTCAATTAAACTATTCAGATAATAATGCTTTAAGCTACGTAAACATTAAATGTTTATGCAAACTAACAGTAGCTACAAGGATAGTTTCAGTTTTCTGATTAGATGCCTTAAAAATACTTAATTGATTCAGTTGAAGAAGACATGATGCTTAGAATATGGCAGTGTCATCACAATTTTGTTTGGCCCAGCAGCCACATCAAATCAATCAAAACAGTCTCTATATACTTGCCTTTCACACAGGTGGCAACACAGTTCTTTGACTGAGATTTCAGCAAACCTGTGCTAAATTTCTTCAAGTTCTGAGAACATCAGCTGTCCCACAAAAAAGTATATAAAGTCATTGATTTTTAGAAAATGATCCTGCTTAGTTTGACTAGATGGTATCTAGATTGGACAAGGAAATGTCATCAATTGCTGGTAACTATGTAATATCTTCTTTTTTATATATATTTGAGCAATAAAAAAACATACAGTGCCTAGGAATTTCCAGACTTAAAGAGTTATTAATTGAAATTAGATCATAAAATGAAGGAAAGAAAAACGTGGGCCAAATATCTCTATCATCTAGAAAGGTAAGTTAAAACTAGTATATAGTCTTCTACAGAAAATAAATGAAAAAATCTATTTCATATTAGAAACAGATCCAGCAGAATCCTACAGGAAAACATGAACTGTGTTGTTTATTGAGCTGTTTAACTTCTATGTTAAAGTATTATATAAAGAGACAGTCTTTGCATAGTTATTGCTAGTAAAGAGTTGGGTGAGGAAAAACAGAAATAATTGCTGATATGTGGCCAGTCAGGCTTAGTGATAAATACAGACAGAAGAATTTGCATGGATGTTTACCTATTTCCTGTTATGCTGAGCAATGAAAAAGTTTCTTGATCACCATCAGATTTTAGGAAGCATGAACTGCACAGAAAAAAAATAGGTTCATGATAATTCAGTCCAATATATCATTCATGCATCATGTCTATTCCTTAAAAAGAATTGACGATTGTTGTCAGTAGCATTATGTATATCAGGAGATCAGAATCTCAGCTGATTATTCAAGATGGTTATTCAAGACGTGAAGAGAAGTGGAAATCTTCATACTGCTAAAGGTACAGTTACTGCTGCTGAGTTTAATATTGATCTGTGCTGTACAGCACAATAAAGGATGTAAAAGAGGCACTTGAGTTCAGCAGTAAAAGACTGCACACCAACACAGAAAAGGTTTCAGCAAAAGCGGAATGAGATGTCCCAACTTGCTCATCTTGTGAACTTCTAAGACAAGTGGATGAAATGAATATTGTTTCCCCAGAGAAAGTGGAAAAGGCAATTATCTATAAACCCTAAAAGAAGAGGAGGGGACACTTGGACATGAACCTAATAATAATGTCTTAGGTGAACATAGTGAACATAATTTTTTTTTTTTTTTTGATATACATACTTTTTTCCCACACAAATATTGCCTTCTTAAAGCATCTAACCTTTTCACCAGCATCAGATGAAAATAAACACAATTTTCTGACCATGACATCAAAACTCATATACAACCTGGGCATAATCAGATATAGCTCTATTGCAAGCTATTGATGGTAGACTTACGTGAGCTAAAATTAGATTTATATTTGCCTCAGTTACTGGAAGGAAAAAGATTCACAAGATTAAATTTCAGCCACAGTAATGTAGTAGGACAAATAGTATATCTTTTTAACTACCTCTTTTGAAGCTGTCTGAAAAAGTCAGCTATGGGCAGCATTCTTTCCCCTATGACCCATCACTCAAAACAAAATTAGGTAGGAAAGATACAAGACTATCTCATAGCAGTCATTGTAGCAAATTCAAGTGAAGTGACCCATTGCAAAGATAATTTGAATAAAGTTGTTTTCCATGTGGTATTCATAAAAGTGGCTTTGATCTATGAAAAGTATTACGATTCTCAATAACCTCTGAGCCCATAATATGTCGTTAAAGTAATCAGCTAGTACTTTGCTAACTCTCTTCAGGACTAAAATAATGTTTCTCATGTAGAAGTATAATTTTTCTTCCCAAACTCATGAAGTATAGAAATGAAAGAGTTAGTTCAGTGAAATGAGTAGCCAAATCACTTCCTAGACAAATCACTAATGATAGATTCCTGCTAATATTGCATAAACATACATGTGACATGCTGAACACTATGAAAAAGTTCATGTATGTAAAACTTCATGGAAAGAAAACAAAATAGGAAAAATAACTGCTTTAAAGACAGTAAAGAATACATCTAAAGTATTAAAACCATGAAGCAATGACTCTGATTCAGAATTGATGCAAATGCTGATCAAAATTTACTTTTTTCTTTTTAGGTTTTCTTTAGTTGGAAGTGCTATTTCAAAAAATAGAGTCATTTATCAGACCTAAATTTTGTCAAAATGATTATGAAACCATTGATTTCGAAAAGTGTTAAAAACTGTAAACAGATCTTCTAACATTTTAATTGATTTTTTGTTGTTGTTGTTCAGAGGCCTACTTGTTCTGAAACTTCAGCTGATGCTAGAGGATTTACTTTCATATATAACAACTTTTAGAGACTTCAATTCTATGCATCAGTTTGGAATGTGAAAAATGTTCAGAGTATTGCTACTAAGCAATAGATTAAGAAAACTCCGGTTCTAGATGGGATTCTAAGTGCCTGTTATTTTCTACCAAATGATAAGTTACACTTTGTTGCAAGTATAAACATTTAATATTGATAATAATTTTCTGTGTTCCAGGTTAATAATTTATAGAAAACTGTTTCTTATAAATAAATGTTTTAGAATAGTCTGTAATTATTGTAAATCAAATTTCAATTTATTTATATTTGTAGTCCTCCAGAGTAAATACTAAGAGACATGCAGACATCGGTATTTTTCGCTGAAAACCACCAGAAAAATTGGGCTATTTTAGTATGAAATACTATACCAAAAGGGGGAGATAGTATTGCCAGGAACTGGGTATCTTTTTAGCTCTTTAGACCTTATAAACCAAACAACATCTCATAGTAAAGGTCCACTCCCCTCTCCATGACTCTTTGTCTCTGTTAGGTAAAGCAATGCACCATTGGGTGCAGCCACCTGGTGACTCTCTGTGGTGAAGTTAACTTGCTTGATGCAGGTTTAGCATATTTCATATCAGCATGTTGTGAAACTGTGACTTGAATTAATAGAGAGGACCTAAAACTACGAACCTTGATTATTTGTATGGAGTTCGTTGTTGTTTACATCCTGAAAAAGGTATGTAAGCATTTTCTTTGTTGATTAGTACCACAGCGGGAGCATTTACACCTATTTGTGGTGTTGATAACATGGTGTTTTGAGAAATCAACAGAGTCTACCTAAAAATGCTTATTTGACCAAAGTAATAGAAACTTTTCCAGGGTATTAATGGTGGCTTATTTCCTGTTATGCATCCTGAATTTTATCCCCAAAACCAGATGTTTTGAGTTATTTGAAAGGAAGACATTTACTTAGCTTTTCATACCTGTAGAAAAAAAACCAAAATGTCTCTGATATTGAAGCTTTTTAAAAAAATTTTTTGTTTATTTCTTTGAACTTAATTATTTGTCTTCCAGAAATATATTAATGTTAGTACCTTTAGGAAATGTTCAATTAAATCTGAAATATTTATGAGTATTTGTTTCCTACCTTTAATATGCTCTGATTTGGGCAGTCTGTGTTTGAAAAGTGACCATAGAAATCAGATTCTGAAACCTGCAGAAAGGATCAACTATGAAACATGAATAATCAGATTGCAAGTAAGTTTAAAGTTTGCAGATGCTTCATAATTGAAGACGTTGCCTAACAATAGGAACAAAACTTCTGAACTTCATTCCATCTGTAAGAACTTTATAGTGATTTTTGCTTTTTCCAGAAATTATTTTTGGTGCTTTTGATTCAACCATTTTTTATAAACCAATTTAATTCGAAGGGTTTCAACACAGATTCACTGACTGAACATATCTAAGTTCTTCCAAAATACTTGGTAAGTGCTAAGAAGCCATGCAAACCCACTTGACCAAAAAAAAAAAAAATCAATACAACTTGATGGAATTCTTCAGGTTCAACCATCTGAAGCTGTATAAGGAGCAGCTGAGGTCACTTGGTCTGTTCAGCCTGGTGAAGAGGAGACTGAGGGGAGACCTCATTGCAGTTACAATTTTCTTGTGAAGGGGAGAGACAGGCAATGATCTCTTCTTTGTGGTGACCAGTGACAGGACTCGAGGAAATGGCCTGAACTTGTGTCAGGGAGGTTCAAGTTGGATATTAGAAAAAGGTTCTTCCCCCAGAGGGTGGTTGGGCACTGGAACAGGCTCCCCAGGGAGGTGATCACAGCACCAAGCCTGATAGAGTTCAGGAAGTTTTTGGATGATACTCTCAGGCACACGGTGTGACTCTCGAGATGATCCTGTGCAGGGTTGAGTTGCACTTGATGATCCTTGTGGGTCCCTTCCAACTCAGCATATTCTGAGATTCTGTGATTCCACCTGCATTGCTTCAATTAAGTGTCTGAGAACCAGGGCATGTCAGGAGGAAGAGAAGTGGAAACTGAAAAGAAGAGCAAAACATTCTCCTTTTGCATATGTTGTTGCAAATACAAACAGGAAGTTCCTGTTTCTTTGCTTTCTTATTGACTGGGCCAGTGCTGTTCAGTAAAACACTTCACCGTGTTGCTTCACTGACACCTTTAAAGACCACATCATAAGACTCTTCTTGCAATAGTTACTCTTAGAGAAACCTCTCTTCATAGACAAGGAAAATATTTAATTGAAGTGATGCATTTTAGTTCATTTTGTGACAGCTCAGTGTTATAACAGACAAGGTTTATCAGCACATCCTGTAAACTCACAAGTAAACGTAACTACCTGTTTTCATTAGACCAGAGACAAAGCACCTATTTTTTTTATCTGCTGCATTTATAGTAATCAGTGCATCTTGAAAGCATCTCTACACATTCTATAGTGAAATTCTCTGCCTTTTGGTCTTTAAATTCTTGTTTGCATCCTCGAAATTTTTTGCAAAAATAATAGACTGGCAAGTTGCTTTGCTGTTGTGTATGCCAACTAAATGTGCCAGGATTTGAATTGTTTTGAATACTTAAATCTCACATGTCTGCAAACGCCCTTTGCAAAATTGAGCATTCAGATATTTGTTGTTGCTGTTATAATACTCTGGGGATAGCATTTACTTAGAACAAAACACCCTGGAGAAAAGAAATGCGCTTTTATCTAGTCTGAAGCAAAGAACTGTGTTGTGATTTGGATTGTCTCTGCAGGGGAGCTGGCAGCCAGGGATGGCCAGTGCAAGCAGGGACACCTTGATGGCGTCAGGAGGCATGGCCATATCTAAAGCATGCCAGGGTGTCTGCAGAACACTATTTTGCTCACTTCAGGGGTAAATGTGTGCAAGAGCTTTTTCAAGGCAGGAAAAGCCATGAGTTTTCTGCCAATATGGTCTATTGTGTTGAGCTTGGTAAAATATGTGGAGCCCATGTATCAAAGTACCAGTGCTCCGTCAACAGTTAATTTTAGTAATGAGACTCCAAATTACACTGGTCTGCTGCCAGAGTCTTTGCTGAACATATTTTATGCTTCCTTTTTAAAAAAAAAATATTAATTAAATCGACAGAAAAACAAGGGAAATAGTGATGAAAATGAAAAACTTTAATAATGCATTAACCACTTAGCTGTAAGGAGTTACTCTAAAGAAAATGCCATATTTGGCAATCCTTTGTGTGAGGCAGAAGTGGTCAGGGCAGGGTAAGAGATTTATTTATTGAAATGCCACTGTTGTTGTGGCAGTAGCTGTGGGTGAGGTTTGTTCTGAAAGCTAATTCATGAGAGGGGCAGAAAAGCATGTCAGATGTTAAAATACATCTTTTGCTTCTGTTGCTGATCTTTAGTTGCATTCTCTCTTTCTGGAGGCTTGTACAGCACAGGGTCACACTATTTTCACTCCTGCATCAGTATAGTTGAATCATTAAAGTTCAGGCAGCTGTAGGGGAGTGCCACATGACACAGATCCTCCTCTGTGGACACTCCTGGTATGAAGACACGTGGACATGTAAAGACCATAAATATTTTGCAAAGAATATTACACAATTTATTGTAATTTTTAAAAACTTTTTTATCCTAATTATTTTCTTTTTTCATCATCTGTATCTGTCTTCCTTGGTTTGAACATATTTGTTTAAAACTAATTTGGCCCACAATTTTTGGTTTGGTGTAAGGTTTGGTCTTTCATTCTAATGTTATATTCCATATTAGATATACTTACTGTGTCTTTATGGCTTCATTTCTGTTTTCTCAATGTCAGCTTACCTCTTTCTTCTCTTGCAGATTTTGTTCCCTTCAGTTTCCTCTCACTGCACATTTACAATTTCCTACAAGACAATTTCCTATTAACTCTTATGAAGGGCAAAATCTTTGCTTTCTCAAGTGTCCTTTCTTTTAGCAACATTCACAGCACAATACAATACAATACAAAATTTAATTGTCCTACACAGAGAGATGAAGAACTTGAAGTCCTTTCCACTGATAAAACACCCCATAGACTGTTACCTGGGAAGGACTGGATTTTTCTTCTTTTCTCCATTCTCCTTATGGATATGCTATACAAGCTGGCTTGTATTTCTGGAATCAGGTAAGCTCTCATCCACATCAGCTTTGTAGTAGCAGCACTGGGAATTGATAATGTTTGTTATATTATAGCAGCATGGGAACCCCTCACTGATTTCATCTGCCAGAAAGTTGGGTCCCTGTTGAGGAACAGACAAATATTAAACAATGTGTTGGCACTGTTTCTCTTGCTTGAACCTTCCTCACTCATTCAAGAGCTGAATGACAGTCTATGCCTCTTCATTCCTCAGTTCCAGGCAGCTAAATAAACATGTGCAGAGCTCAGCCACTGCACAAAACCATGTCTGAATTAGTGCTTTTTGTCAAATCTTTCTTTGCTGAATGAATAGTCTTTGTGTTATAAATCAGAAGGAGTAGACTATTCCCAGATTTGTCTCCATTTCTCCTGGAAGTCAATAGCAAACTAACAGAAAACAGACAACAAGGAAATATGTTGTTTTGAGCCAGTGCTAAATGGTTGCTAACTCCAAGTGAATTCCAGGGGCTCCTGTCTACATATGGCTATCTTACTTCCCACTGCTACAATATTTCACACTAAGTACTGTCATGTCTAATCTATATTGGAGTAAAAAGAAATAAAAAATGGTTATATCAACTTCAATATTCAAATGCATTTTTTTTCTATGCCTTTGCTGACATATAGTTTGCATCAGGGTAGTTTGCTACTGGAGCTGAAAAGCAACTTAAAAACATAAAATAACAATGAAACTATCTGGAAGGGTTTGTAGACCTGTTCCTATGAACAGTACAGATGACATGCACTACATCACAGCGTGCTGAACTCCCACTGTGCAGCAATGATAAAGGATTTCATATCACTAGCCATGATGGTGGATTGACCCTGGCTGCATGTCAGGCGCCCATCAAAGCTGCTTCAATGAAAGGCATGTGGGTCAAGATAAGGAGAGTAGAGATCACTCACCAATTACTGTCATGGGCAAAAAAGACTTGGCTTGGGGAAATTAGCTTAATTTTCTACCAGTCGAATCAGAGTAGGGTAATAGGAAATAAAAATAAAAATATAAAAAGCAAATTCCCCCCACCTTTCCCTTCTTCCTGGACTAAACTTCAATCCTGACTTTCTCTACTTCCTCCTCTCAGTGATGTAGGGGTACAGGGAATGGGGGCTGTGGTCAGTTTGTAACATATTGTCTCTGCTGCTCTGTCCTCCTCAGAAGGACTCCTCTCACTCTTACCCTGCTTCAGCCTGGGGTCTCTCTCACAGGAGTCAGTCCTCCATGAACTTCTCCAGCATGAGTCCTTCCCCCAGGCCGCAGTTCTTTAAATGGCTCTAGGGTGGGTTCCTTCCATAGGGTGCCATCCTTCAGGAACAGACTACTCCAGCATGGGTTCCCCATGGGGTCATAAGTCCTGTCAGAAAACCTGCTCCAGTGTGGGCTCCTCATTCCACAGGGCCACAGGTCCTGTCAGGAGCCAGATCCACTGTGGGCTTTCCCTGGGATCACAAACAGCTTTGAACATCCACCTGCTCAATGGGTTGCAGGTGGATCTCTGTTCTGTTTTCTGGAGAAGAAATGTGTTTTTAATGTAGACATCTCCTAAAACCAAGGCAGAATCAATCTGGAGAGGATACTACAGAATTACTTGGTGTCTTACTGAGGAAGACACTGTTAGCTGTAGCTATATTTCTTACGGGCCTGTATGGCACAGGTGACAGTCTTGACTCAGTGGAAATTTAATGGGAATAGACATGCATCACACAGCAAGGTGTTAGAGCTGTTTCAGACATATGAAATGACCTAATTAGATTATTGAGAACAGAAGCACTATGTTCTGTTCAAAAGGAAAGATGTTTCAGAGATGAACTTCACAATGGTGAAATGGCTTGCTGTGAAGGATAACTTTCCTTTTCTTTAAAAAGCAACATAGGGGCAGTTAGGAACAGAGGAGAGTTTAGGGGGAAAAAAGTAAGTCCCATTTGGTAAAGTGGAGGGATTTAGTCAATACTACATGTGACTCTCAGATTACCTTATTTTAAAACAACATTACTTCATGTATTTCAAGTGAGCATAGGCAAGATGCATTGCTATTTGTACTAAAGAATTTTTAAGGTTTATTGTTCAAGGATTTTTTGCATCTAAATTCACTTCAGCCCTTTCAAAATCCTCAGGGAATTTAACAAAATGCCTCTAATGCTGTCAGGTATAGTTGCATAAACTACCTCCTAGAAATATTTACAAGCCTTCTGAAGTCAAAATTCTTCATCAAATCTTGTCTCCTTCTCAGTATTTCATGCTATAACCAGATAAATGCATTGAAAATATTTGAGAGTTGATACTTTTTGTTCTGTAACAAAGTCATGTAAAATGGAGTTTGAAAGGAGTAGGAAGTGAGCCCACAGGGTTGAAGAGAAATCCATGGCTTAGGGCAGGGAAAAACACTTGAAAATAAGGCATGCAGCTAATGGTGGATTACCTTTCAATTATGACCATGTTGTAGACAAGAAAAAAATTGCTCAGTCTTACACTGATACCTAGATCTCTGGTTTTCTCCCCTTGTCTGCAGACGTTTCTCAAGACCTTATATTGAAATAGATGAAACTTCCTGGACAAGAGTTTCAGGAAGGAGATAACTTCCACAGATCCTTGCTTGATATACCTTAGATGGGCTGTATTTCAGAGACAACCACTTACTCAACACTTTCTACAATTACAGTGTTCTTACATATCTTAGTCTGGGAGTTCTAGATTGATGCACCTCCAATTACTAGTCCATTTAAAAAAATAAAATTGTAAAAGCAGTGGCAGATGTCACAAAAAAAAAAATCTCCCAACCAAACTCCCCCAAAAAACCCTCCTTAGAGATAAAGGCATACACTGGGCTGAAATTTCAGAATCGTGTTTATATAGAGTGATTTGACTATGCACAAATGTATGTATACATTAGAAACTCTTTAGAAAACTTTTGAATTTTCTTAATTGTGTTTTCTGATTTTGAGAGATTAGCAGTTTCTCTATATGCATGGCAATTTCAGGGTATTTAATATACACTTGCACTTTTTTGTGTAGAACTTATGTCTCAGCTCATTAATGTGATACATTCATATCTCATAGGTTTGTTACATCTTGTTCCAAACCTCAGGTTGTTATTCTTGAACCATTTTTCTGCCTTCTCTCTCCAGTGTTTTAATGACTTCATCTATCCTGTGAGGTCTTTCATCAGTTGTCTACATGCTTCATGTGGCTGACCTCTTCTCCTTATTCCTCAGTTTTCCCCATTTGCATACCCAATTTCTCAGTGTCAAAGGTTTCAACTTAAAATGATAAACCAGAAGTGATTCCTCAGCCCACAAAGAAGTGACAGTCCATGAAACATGTCTTTATTGGACCTTCTCACCAGCAAGGCTCAGGAACTTAATGCCCTTTCCCCACTGTACTCCTTTTTCCCTCTTCCTTCTAAACAAATGACGTGTCTCTAATGTCTCCTCCTGTGCACATGTCCCCAGATATTACCTCCTGTTTCACCACTGAACTGTTATATTCTTGCTTTTGCCTGTCTTTCAGGAGCCACCAGAGTGTACTGCCAAACAGTGTGTTTCCAGCTTTTTGCACTGAACGGGGTGCTTTCTAAAGACACCTTTCACCCACAGATGATTTTTTGACTCTGGGCTCCTGAAATGATCTTTCCATGCACTAGATGAAAGTTCATTATGCTCCTTTACAACCTACTTTTTTTTTTATCGTTGCTTCTGTTCTCTCACCCAGCTATACAACAAATGTTCTTGCAGCTTCATATATTTAAAACTCAGCCAGATGAAATGAGGCATATGTAAAAGCAAGCACAGCACAGGCACATGTGTTGATAAGATGAATTCCTTGTCATCCGCTATAATGTTAAATCTTATTTGCATTGCGGCCCTTGGGATCTGCAATTACATTTGTCCATCTGTCAATAAACTGCCATTTTGAGTTGTACTGTAGTTAATTACAGCTAATATACAAAGCTTTTCCCTTGTTCTTCCATCCTCCCAATATCACCCGTGCTTTTATTTTCATGGTATAATTAAAGCCAAATAAAGAGGAGCAACACTGAGTTAGCAAGTTATTTATTTAAGAAAAAGCTGAAGGATCAAGATAGATATTATCTGCTCAGGTCTAGGAAAAAATCCACCAGCCCTCTTTAACTACAGGATAGTGAAGGAATAGGTATAAACGAAACCAAAGTAGAGGAAACTAAAAAAATAGAATTTGTGAGAGATAATATTTTCCTAACACATGCTCTTTTTTTTTTTTCTAATGCTTTACTCCTAGTACAAGAAAATTTTCACTCTGAATATTCGGGTTGGAATCCCTTGTTCCTTGTTAGCATTTAGGATAGTCTTTGAACCAGATAATGAGTTATGGGTAGTCCCAGTGTCCATTTCAGTTCTACCAGTTCTACCCACAAGGAGGATGTGAACCTCACGTAAATCTGCATTTCTCAGCTTAGTCAAAGCAATGCTTGTACTGGTCTTATGTACTTTAAAGAGCCTTGTAAAAATTCTTAGCTCTTTATGGAGGATGTAGAGTTTTTATTTTTTGAGTGCACTTGCTGCCTTCAAATTCCCTGTTTTTCCAGAAAATGTCTGGTAAATGTTAACACTTGAAACAAGTTGGAAACATAGAGATTCTTTGTGGCAACACCTGGAATGTATTAGGGATTAAAAATAAAATTAAAAGGATGTTTGAGTTTTTATAAAATAACCTTTATTTTTTTTCTAATTTTTATTGGGAAGGGTCTAATTTGACACCAGAATTCAATCCTTTCTTTGCTCGCAAAAAATACGTGCAGCCTGTTTCCTATGATTTGTTGCATGTCTACAGGCTAACTGACCTTCTGCTATGAATCATTGTTTTTAGATTAATATTATAATATTTGTAGATAGTAAACAAGATATATGTAACTTTCTGACACCCATCTATGTCTTTTTCTTTTTTTTTCCCCCATAAAATGATGCTGATTCTATTAATTACATGCAGGATAGAGTCAGTAATCTTCCTCTGTATACTCTGCTGTACACTGAATAGGGAGAGGGGCTAGGTCAAGACAGAATGAATACACCATTTTTTCTATAGAAACTTTGCTTTTGCAGATAAAGAAGGTATTTTGTGGTGCTTGTATATCAAAAGATTATACCTAAAGCTATGCAGGTTGGCTATGCTACTGATGATTAAACAAAAAAAAGGAGAAAAATTTTCTTGCATGTAAACTAAGAAAGAACCAGCAGTGTTAATGCAGATGCAACAATCCAGTTATGTCCATACATTTAAACTGGTGACTGCTGTCATCATGGGAGGAGTGGCTGATGTGCCAAGGGCTCAGGCAACCATCCAGAGGGATCTCTACAGATTGGAGAAATGCACCAATGGGTGACACATCTGGGGTGTTGCGTTTTGAGTACAACAGATGTGAACATAGTGGAGAGGTCTGCTGAAGGGCAATAAAGGTCATCACAGAAGGCTGAGAGAGCTGGGACTCTAGTTTGGAGAAGAGAAGGCTCAGAGAGGACATCATCAATGTGTGTAAATATTGATGGAGGGGAGTAAAGAACCCAAAGCTAGGCTCTTCTCAGTGGTATTTGAAATATACCATGCACCATTAGAAATATAGCTAATTCCATTTAAACTTGAAAAAGGACTTTTACTTTAAAGATGATCAAATACCAGAACAGGTTGTCGGAGAGGTTGTGACCATCCTTGGAGAATTTGAAAACCTGACTGCACATGGTCTTAGGCAACCTGCTTCTTAGCAGTGTGTTGGACTTGGTGATCTCCAGAAGCTCCCTTCAGCCTTAGCTGTTCTATGGCTGTGCAATCACCTTGGTGAGCACAATGCCCCCTTGGCAAAGGACTTTCTGTTCATTTTTTGAAATTGCCTTTTTTCCTCTGTGTACCCAGAAATTGATTCAAGAGGTTGTGTTTTAGTGTCTTCCTAGTGACTGAGGTGAGGCCGAGCAGCCAACAGTTCGCCAAGCCCTTTTCCCACGTTTTTCAAAAATGCATGTTTAGTTAGCCTTCTTCCAGCTGTCAGTGACCTCTCTGTCACTTAAAACCTTCCCCCCCCCCAGCAAACTACAGATACCAACACTGTAATCATGGTGCTAAGTCCCATTGATCTGAATCCATCTAGTATCTCTAAGATGCCTGTAAATTGTTGCTTCCCATAGTCTTATCTAACTAAACAGATATGGGCAGAGGTCTAGAAACAGACATTGCTTGTGAAGTATGAAGTAAAAATGTATTCTTGCGTGGTCTTTTTTCTGCTTTACTTATAGAGGATCTCCTTAGCAAAGCAAGACTTTTGCCAAAGCATTTTGCTAGACCATTTGTCTAGCACAGTAAGTTTCTGCTTACCATCTCTTTTTCACAGTGGTAGTCCTAGTTGGAAGACCTGAATTTCTGGCTTTGGTGTAGCTGTTCCTCCTCCTCTGTGACTGAGGCTCTGACCCCATTCCTTAGTGGAAGAACTGCAACAAGAAGGAAGCCAGCTACCCCCAAACACCTGCTTTCAGCATTCACTCCTCCTGGGGCATCTGCATCCTTATGATGTTCCTCCTCTTCTTCCATAACCACTACACACAACTGACTTCACTAGGTCAGAGCTTAGGCTTTTGTTTTTGCAGAGGATCTGTGAAGGTCCCCACAACCTTCTGTTCATCCTCAGCCCTGACAGAGGGAAGCTGTTTGCTCCTTCCTCCAGCTCCCACACCTGACGATGAAGGCTGCCCCCCAGCTTCTGAAACTATTGCTGGGCCAGGAGTGTTGTGGTCTGAGAACTCCAGGGTGGTGTCCACCCTCAGGAGCGGCATGTGGAGTAGGATGGCTGCCCTGCAGATGATGGCTGCATCACCTGAATGAGGTGTCACCCTCGGGGCTCCTTCTCTCCTCCAGGCAGATCCCTCTGCACCTGCTAACCCTGTGAAAACCAGCTCTGCCATAAGCTGTTGCTTTGCATGGTGTCTGACAGTTATTAAAGGTTTCTATTTCGTGGATGTTGGAAAACTTTACTACTCCACATTAGCTAGTTAATCTGAAGGGACATAAGGTGGGTCTGCATCTTGAACATTGTCAGACTGAAGTGAGATTTAAATATGCTACAGAGTTCTTGAAAATCTCATTAGAGAGCTTTTCTTATACTCTTAAATAGATACTAGTAACAGGTTATTTTGAACATGATGGCTTAGTTTAGACATCCATGTTTGAAAATCTTGTCCAGAGTCTTGCAGATCGGTCTTTAGTTATGCTTATAGTGTGTTGAATTTTACTTATAAAAATTAATAATAGCATCATACAAATGCTGCTTTTCTTCTATAAATTTCAATGCAGGCAAATTGAAATAAATGGAAAATCTGTTTAGTACGATGATAAGTAAATAGCCTGGGTATGTCTTCGGCAGACACTTAGAGAAATGTATTCAAATTAACATTTCAGTCAGTATCCTAAATCACGTAATTGTACATCTCTCTGTACTTACAGCAGTAAAGTGGCTTTAATTTTGGACAATTTTCAATTGCCTAATTTGTTTTATTTCAGTTTATTTTGGAAGTGAGATAAGTTAGCTGGAACAAAGCAACTTGAATTCAAAATAAGAGTGTTCCTAGAGGGACTTAATATGTTTAATGACTTCATAATACCCACCCTGTGTATTTTCATGTAGTTAAGCCCCAAGCACTAAACAAAATGTGCACAGCTTGTTAATCCCGAAGAAAAGAAATCAGAAGCATTTTCAGGTTAAAGAGATTCTTTTAAGACCAGTTGGATAATAATGCTCAGACACTCTGCACAAATGAGTTAAACCATTCATTTTAAAAGGTTGACTACCCATTTTAATAGTTCCATGCACAGGAACATCTTAATGAATCATATTAGGTAGCTCAATTTATTGTGAAATACCATATGGAAGATCCTTTTAACAGCTGTGAAAAATCCCAAATGTTCTAGCTTGACAAAAAAAATGAAGGCCCTTTTGAAATATCCAAAGGAGTATTTGCAACTGATAGACTGTATAAACCTATTGTGTAAAATTTTATGTGATTTTACACTCAAGCTTAGTCCTTCAAACCAACATTTACATAAAAATTCTCCTGCACTGAATTCCTTTCCTTCTGAAAAGAGGTATTTGTTGCAGATTACTTCAATGTTTTCCTTTCTGTACATGATAACTGATATTCAGGACAATTCTGTTTACCCTGGTATACATCCTATCTTGCTTTAGCAGTGGTAAAGGTGTAGCAGTGAGATTGGCAACTGGAAACACCTCAGCCAAGGGTGAGCTGACTATGCATAGTGGGTACAATGTGAATAAGGATGAAGCCTAAGCAAACATGGCTTGGAAAAGGGTTGGAAGTTTTGGCATGATGGAAATGTGTTATAACTGCTTAGTAATGACATCTACCACAATTCCTGCCAAGTTTGAAATATAACGAAACTAAGAATTTATACTGGTCTTTTTAGTCGAAGTGCTTGAGAGAGGACCTGTATCTATATTTCAGCCACAAGAGAAGGACATTCGTTTCTAAGATGGCTACAGCAGTGATGCATTCTCTTCATCACTCATTGTAAAACCATGTCTACAGGGTGGAGAGGGTCTGATGTAGAGGAGGAACTGGCCTCACCTCAGGACAGGTGATCAGGACTGTGTCAGATGATGCTTTACTTCAGTCATTTGATCATCCTGGGACACGCAGTTTATTGATTGGGCATAACTATATTGTCACAGCAATGTAGTCATACTGACACCAAGTCCTGAGCCTGATCATGGCCTTGGACCTCAGTATGGATGTAGCAGCCTACCCAGAGCTGGGAGGATCTCTTGTTTGCTTAGGCTTGGCTATACTGGAAACAAACACAGGTGGGGAAGTTGACTAAGGGAGCAAGAGCTCTACATTTAAGGGCTGCCAAATACATCACAAAAAGCCTTTGAAATAAAGGATCTAAGAAATCACTTAGCTTCTCTTGATTAGAGAGGTATTGTATCAATCTCTGCTGAGGAATAGAAAAGCAAAAAGAAAACTGATGAAAAGCCAAGAATACAAGTCTGGCCACTTCAGTTCCAGTCTCATCCCACAAATACAGAAGTTCTTTACACTGAAAAACTGTAGAGAAAGTGTTTGACCTAGAATATACTAGATGGTGATAACTAAACAGTCAGCACTGGATTTTCCATTGCTTTGTATGCATATCATGTTTTGTGTTGCCAGTGTAAAGAGTTGAAATTCTTATATCATACAGAAGCAAACACATTGTCAATTGTGCTTAGATAAGAGGACAATGGAGAGAAACACACCTTACAAGAAGTTCTAAAAGAATGATTACTAAATTTTGGTTTAAAATCATTTTATGGAAGAAATTAAAAATTTGATAAGCAGAAAAGAGCACAGGGAAAACAGTAACTAATGTTACGAGAAGCAAGGACTGAACAAAGAAAAAACCCAGAAGAAATATTTTTTCATCTACTGCCTTTACAACTTCTATACTAATGTGGGACTTCTAGAATACTAATATTTGTGTATTTACTTCCACACCTCATTGTGTACCAGATCTGAATGAAATGTGAGGACTCATACCCCATTTTTGAATGGTTGACATGAAAATTTAAATCGATCTGATTATTGTTTGGCCTATTCTACAGCAGCCTTTTCCTAAAGAACTCAACTCTAGCTGCTTTACTCTGTTGGGGTTTTTATTATTTAATGAAGTGTGTTCAATCAGAAAAGGGAAAATACACTGCTTTGGAAACAGGAACAAATACACAAACCTCAAGAGAATTCTGTTAGACCCTAAATCAATAATTTAAAGAGAAATACAATTGGTTAATTCAGCCTATTTTTCCAGTGTCTGTACGCAGAGATATACTCATGTTGAGTCAATAATTTTCTTGCATACCCTCCCTTTCCCCACATACTGAATTGAAGCAGCTTTTGTTGAGTACAAATACTTGATATTCAAGCTCTTCTACTTAGACCAGATTTTTATATTTTAGACTAATGTGCATGGTTAACAGTATGACCAAATGAAAAAAAAGATTGATTTCCCTGATACAAAGTGCAGTATGAACATATATTTATGGAAAATCTAAGCCTCAGAAGCTATGAAACTAAACAGAAGGATGGAAAAAAGATGCAAAGAAATGGAAAGGTGATCAGAATCATACGAATTATAAAATTTAGCATAGAAGAGCTGAACTCTTTCACATAGGTTCCTTAGTACTGTCTGTACTATGACTAACAACCCTGGCATCTGCAAATATCACTGAAACTGAATTTTTCATGAGAACAGTTACAAGAGACTTTCATTAACTTTGGAGTCAGTGAGACTCAGCTGCTTAAATTGTCACTGAGTGCAAGTTCAAGAGGAAATGATCACTCAGCTTGTGTGGCTGTCTGGGGATTTTTCTCATTGCCCAGGTCCTTGTTAATATTTCTGTTGGCAAAGTTAGATCAGCCCCTCAGTCCCCACCCTAGATGCCAGGTTGGCAGACCACAGAGCTTAATTCCTCAGAGAATAAAAATTGTTTTACCTCAAATCAGGAAAATATCTAAGCAATGATTTTTTTTTTTTTTTTTAATTAGGATGAATACATTCTTAAGTCTCAGTCGTGCCAAACTTAAACACTTAGTACATCATGCAAAGAGAAGTTTAAATTCAAACACAGAATGAATGGCACAGTGACAGAGAATCTTTTTCCTAGTATTTGGTACTAATGTCTATGCATACTAATGTGTATGTGACTGAGAGTCAGACCTTGCAAGTTCATCATATGTATGCCGTTAAATGGATGAGAGCAAAGAGGAAGCATCAACCAGAAAGAAGAGTGATAAAAATGTCTCTGCAGTTAGCAGAATGAGAAGGCTAACTGTATTTATTTTAAGGATCCCCATTATTTGAGAACAGCACTTGAAAATACAAGTTTAAAAAAGCACAATTCCATCCTTTTTATGTCTTTACATTTTTGTATATAAACCCCACTGGCTAAACTGGTGTTTTCACCACTGCAATCAATCATGCATTCTTCTGAATGGCTTAGCTATGGGTGTATGTGAAAGTTCAATGCACATGTGACGAAATCAACCACAAGGCAGAAAAGAAAATCATGTTTTAGTGCTTTCAGTGCAGGATTCTTTTCATGTTGCCACCTCTTTGCTTTTCTGTTACATGTTTCTGCTTGCATTATAAATAAGAGCTCTGCTCTGCTCTTGCCTTTTTTGCTCAGTGAATAACTAAATACAGCATAATTTTACTTCCATTAATTCTTCATTTATCTGTTCCTGGACTTGGTGACATTCCAGCATGCTACCTACTGGCTGGGTGTTCTTGTAGTGGGACTGGAGTGTCCCTACCATATTCTGAGAGTCCAATGGCTGAAGCTATTTCTGTGGTCCCCTCTCCTACGGGGAACATTTTCTTTGACTAGTGCAGCTCTGATTCAGAAAAGCCCTGGATTTCAACACTGGCATCCACAAGGATGGAAGTCTTTAGGGATTTCCTGAAGCTGAATGTCTTTCTCTCCAAGCAACTAACCAGGGTGCAGAACACTGTGTTATAAAATTAAGTGACTTAAGAACTAATTTTTGCTTATGATTTGAAAATATTGCAAAGGATGTGACTCAGCAGGTGGAATAAGTACTGGGACTAGATATTTGCTGTTTAAATAATGTAATAACAATGTTCTTCGCTATTCAAGACTCATTAGCAGAGCATAACTACTAAGAAGAAGAATTGATGGATTTCTGAGCANGATGGATTTCTGAGCAGTTGCTGTCACATGGCTGTGCTTTTGTGAGCGTGAAAGATGTCTTGACTCATTCCAAGACAGAACATTCACTCTTCACCTTACATTTGGGACAGTGGGTGTAGGCATTTGGGTGTAGGCACAAACTCTTTGACAGAGCCCTTGTTGTACTGTGATAAGTGTTCTGGAGCTGTTCTTATGATAACATCAGACTTTATTTAGTCAGTTTTTAAAATTAAGTTTTAAAGCTGTGA
>WEIV01007407.1:68511-92476 GCA_013390005.1 Calyptomena viridis | reverse complement strand
ATCTTAAAGGTCTCTTTCAACCTCGATGACTCTGTGATTCTACGATTATTTCCACCAGTGCCTAGTCATGTTTAGGGTATGGGAAAAATGTGGAGCTCAGTTCAAACATAGCCTGAGACAAAACATATGGAGAATACATGTATAACATACTAGTATTGCCAAGATGTCTAGCTGAAAGATTTCATTTGTCATTACGTCATGGTGTACAGCATTTACAGCTGGTTTTAATCCCTTGCTGAGAAAGGTGATAGAACATTCATTATATTCCTTTGTCTATGACATTGTGACGTTTCTGGCCAAAGTTGGATAGTAGCAGTCATCTGTAAAATTGGTCAGCTCAGATTTAAACTATTGCAAAAGACTCAGAACATCTTAAAACTGATCATTAATTGAAACTTGTATAATTTACTCAGCTAGCACTGAAATCCCAGCACCAGGAAAAGATGAAGCTATATTCTAAAACAACAAATGCAGACAAATGCAGCCCTTTGAATGGCTGGACTGACTAACCCCATGACCTGCTTCTCCCTGTGCTATACTGCTATGATTGACTGATAGCATGGGTTTTTTTAATTTCTTTCATTGTAATAGAACACCTTTAGCTAATCCACCATTGTCTACAAACATGTCTTCATTGCAGTGGTAATCTAAACTTCCCCAGATGTCCAGATCCATGAAATCTGATCCAAATATCATGGTAATTTAAAGTGCAATCACAAAATAGAACTTTCAAACTTAATTATAATTTAACTAAACTGTCTGAAAGCTGTAGAATGTTTGACAATCTGTAACCTGCTTCTCTTAATATGAAATATGTTTCTGAATATCAAGGCAATAGACTTTCTGTCAAGACTGCAGAGGGCACAAAATTTAACCCAATTCCACTTTCTCCACCTATAACTATATTATGTAAAACCAGTCACAGCAAAGGTGCATCTCTTGCAGCAACCTGTCTCATAGCTCTCAGTTAGTGCTGCCATCTTAGTCATGTCAAACAGCCACCCCCTCCATCTCTACTGACCATGTTTGTGCAGACCGAGGAGAATCTATCATTACTGGTTTGAGGTAAGTTCTACCTTTGCTTTATTGTCTGCAATGATTTTGCAGTGCCACCTGAAGCAACTGATAAAAAGAGTACAATTCATAGAGCAATACATTCATCATGCCAATAAGAACTCAGAAGAGTCTGCTTAAGCTTCCATATAGTATGAAATTTTTAATTGGAAACTGCTTTTACCCAGACCTAAGGAACTAAAAATAAAGCAGGGTGTAATATTCTGTAGCATTAAATACTTCAAACATTTTGCAAAGTACAAAATGATTTATCATAATGATATTCATTCTTAAAGTGAGAGGAAATTTTAGTATCATGTATTCATAGGAGATCATTCAGACATCAACAAAACGCATTGATTTTCTTCTGAATTTAAAAAACTTTCTTGTTTTTTAAATAGAGGAAGTGCAATCTACTCTTTACTAAAACACACAAAGGAAATGCAAAAGAGAGTGAAAAAATAACTTGCTTATATGCATGTTCATATGTTTATATGCATCTTTCTATATTTTTTCCCTTTAAACTCATTCTCCTTTCAAACCAGAATATTTAATTTTCAGATCAAACTAAAGGAAAGACACAGAAATTATTTTGAAGTAAAGTTTAAAGTTTATTGTTTAAATATTGTCCTTTAAAAAAAAATCATATGATATAAAATATCATTCCACTCCTCCTATTAAGATTTCTTTAAGAACTGGATAGATTACAGATGTATACAGTGATTAGTTCATAGAAGTTACCTAAATATTTCTAAAATACTTCAAAGAATAACTAAATTAATTTTTTAAAAATTTCCAAAGGCACTGAAGGAACTGTATATCAAAAAATGCTATGAAAAACTAACCACTATTATAAAGCCAAAAGATACTGTCTTGCTCTTTATATTAAATATTTTTAACAAGTGACAGTATTGTCAAGGGGAAACTAAGAAAAAACAGAAGACTGAAGAGATGAAATTGCAGAATAAATGAAGGAGCAGATAATAACTGTCTGGAATACTAAAGTGGAGGTGAGAATGCATATGAACAACTAGGCAGTAATATTTTGGGGGAAGACTCACGAAAGTTAAGTTATTTTTGACTAATATTATTTTTAGCATGAGTAACTTTTTGGTCAGTCTTGGGTATTCCAATAAACACCAAAAATGCAAACATTGCATGCTGCATCAGCATATGCTATAGACCTCTCTCCACAGCAGATAACAACTGAGGTGTATATATATACCCTGGATGTATTCTGAACTAGTCCTGCTTCAAGCTTGAATTTTATCCAAATAGAATGAGTGTTTCACTCTGATATTTTTTTTTCACAGAAATTGCCTTTAGCTTTTTACACCTCAGCCTTCCCAAAAACAAATGCTCTCCTTCTCCTTCTCTCTCTCTGTCTCTCCCTCACTCTTTCCTGCTACGTGCATTGCAAAATAACTTTTTCAGGCTGATATTCACAGTATATTTTACCCCTGAGACTGGTACATTAGTAGATGTCAAATGTCCCAAGTCACAAAGCATGTCTCATGTTCTTAATTGGCCGAGTCTAACCTATACCCACCTCCACAGAAGCTGTTTCAGAGATGATTCCTCAGGCAGTCAGCCTGCATTTAAACTGATCCCTCTGGACAACTGGTTAAAAAAAAAAAAAAAAAAAACCAAGGAAAAAGAAACACTGTGGCTTTTCTGGCAGGCTGGTAGCCTGCCATGCTTATTACTTTCTGCAATTCCTTTGAGAACTGTCTTATTTTATTTTCCATTTAACTTAAGATGAGAATTTCACATTTTGAGAGGTTTTTTTCCCACTGATATTAAAGTTTCCCCCTGCCAACAGACTATTTTTACACCATTATATTCCTGTAAAGAAACTTACATACGCTCTTCCCATATGTCTCTAATAACAAGCTTTCATTGTGATTTAATACATGGCATTATATAAGTGCATCCCACAAACAAAAAAAAAGGTGTTGTTTCACTGCTGTCTGAAACCTGTACTATTAGGCCATAACAGGACATGCTGATCTTAAAAGTCACACACATAATACATTAGCAGCCTACTATTCCTGCCACCATACCAGCTGTCTGGAAGTTGCTTTAATATCAGGAATTCACACCTTGCAACAAATAATTGTCTCCTGATTTCAAGGGAGAAGTTTCTTTTATCCGATTAACTAAATTCCACCATCAGAATAAGAGACAAAAGTGAGAGGAAAAGAAGGGCAGAAGACAATCTGGGCATGGCAGTAAATACAAGCAGTCTTACCAGTGACCTTTATTTATATGTCTCTTCCAATCTTTCAGGAGTGGCCAAATATCCCATTTCCTTGCTTTCCTATGGAGATGTAATGACTATTTTCAACTTGAAAAAATTTTTGGATTGAGTTGGTGGAAGTCAAAAGGTGACAGCAAATGTAGAAACTCTACTTGTGCAAACACAGAACTTTTCTTCTGCATAAACATATATATCTAGCAATACAAATGAGAACCAGGAAGATGGGAAACTCTCTAAAACTAAGGGTGAGACAAATTTGGAAGGATAGCACATCTGCAGAATACAAATTTCAACAATACACCTGGCTTTTTCCTTCTTCAGTCACTCATGGTTTTGACAAAATGTCACTAGAATTAGTTCAGTAATAGTAGTTCATAACCAAAAAAAGTCTTGTTTTCCTAAACCACAGAACATACATTGAATTTAAAAAGAAAAAATCTTTTTCCCCAACTAATAAAAAAAAATTAAATTATAAATTAATTATACTTAGAGAAACTGGCATAATTATATGCTCAAAAATACTCTAAATAAAAATTAAAATATTTAGCATTTGTTGATACATGGTTTCAAGAATTGTAATAATTTTATTAGTTGAATGAAAAACAATTAGAAAGTTCTATTGAGAAAATTTTGAAGTGAAACATTTTGACTTTTCCAACTATTTTCCTTTTCACTATGTTTACAGTTCTAGTCTATGATCTCTCTTTACACGAGAACCACTCTCTCTAACTTTCCTACTTCTACTAAATCAATTTTGAGACAGATTGACCACTGCATCACTCAATATTTTACATTTAAGTGCATCATTTTCTTATAAACCAATTTTCATAACTCTGCTTTCCTCCTAATTTTTTTCCTAATCATTCCTCACGCTGTATTAGATTTTTAGGGCACAACTGAGTTTTGACCTCATGTTTTAAAAGAAGAATCTGCAATAATTCTGTTAATGCTGATGTAGACAGTAAGATGTACATAAAAACAGTAGTTCAGCACTTTCATAGTTGGTCCTCTTTAGCTTGCATGTTATCAACACTTAGTGATTTCCTACCAATCATTGTATTGATTTTTTTCTAAAATCTCTTGCATAAGATTAATTTAATGTTATTCTTGACATCCGTTTCCAATAAAGAACTGTTCTAGTGAAGCAGTAACCTAATTTATAGGTGTGATTTCTCCATAATTTAAAATAATTGAAATTTTTTTAAAAACTTGTGTTTATTTTTTAGATGAGGCTCAAAATAAGTCTTGACAAAATACTGTTGTGGTTTTAAGTAGCCAGAGTTNGCACTGAAGCAGCTGAGCAGCCGGCACCTGAAATGACTGCACCTATGGCGAGGTGACTTATGTGACAACAGTACCTGAAAAAACTGTTGTTAGTTAACAAATCCGCTAAGAAGCAGTTTGCAACAGATTGTTTCCATGGAGAAGACCCCACGAGGAAAGCTGGGGTGGGACTCTCTCACTCTTCTGAGCAGCAGCAAAGAAAATCTCTGATTGTAACCCCCCACACACACATACCTGCCTTCCCGAGCTGTTGGGGGAAGGTGAAGGATCTTAAAAGGGAGGGGTGGGGGGAGAAAGGTGTCTGTAACAACTATCAAACTGCTCACCCTTAAACTCTTAACCTCTGATTTTAGTAGTAGTAGTAGTTATAGTAGTAATAAATTCTTAACATTCTAAGTTAGAGCCTGTTTTGCTTGTGTGAAGTAGTTAATAAACAGTTGCTTGTAATCCTTATCACGAAAGTCAAGGGTTTTTTTTTTCCCTCTCTGAGAATTTTAGATCAATGTGTGGGCTCTCAGCTTTTAGCCAGAGTCAAACCATGACAAATACTTATTTTTTCAACCTGTCAAAATTTGCACTCTTTAAATTAGACAAGATTTTCACTTTTCAAAAGAAGCAAAATTTTTTTGCTTCTAACAGTTTTCTTTGCTCTGCTGTTAACCCCAGTAAACATTTCTATTCCTCAGAGAATCTATTGATTACTTTATATTTTTACCATGTCTATAAAGTAGAACTTTTAAACAAACTTTATACTGTCCATGAATGTTTTACCCTCTCACCTCTCTATTTAACTTGTTCACTTATATTTTTAAGTAATTAATAAAAGCATTTTCCTGTAATTTCCCATTTTCATGTTAAATATGCTGCCTTGGGTTTATGTGCTTTTCCATTCCTACTCAGATGTTGAATTGAATGTGTTACAACTGTGATTTCTCAACAGCTGCATGAAGCAATTCTAGACTCAGGTCCTGTGCACAATAAAAAAGTAAATCAAGACTTATGTCTCCTCTTGCTTGCTAACTGACCAGTTTTTCCAATAAGTAAGCATTCAGGGAATCTAAAATGTAGATTTTGCATCGTGCATTTTTTTTACAGAGTTGGCATAGGAATAATCAAAGTCTCCTGGTAGAATTAATTTTCTGCCCTAGCCACCCTCTAAATTTCTCTTAGCATGTTATGGTTACTGTTACTGTCAGCCCAACACAATCAAATACTATACTCTTATTGCTTTGAGTTTTGGGGGTTTTTAAACCTACTGAGTTAGTTTAAATTTTGCAAAAGTCATTTTCCTTATTTTATACATTCTATATGACATAACTACTCTAGATGCTCCAAATACTTTATTGAAACATGTTATCCTCTTGTTTGTGGGCTCTATACATTTATATAGCTATCTGGCCAAATAAATATCAGCTTCTGCAGCAGAACGTTGTACCCTCTCTTTGCTTCAAAGCAAACAATTCCTGCTCCTCCTCTCGACCACTCTGAAAATCTCACATGGCCTTAGAGTTCTGAACTCTTCATCTCCTCAGAAAAATATTACCAACCTTGACTACTTCTTTTCTGTAATCCTCAATAAATCAGGTGCTGCAAACCATAAAAAGCAAAATAAAACTGAATTTATGGAGCAACAGCAGGCCCAGATTTAATATGCCCAGATTTAAAGTAATTAACAAGTAAAGAACAAAAATCAAAAACAAGTTAGAAAAATTTTGCTTCTTTCTGTGACAACTAAGCTTATTAACATCATCTCTGTGCAGGTAGCGACTGCTTTGTTGATTTTTCTGAGTATAGGTAGGCATTAGATATTGGCTGAACATCTGGGTTACCCAAGACATTCTATGCTGTAGAAGTGTAAGAGGCAGCTAAGTCAGGATTTTCTAGTCACAGTTTTGGACTTGTGCTTGAAGCCCCCTGTATCTTAGATCCATTTTTCTCCCATCTAGGTCTACAGCTCTGCTCAGGTGAGTTTCTACCTTTTCCTAAAACGTTAGCACAAATCTCTTAATGCTTGTAACTATGACATTTAAGAAGCATTCTAGACTGAAGTTTTCAGTCTGTATAAAGAAATATATTTATATTGATGGATGATTCAAAATGGGATGACCTAATAAGGCCTATGACACAGAAAATACTTTTTTCTGTCCCATAGTAGCAGTGCAATGAAGAGTTTATTTGGTCCTCTTTTGAGTAGAGATTTTTTTCTTATGTTACTTCAAAGTGAGAGACCAGTTAAAGAATATAATTTTCCTGTATTTCAGAGAAGCTTCTACACTTCAGAAAAAAAGACATCATACATTCCAATTCCAAACAAATAAAAGAGACATTCCAGTAGTTATGATTTAATGATGTAACTTAATCTTGGAACAAACTAATAATTCCCAATGGAAAGTTTGTTTTAGAGGCATTAATATATTACAAGGTTTACAGAAAAGGTCAAGTTCCAACAGATGTCTTTCATATACATGTAACATTCAAAACAATCAGCACACGAACACTGTTATTTCTCTAAGAAAAAATTTTAAAATATTGCTTTGATATTATGTAAATTTTTACTCAGTTCTCAGAATTTATGACTGTTCAAAAAACCACTTGTTAAAAACAAGAACAGATACACTGTATGAGTTCAGAAAACAACGTAACAAAAATTAATTTCAGAAAATATGCTTTGAGCAGCCCTTCGGTTTTTTGCAGTTTCTGGTTGAACTTTAAAATGTTACCAAAAAATATTTATTCCAAGTTTTTTCTTTCTATTTGACATTAAAAAATATTATTACCTTTTCAAATTGGTTTGCTATTAATCAGAAAAAGACCTTTCTACACAAAGGTTTCGATAAGACTCATATTAGTCAAGCATGCACTCCTTTCATGCCCGTTTCCTACTCTGCTAAGAACATAAAAAATGCATAAAAGACCATTTCAAGCAACCTTTGACACTCACTCCTTTTTTCAAACAACAAAAAATAAATAATTTGAACTAGTTATTGAAATTATGACAAGCAAATATAAATAACTGTGCATTTTTAATAAAGATAGCAGACAGGGGTGGGTGGTAGACAGTGATGTAAAAACTTCTCTGCAAAACACATGCTGATGGTTAGCAAAATACCTACAAATTATGGCTGCATATGCTGTTTGCTTTAATGTGATATGTCTGTAAATCCAAGCAGGTAGGTCATAAGTACTTCTTCTTCATAGTGAATGTGGAATAACAATGGTGAGCAATATATTGGTGTTAAAGGCTTTTCTTTTTCCAGTCCTAATTTGGAATGAGAATTTGCAATGTTTTAGTTTGCCAGAGACTTGAGCACTTGAATCTGAGTTACTAACAGTTCTCAGAGCAGAGTTCATGTTTGAGGCTGCCTGCATTCATTTACAGGACTTTTACACATCATAATGAAAGAAACACATTTTCTGTTTTATGTGTGGTCTAAGGTCAATAGAATTACTCCAGATTTGAATAGGATATGCTGTATCCTAACCTGACCATGGTCAGAAATTTCCATAGCACTTTTCATGAGCTACAATAAATAAGCAACTTCTTTTCTGCAACTCATTTTAAGTGGATATAAAATTTTCCTTTTTGAAATATTGAATATGTTTTATATTTTATACCTCCTTGCTGGAGGGGTGGCATGAGAAGCAGGAAAGGCCTTGATATTGTGTAAGCACTGCTCACAGTAAGAAAAGTCTCTGTGTTGTCAACACTGTTTCCAGTACAGATCCAAACTGGAGCCCCATACTAGCTGCTATGAAGAAATTTAACTTTATCCCAGCTCGAACTAGCAACAGAATTAGTTTCCTCTGGCGGATAAATTATTCTGTATAATCCATAGGCCTAGAAGTAATTTGGCTTTTATTTCTTAACAGCATAAAAATGTTTATGAGTCCATGGAAGATTTATATCCATGTAATGGCATGATCTGGTCAGTATTTTATAGAGTGTTTGAAGATCTATCAGAATAAAATTAAGTACATAAGTATAAGATTTGTTTGTTTAGACGCTTAAGCATTTGAAGTTGTTTAACATTTCTCCCAGCTTCATGAGCTCTCTTGATTGAGGAGTGAAAAGTTAAATATCCTGCATAAGTCCACCAATCTCTCTAATTAGCAAATGTTCTTTATTGGGGTGGGAGATGCCTGCTGTGGTTTAAGTATTGCTATTAATTATAATGTTAGCTGAATATTTGTAATCACTTCAAAATTAACCTTTGTATCCTCAGGAGATTCTTCTTTGTAAGAGTCACTCAGAACCTGAGAGAGAAACTAATTAGTCAATGACTGATAAGTGCAGAAAGGCACACAAATTAGTTGTTTACTGCTTTATGGCTGTACTATATAATATGTATTGCAATTAATCTTTTTTTTTTATATTGTGAAAAGAAAGTGTATAATTCAGGGATAATAATTGCATTTTATAGTGATGCTGACTTTTCATTAGTGGTGTCTCTTCCTTGGCCATACAAGATGAGAGCAAGCCTTCAGGTAGGTCTTTGACAAATTTTCTGCGTGTCCTGACAAAGTTCAGATTTTAAGCCCACACATCAGGAAGCACAGAGAAACATATTTAAGATGGAATAGCTGAATTTCAGCGTGGCTTCGCAGAACTCCATTTGCCAAAAGCCTATGTGCTTGACATTCACGGACTGCTTCTTGATTAATTACGTCATCCTCTCACAAAGATACCCAAGGACATCCCATTAATCTAGTAATATTGTCATGTAAGAGATTCAATTAAAATCTATATAATTGTTACCAGGTGTTATCAATAAACTTATTCTCTATTACACTATAGACACAGTCTGTTTAAATATGAATTTAGAAAATGGGATAATGAAATACTGAATATATAAAAAATAAAAATATCTTTAAACTGTTTGGATTTAAAGCCCTAGGAAAAAAGTCACAAGTTGCTACTAGTTGATATGACACACAGTTCCATGCAACATGAATTAACCCTGCAACAAGGGTTATATGGGTGTAAATATAGTGGAGGACCATCTTTGCAGGTCTTAAAGATCTCAGCTGAAAAACTGTTTCACACTTTCAGTCTATTACCATGCATCCTATCATTCCCATGCAATGCCCTTTTATCTTAACTGTGGTGTTCAGGGTTTCCTGGACTTTGGCATCACACAGTCTTGAAGACTTTAGTTAAAGACTTTTATTAATATTACCTTATTTTACATATGTATATATCTCTTGCACATAACTTACACATAACATCCAGGGTTCTCACAGGGCTTTTTATACCCTTTTTTAAACATTACTTCCATGTATGGGAACCAGTAACTAATCAACTAAGTAGTTAACTTTGGGTTTGTTGGTTAAGTTTTGCCCAACATGGTGTTTGACAGACAGCTGAGAGTCACCTTGTTATGACTTGCAAAGGCCCATGGAGCCTTGCTTGATTACAGATATTTCAGGGCAGTTAGCCAATATGTTCTTTTGCTAATACTTTAACCAAAATCTCCCAACACTTAACTATTTCAAAATTTCTTCATATATGATAATTTATTGTAAATTATAATCTTGGTGTTGATTCTTGAGGTGTAGTGCACAGGGCTAGGTGTTATGTCCCTTCTAGTTCAGCAGATTCTATGATTCTAAGAAGTAAGGTCTTACTAGTTTTGTTAGATCAACTTACAGAATGTCAGAGTATCTTAGTGACTGTTCAAAATACTTTTTTATACTGCCTTTATTGTTTCTTTCTACACTTGGCAACATAAACTTGTAATTTGAATCTAATTTTCTGATAGACTACATGAACAACTACAAGGTAGGAAGTGTAAGACTGTACATCTGCTACTCAGACAGATAATATTTTCACCATGATCTTTTCTGAACAGATATTAACATACTGAGAAGTCTTTCTTGCAATGAAGTTGGTGGCATAGATTTCTGCTCACTGCTCACAAGAAAACTAGTATTTTTTGTTGTATGGCCTCTGATAGAGTTACATTCCCTTCTGCTCTCTTCTGAGAAGCTCCTAACCCTTCCCTTCCTTTGCCTCAAGGAATATATGCACATCCCACAGTTGGCTTCCTTGGGACCAGCAGCTGTTAGTCTGTCACAAGGCAAACCAAAACTCATAGCTGCTAAATAATAAAATTTAACTTTCACAAGCTCTGCCAGAAAGGATCTGCTGCAACTCTGAAGGAGTTAATAAACAATTAATGAGCACAATGCTGATCTTTTTTCCAAGTACTGAATGTGCTCTGCTCCTTTCAGTCTCTTGGTTTAGTTCTTGGCAGCTGCACAGGCTTTCAGATTTCATGACACAACTTCCAATATCATTTATGGTTTGCCTTTGTATGTCTGCTTTCATATGTTTTGGGGTTTTTATATACCTGACTCTGTCCTGGACACCAGAATTTATCCACAGACCAGTCGCAGCCAAGACACCATGAGGACCAGCTGCTCCCTTAGTTCGGGGGAGCCCCGAGCTGGAAACAATCCTGACACCAGTCATGTCCTTGCCAACAGTTTCCATCCCATGGGGACTGACCATGGTGGACAGAACCAGGAACTACTAAGAGCATTCATCAATAGCCTCAGGCAGGGTGAGAGATGAACCAGGGCCAAAGGCCAGCCAGCAGAAGACAAAATAGGAGAACAGGCTAGACACCCTCTGCAGGTCCCTCCTAGAGAGGACACACCAAGACCATCTGCCATAAGACGGACTTTGTGTTCAAGGCTGAGCTGAAACAGGTTCCCAGAATTGTGGGCAGAGGGAGAAGTGGGATCCCCAGTGGGTTGGTCAGGGCAAGACTGGCCAGTGGGTGTCTTCTCCTTTCCGCATCATTGATGCACAAAGCTCTTACTTCCTTCTGTTTTATATTCCAGATTATATTTTCTTTAAATTAATACCTTCTATTAACACTATGAAGTTTCAGTGTGTGGAGACCATTTTTTCTTAAAAGAAGCCCCAAAGTTTTTTACAATTTTCCAGGACTGAGTTTATCAGAAGTAAATGCAGAAACCTTTATAATTCTCAAGAAAGAAAAACTACAAGTTACATGGGCTGCCTTTACATCAACTGAGAAGTGATCGCTTTTTGCAAGGAACAGTTTATGTCATTCTGAAAAACATGGAGAAGTGAGATTATTCATATTCTACCTTCATATCTTCACTGTCTATTAAGGAACCTTAGGGAAGTAGCAAGACAGACAAATTAAATTTAGAAAGCTATAGTGATCACTCCCAGGCAAATTATTTGTTATCAGACATCCTGATATTTTATGAAGAAAACAGAAAGTTATTTCATTTTGTTACAAATGTTTTTGAAATCTCCCTGACCTCATAAAATATTTAATTTCCAATGAAATTGCATTTCTCCATCCTTTAGAGACGGAATTCAGCAGATCTAACATTAATAAAACTTCTAGAACACAAAAAAATAGTGTAAAATCATTCATTGTGGGATGCATGAAGCAAGGCTTCTTGTGATCAAGGCATGTTTAGCAGGGAAGTTTGCAGCAGGTCATATCTCGTGGACACAGCCTGACTGTCTGTGACTGGACAGGAGAGCTCATACAGACTTCCTGCATGACTGGTGAACAGCTGACCCTCAGGTTATTGGATGGTTAATGTAAACATTATAGTTACTGCTTGTGCACTTAGATATAGAGATGTAGAGAGACAGACAGACATATTGTCTGTTAGAGGTAGGTAAGTTAGACATAGGAGACACAGGAGTAGGCTTAAGTAGTAGCTTAAGTAGTTAGAGGCAGGCTGTAGGATTTAATTGCATGCATGAGTGCGGCCATGTGTAATTATTATCTAGACACTGTTTATAATAAACTTGGCTGATGAGTGAACCTTTCATGGTGTCAGTGTACTCCACCATTGTAGTGTTGTGTGCATGGAGTTGAGAATGGTTTGTTCCCCCTTTTGTTAGAATGGTATGTTCTGTTAAAGTCTACACCCCTATGTTCTGTCAATTCCCCCAAAACCCACCCTGTATTCTACTAATTTCCCTGTCAGTTCCCTTAAACCTTGTCTCTCATTAGCCCTGAGACTCTCCCAGTTCCACCCCTGGTTGTTATTGGTTCTCCTCCTATGCCCATCTATCCCTGATGCCTCCTGTCCCAGTTGTCTATTGGCTAAATCCCAAACCCCTCCCATGTTTCCACCACCAGTTAAGAATCGCTGCACAAGCAGCAGATTTGCTCTTTTGAGTTTGTTACCCCTGATGCTGGAAGGAACCCTGAGAAACTCCAGTCTCAGAAGCTCAGTAAAGCTCTGGATTACAACACCTCATTTGAGCCTTCTCCTCGTCTTTGCCCTCCAAAGTCGTTCAGGGACAAGGTTCAGCGTGGAGCCTCAGCCGATAAGCGGCAAAGACTTAAGGAGCTGCTCCGTTTCTCAAGATCAGGGGCAGCTTCTCCCACTGTCCAGCAGAGACGGTCCCCGTCACTAGCCAGGACAAAAAGCGGCGACCATCAGTCCCGACCATGACACACCGTGAATTTGTCTCTTCCTCCTTTGATCTGCATTCTTGCTTTCCTTGGTCTGCAGTTTCTGACACTTTTGTACTCATTGCCACCTTTCTAGCTTGAAGAATTCCAGTCTACAATGGTTTTGAGTATCCAAAAGACTTATGAACACTTTGAATCTAGTTCCAAACCATTTCTTTCTTTTATCTTAGTTTAGCTAACTATTTCACAGCAAGGATACCATTTATGTTGTAGATTTTGTATATGAACTGCATAGGCTGCTGGGATCACTAGTGCAGTTCTCCAGAGCTGTAGCAATAAGCAAAATAGCAAAATCGCAATAAACATTTAATGCAAGTTTTGCTGAACCTCCACTTACTGAGCTTCAACTGACTGCACACCAAAGGACAATTTTCCAATGTCATATATTAAATTCACAAAAAATTTAATGACCGAAACCTACAATCATAGCATCCAAAAAGAAAGAAGTGTGAGAGATCAAATGCTTTTAAGAAACAATCATAACAGGCTACATGACACCTGGGCTTAGAAACACTCACCTTCCCAAGAGTATATGCAAAATAAATCCATCAGAATTATTTCAGTTTGCACCACTGAACTAAAGAGAGTTTGACAACAAGGCCAGATACTTGCTTATACTCTCTGTCTTATACTTTGAGAAATCAAAGTTTAAAAATGTCTGGTAGCTACAAAATGCTGATATCCTCTACTTAGCATGGAAATATCATGCTGATTCATTTCCAAATTTAGTGGACTTTGCTGTTATTGTCTTTTAAGTACTTTCCTAAAATAATCTTCTCTTTCTAACAGTCTTCAATGTGCCTCTATCCAGCTGTAGAAACTTGTGCATATTTTCTTCTAGTTGAAGCTACTTTCACAATATTTTGATTATTCTTTCTTCTCCCACACATTTGATGTTTCTAATTTAGATTATTAAACCAGGAATAAGACTAATTAGTTGGTGGAATCAACTGATATGCAACTTAAAGTAATTTGTGTTTTTATTTTAAGGATCTTCTATATCTTCTGAACCATAATTGGGCCACAGGAGAGGTTAATTAAAACTTTGTAGATTAATCAAGCAAATTTCATCCACTTTCTTTAATTTAGTAATTCTCAGTTAGTTTCCTTCTATTAGTTGCACTAATGTGCCTATAATGTTCCTTTTTAAAAAAAGGTACTAAAAACCTTCTGGGGATATTAGTAAAATGTTCTTTTCCTCTGTAGGCTAAAAAGACAAAAATACAAAAATGTTGCTTTAGTTTGAATTTCATCATGGTAAGTGATATCGAACTTTATTTTTCCTATCTGATTTTTTTTTGTTAGAACCAAAAAGAATAAACGAATCATAGAATCATTGAATCATTTAGGTTGAAAACAGCCTTTAAGATCATCAAATCCACCTCTAACATAGTATCTTCTTTCACCAGACAATAAAGTGTTGCTGCTTGTTAAGATCCAAATCTTGAGAGATGCCTCTGTCTGAATTAAGGGGAAAACAAGACCATATGCTGAAGTCAATAGTACGGATTTTATTCAACAGTAAATGTGAGGTAAAGAGATAGAAAGAAACAAGAACAAGATGGGAGGAGAGGGATAGAGGCAGAGAGAGAGAGAGAAATCAAGCAGGAGATAGTCACCACCCTGTGGATTACACAGCGTCCCTTTGTCCTTCTTCACCCTGGTTTTGGTGGTAGGGATCCTGGAGTCATACTTCTGGAGGTACCAACTTTATACAGACCCAATTCTGGGTATTCATATGGTGTTTGCAGATGTTCCCACAACTTGGGCTGGCATGTCTATAAGCATTTCCTACCTTTCTCATAGTTTACCACAGTGGGAATTTTTGTCTGGATGTATTAACTAGGGTGTGCTAACCGAAGCTCACCTCAGTTAGGCCTGGAATTAGCACCTTCCTGTAGTAAATTTCTGGTGTCTGTGCTTATGTGAAGTTCCCATTGTGGTGCCTTATGTTATGCAAAGTCCTTTTTTTGCCTTTGACAGTGTTTTGAGACAGTCAGTTGTGCTCTTTAAGTCCTTATATTGCCCTCACACATGCATACATAATTACCTACTGCTTAGAACATTTACTGTGGACCAGGGAAGTTTTGTTTATAGGAGGACACATTTAAATCCTTTTCCTAAAAGCACTCTACTTCCTGAATAATTTTACTGTTTACAATGAACACCAAAACTACTTTAATAAGAATGAGGACATTGCTGCCTTACCCAAGTGAGTAAAAAAAAAATAAATTATTCTGACCTATTTGAAACACGCTTTAGGGAGTTGTAGAAAATAGCTTCTCTGTTCTGTCCCTGGGATGAGAGATAGGCATTCACAGAGAGATTTTCACTTAATGATGAACCTCCATCTTAAAACTTTTTGAAATATGAAAATAGTACTAGTATTGAATGCAATACTATCAGTGCAATGTATAAATGCATTAATGTTCCTATACTACTCTCTCTACTAGAAATATAATAATAATACTTAGAACTGTATCTATTCATTTATATTCCTATGTCATGTTAGTGGTCCAATAGCATATTTACTGATCGATAATATCCAGACCTTCTTTCCTGCCATTTTCCAACACTGTTTGTACTAGTTAATCTTCTAGAAGGACTAGATTCAGAAAAAGACTGAGGCATCTGAAAACACCCTGCAGTGAGCCAAAACTTCTAGTGAAAAGGTTAGACTCCTTAGTTAACACTAGGGAGTAATAAAAATATCAAAATGATATCCAAAGTTCAAGACACAAGTAAGAACTGCTGAGTAATGTGGTGTTTTTTATAAATCTGACAGTCATCACGCAGAAGTGCTGGGAGGTATTGTTATCAATCTGTAAACCACTGACTTGAAATCTCTTCCTAGGGAGAATACTTATCATGTTTTTTCTAAAGAGTTGAGGAGCATTCAGTCAGCTGAAGCACAGCTTTGTGAGGAGGATATGGTGGTGCTTGCTATGCCCAGAGCCAAGAAAGGAGGGGTCGGGGTGTATCATCCTGCTCCTGCTGAGCAATCTCTGACGTCCATCACTCCTCTCCCAGGAGAATGCCATTGCCACCAAGACCATAACAGGGCTTAACCCAGTATCCAACATTTCTGTAAAGCTGTGCAGCAAAGTGTTCACAAGTCTCCGAGTCACAGGAAAAACAGGTACATAAGGAAAACAAGAGCATGACACCTTACAAAGTCGTATCCCCAGGGAATTTATCCAGGCCCTGCTCCCTGTGTGGTTTCTATGCTTTATATTTAAATAAATAAATAAGCTAGCTTACTATTTATGTAAATTATTTTTATTGATGAGAAGTAGCACATAGGAGTGCTTCAGTAAAGCAATTACTGTATGTTTACTTAATGGTGCTTTTTTTACAAAGTAGGCACAAATATGCTCAGCGCAAACAAAACGAAGGCACCCTAGGGAATGGTGTCACAGTTAAAGTAGATTTTGTTTTCTATTCCCTTTTCCAACACTGTTTTGGAATGCTGTTCCTTTAAGAACGAACTCCTTGCCACAGCCAGCAGGGTTTGATGGTGGGGAAGAGGAAGAAGCACAGCAATGGAAGTGAAGCCCATTCCATCTTGTTGGAGCCATACTTTCCTTCCTAGGAGAGTGGAGAGAGACCCATGGTCTGTTGGAGGCAGTCCCAGGAGCTGAGTCGAGACAAAATGGAGCTGAGCCATGAGCAGCAGCCAGGGCCATGGCAGTTGCAGCCAGAGAGAAAATGAAGCTGAAAGTAACTCTCTCAGTTGCTGCACGAGGTTCACTGTCCCTGCTACCACGCACCTCCCAGAGCCGACCTGAACAGAGCTAAGTCCAGATGAGCACCATGGGGAAAGCAGTCACACTGCAGAGCCAAGACCAACAGAACTACACAGAGCCGAGTCGAGAAGACATGCTTTTCTCTGGTACTAGCCTGCGACTTTGCAACTGAGCCGGGCTGAGGACCAGGGGCAGCCACACAGCTGAGAACTATGTACCCACAGTGCTGCCAAGATCCGTGCCAGCCTCTCAGCAATCTAACTTCATCTTCGGATGACATAGCCTTCCAGGTTTCTGCTTTGCCCCCATTTCTCCATGGTTTTTGTCTAGGTGGAGAGAGACTAGAGGCAATTTCTGTCTATTGTTGGTTTGAACCATTCTGTCTGTACTGTTGTGGTTTCTGCTATATTTCTTGCCAGTAAATTTATTTTTTCACTTACATCTCCTTGCATTTTGTCTCTGTATTGGTGGAGTCCCTGCCTCCAGCATTTGTCTTAAACTAATACAAATGGTAAGATCTCAGTATGAAATAATAAGGTAGTTAAAGCACTTCTGTGGATAGGTGCCAAGATTGCACTTGTTTGCAAGGTTAGAGTTATATGTTTGGACATTACCTTTCACTTGACTTCCTCAATGCATGCTTAAATTAATGTGTATGCATCAGGTCCCTGACGTTTTTTTTCTTTTATTTTTGTTAACATAAGTCTTTTCATTTCAAGTTAGAATGTGAATGTTTTTAAATCAGGAAACTTAATAACACTTTTAATTTTAGTACAATTGTGAAAATATCGATCAAGATAGATCCAGAGACAAATCCTTAAAGTAGTCCACTGGCAGCTTCTCTCAAGCCTGAGATTTCACCTTTCATCACAGCATGTGCTGTGCTTTCTTCTCCATCACATATTATACTGAGTTCCTATTCTAACTTAACTAACATTTTCCAGTGAAGACACAGATCAAAGATTTTGTGACAAACAGATGAATTAGATTTATTATCTCCCTTTATATAAGAAACTATTTGTTTTAATCAAAGAAAGATATCCTATTATTCAGACGTGAGCTGTCTTTGATGAGCTATGCTCAGCTTTACTGTACTTTCTTCCAACTTCCACGTCTTCATCTTATTTTCCTGAAAAAGTGTTCTTAAAAAATGCACACTCTCTTTTGAAAATGAACTGCTGAGTCACTTGAGTGTCCTTTTCCAGCAGATGAGGAGTTACTAGAAATTTTCCTTAACAAAAGTTATTCCCAAACTCAGAGATTTGTTAAAAATTCTGACTGACCTACAATTTGATTTACTGTGTGAATTAGATCCTCAGTTCTTCTGATATCAAGTTCTCAGAGCTTTGCTTTTCAAATGTCCTACTTGTTTTTTTCTGTTCTCATTAGCTCTGCTTTCACTCCCACACTCGAAGTCAGCAACCATACTGAAAACAGAAGTAGTAATTTTATCGTATGGCTCTAACTTCCCTCCATCTTCAACCTCTGGTCTGTCATCTGTGTACTTTCCTTCGTCCTCATGTTTTACCTTGTTCAATAGTATTAGTTTGACTAGAACAAACTTGCTTACTAATTTCATTTCTTTTTGGAAATAGAAAATCAACATTTCCTGATATTTTGTTTAGTTATTATTTTATCTCCAGGCTCCTAAAAAAGAAAAGGTAAAGATGGACTGTTGCTCAGTTTCATTTCTTATCCATATGGATTTATTTCTCTTTTTTTTTTTTAAGATAATCCTTTTGATAGAAAAACTAGAAGCTTTTCTTTATGCTAGATAATTTTCAAATATTTTGCTTTTAACTTGTACATGGAAGAATGTAATTTATTCATATGTCTGAATCACTGGGTATTAAGTATTTTTCTTAATTTGATGGAGTTTAAATTTCAATGATTTAATTCACTTTTAGAGATGTTTCTTGAACCTCAAGACATTGGGGCTTTTCAAGAAGTCCTGACCTATCAAAAATCTATATCACAATTGGTTTTGTGTTCCCCTAACAGGTTTAGAAGACAGAAAGAATACATTGACAAATGCAAGGTCTTCTTGTCATTAGATTTAATCCTGTAAGTTTTAGTATTTGATGAAATAAATCTTCCAATAGTACCAACAAGTTTTTTACACAAGTGTCCAGGATTAGTCCAGTATGATTACTTGTCCTCTTAAGGAGAGCTACCATTTTGGTACTAGATCAGTAACTAAAGCATTACAAATTCAGTCTTTCATAGATTAAGCCCTCTGGAGCTGTGAAACAGTATTTTGCTGTATGTAACATCAGTCAAGGGGAATGTGCTTCTGACTGTGCTTTTTCACAGCTTCTACATTTTGTCATTTGAGCCTGCATTGAGGCACAAGTCCACAAGCTAAAGATTGCCCTGGGTGAATTATAACCAATGCCCCAGGTCCATCTATACTGGAAGTAAAAGAAAGTTCCATTAAGCACAAATTATAAGTCAAAATTGTTGTTTGATGTGTACGTATCATTGACAGTTTCTAAAACTTATTTTGCCACAACAATCAGTAAATCACACTATTTGTGTATCTTACTGAATGGGTCAAGACTTAGTGCAATGCACACGATTTGTGCATTTGGGATTGCAACTGTGACCAGACTTACAGTGTAACCAGGCTGTTTGTGCATCTGGCACCTTACCAGATTTTGAGTGCAGAATTGGTTACTCTAGAACACTGTCTGTGTATGTCTCCCAGAAACTTCGACAGACAGAAAATGTAGCAACTAAGAAGGGGAAGGCCTAGTTACATCCAGACCTGCTACATCTGCAGATAACCTGGAGAGCAAGGGAGTCTTCCTTTCCTAAATTTTTATGTGACATTTGAGAATCTCCATTTGTGACCTAATGAAAAAAATTAAATTTATGTGCTCAAGGCTTCTCCTTTTCAAAGCCTTAGAACTTAAAATTTTGTCACTTAGGCAAAAATCCAGGTTCTTTACAAAATTTTTAAAGAATTTGGTGTAATAGCCTAGTTTGCCTATCATTCTCTAACAAGGAGAATAATATCACCATATTTTTGCCAAAACTGGATTTATTGAAGGTGAATGTAGTTGACATTTGTGACCTCTGAGAAAGTCTCTGAATGTTATCCTATATATTCCATTAACATTCTTGGAAAGACTACAGGGGACACTGCTGTGTCTCTGGCACCTGTTACTTTTCTTAAATGAATAGCTACAGAAAGAAAATTAAATATTTTTCATGTCTAGATCTTTTTTCCTAAAGTAAACAATATTTCCAACTTAAGTATTAACTATGCTTAATACTGTCCCCAAATGAAATAATATAACTAGGATGTTGGACTTAAAGGAAGAAAGATGTCTAAACAACACTGTTTAAAAAGGAAATTTTTTTAACAATTTTTACAGTTTATAAAAACTTAATTAAAAAAAAAGACATTTTGGTCAAGAAAAAACAAAACAAAAGAAAAGTCTACAGGTGCGCAAGAGTCATGATTTTAAGCTGTGAAATTCTAATTTAATCATTTAAAGTACTGAAAACTTGAAAAACTGGAAGAGAAGTAAACCTTGGAGTAAGGATGATTCCACAATGTAGTTCACAAACATAAATTCTATGAATTATAATGTGAATTCTATAATTTCTGTAAACTAGTTCAGGCTATTCAATGTTTTTAGCAGTTCTATTACTGAACCTAATACCAATACTAATATCTATAAAACGAGATCAGGGATGACACTGCAGAGTAACTATATACTCTATTATAAAACAGGAATTCTAAGTCAAGGAATCAGTCTACTAAATTAATCAGTTACAAAATGGACAAGACAGTTTATCCTTAAGAATATTTTTTTAATAAAATAATAGGTGCTGCTACTTTTGTCCTGTAAAACTGGTTAAAATATCTACAGATACAACTTTGATTAGTAGTAGCAGTTTCTACCAATAAAAAAAAAACTCTACAGGTTCAATTTCACTAACTGATTTGGGATCCCTTCAGCTCTAACACAGTAAGATAAACTAAAATCCATTCCTCTCAGTTTTGGATCTCTCTTGATTTTTCTCATCTTTTACTAGGAGAGGATTCCAGATGTCCATCTGTATTAAATGTCATACACTTGATGTGCATTAGTCAGCTTATATTTTAGCAAAGACAGTAAAGAAGCTTTTTGTAACACTCAGTTCAGCAGTTGCATGAATCATTAACCACTGATGAAAACAGCACTGGGTTTGTTCAAGGATTGGGTTAGTTCTTACTCGGAGCACACATGTTTTTCTATGGTAGTAAATCAAAATCAGTATTGCTAACTATTATGAGACATTGTGCTGCCTGAAGACTCCTGTAGAACTTGCATACCAGGTATAAAATCTAACTGCCTTGAAAGCTCAGATAGCTTTTACTTAATGACTTTTTAAAATAGTAATTATTGACTCAGTTAACAACACTGACTTCAGAGGTGCTTTAGCTGTAGATATGCAGTTCTCAAGGGTTCTGAAGATGCCATAATGGGACTAAAGGAATAATTTTGGTCAATTGTATAAATGTTTTGCCTTCATAATATTGACTTGGAACGTGTCACTTAAGTCCCACATGGTATTGCATTTGTCAAGCCATTTCAATGTAGAAATCCTCAAAAAGTCATTGAAGGTGAATACCTTTTAAAAACATAGGAGTGTGTTGAAAAATGTACTTGTAAAACATATTATATGCGGAGGAGACTGGAAATAACATGGTTTAATTATACATAAAAAACTTCTAAGCATTTAGCATTGACTGCACACTAGAAAAATTAGCATGAAATGTTTAAAAATTTTTAGAGTTAAAAATTGCAAAGGTTATTACTATTAATATTTTTCTCTTTTTAGAAAAATTGGGAAATGAAACAAATCTATTTTATTTTGTGCCATGCAGTTAGTTCAGTGCAAATGCTCTTCCTCCTCTTGATCCTCCTCCTCTTTTTTCCTCCCCTTAATTTAGTCCTTTTATAGTATCCTTAGGATCAGAGCTGTACCTAATAGGCACTATCTGCAAGAATTTATACACATGCAGGTAAACCCAGGCACCAAGCCACTGCTAAGATACTAAGGAAGAAGTTTATTCTAAAGTCGAAAACCCTAAAATATACTGCCAAAAATCACAGTGGGCAGAAATGCAGCTCACAGCCTGTGCCCTGGGTGCTTTTATATCCACACTTTTCACACGCACGTAACTTCAAGGTTGTGTTCTCCCCCTACCCTTTTATGGACTTTTGTCTCTCCTGGAAGGGGCCCCACAGCATGTTTGTGAGAAAATGTTATCTCTGCACAGGAATCCTATTTTTCAAAGGACAGGCAAAGAAATATATACAGCGTTATTCATGGGAAAGAATAGTCTACCATATCAAGCCTTTCCCAGCAGCAAAAATTTCCTTGAGTGAAAATTCTTTATCCTCCTCGAGTAAATCTTTTGCATATAGTTTTTCGGTCCCTACAGTATGTTATAGTAACACAGGCTTTTCAGTCTAAAGAAACTGGCAAGCAGAGCATGGCACATACCTCACATGAGAACTAAAGTGAGTGATCTGTTTTTACATTCAAAAATCTTCACAAAATAGTGCTGGTTTTTAGGAGGAAAGAAATGTGCTTACTGGTCTTTTCCTATTTGTTGTCCCCTAAACATATTTTACAAAAACACACACATTCCTCTGAGATCAGAAAATAAATTCAATACATTAAATAAAACTTTGCATTATCTAAAGCAGGGAAAGCAGTGCCTTGCCTTGGTAAAGTGCTGATTTCAGGGAAACACATGAAAGGCTCAGTTTCCTAGCATAGTTAAGCATACTCAATTTTGAAATCAGATACTCAGATTCTATAAACTGAATTTCCAAATTCCTTGAAGTCATCCAAGACTCCATTGTCTAGCAGTATTGCAAATCCCAGTTAACATAATATAAATGCTGAGAATACACATAGTACAAACATTCAGAATTCCACATCTTCTGATGGAAACAGATGTAATACAAGACTGTTGTGGTCTACAAAAATCTGGATTCCATTCCTGACTATTTCTTCATGGAGGCATGATTCTTTATACAGCCAGCCTCCCTTTAGAATTAGACAACAAAGAGTGACTTCCTCACTCAAAAATAGTGGATTTTGTATTGTTTTCTTTTGGGTCTTCAAAGTCATCCTTTTTTAGAGAAATCGCAGTATTCTCAATGTCCAAGAGTTCACTGATCACTTGTTATGGCAGTTGCCCATAACAAAAAAGAACAAATCAACTTGAAAACACAAAAAAATAAAGAAAGTCATTGATTAAGGGATTCAGTGCTCATCTAGGTGTTTTTGTATATAACCTTGAATAGAACAAATCTAACATTAGATCTTAAAACTACTGCTCTGATAAAGAATCCACAATTAAAATTATCTATTAAATAATAGGTAAGTTACAGTATTTTTCATATCTAGATTTCAATACACTTTTTAAACTGATTTAAACTCATTTCATGTTTACCTGTTCATTAGAAAAAATATGATATGAACATCAAAAAATGCAGAAGTAGGAGGCATTCAATGGCAGCCACCCTGAACCTGCTGGATGCATTAGCTGAAAACACACAGTATTTCACGGGAACAGTTCTGCTTACCAAAAATTAGTTCTTGAAGACCATGCCAATCATTTTAAGAGGATATGACCAAAATACAACTTTCATTGTAAGGAAAAACATCTGGAAGGCCCAGACTCATCAGGCACTAAATCTAATGCTCTTGTATTGCTAATGTGCATTTTGTCAGTGTCACAGGCAAAATGGAAGTTTCAGACAAGGTTTATTAGAGAAGCCCTCCCATCAAATCAAAAGAAAGGACCCCCTTGCTTTCTCAATTCCTTCTCAGAGAGGAGTGCAACTGGATCCAATCCTAATCCCAGACTCGTTCCACAGTTTATGTCTAAGAGATTGTACAGATGTAACTGAATCTTTGTGCAATTTCGTCATGCAGGATTAAGGATAGAAGAACAATATAGAAGAACTATGTTTTTGAATTGATTACAATAATGATTAGATCAAATTACCTTAATCAAAAGTATTTACTGCACAATACAGGTAGTCATAACTACTAGTATAGTGCACTATTTTTTAAGCAATATTGAAGACTTAGAAAGTAGAGATTTATGTTGCTCACCCATACCA
>WEIV01007407.1:19642-62472 GCA_013390005.1 Calyptomena viridis | reverse complement strand
ATTTTGAAGATGCTAATTTGTCTGCTTTATCTCATAAATAGGGTTTTCCTGTGCATAAAAAAGCAGAAAGACAGAACCCAAACATGCAGTTTGACACAAACATTGTGTCAACAAAGCAACCTCTGGTTTGCTCCACATATGCAATATATAAGGTAGGCTACTACAACAATAAACACAGTATTAGCTGTAATAGAGACACGGAGATAGAGTTTGAAAAAATTCTTTACCAGAAAACCCACATGGACCAGAGGCCCATTTCCAAACAAATAACTAGGGTTTCCACATGGCTGCTAGTTGACTATATCACAGACAAATAGAAAGAAATTAAAATCTTCATATCAATCCTAACTTATTTGAGTTAGGATCAGTGTGTAATATTTATCACACTGAAGATAATGCAGAGCTAATGAAAATGAATCTTTCATTGAAATGCCTGATTTTTAAAAAATGTAACTATAATCACTCTTTTTAGTATTCTGAACCATATAGTGTGCAGTCATATTCACTGATGGAGAGCAACTAAGAACTCACAGACTGACTATCTGAAGACACCATTTTGTTAATGGGATGCTCCAAGTAGCAAAGATCCGGGACTATAGCCACTGCATTTAGTAAGGGAGAGAGTAGCCTGGAGTTCAGCAGCTATGTAGCCTATGAGAGCCAGTGGAATCCTGCTGAAGGTAAACAAATTGCTTAAAAAAATCCGCCTCGTATTGCCTCGCCTCACATTGCCTCACCTCGCCTCGCCTCACCTCTCCTTTCCTCTCTCCTCTTGGTTAGGAGTTGACCACCAGACCAAGATCTGTTTTGGAATCATATTTTCAATTTTTACTCCCTCAAGAGATGAAGATTGTGTCTGCAACTGAGTATCTGGAATGGCATGCTTGAGTACCTCAAATATTCAGTATGTTTTCGTTAGTTCTTTCTGTCTCTCTCCCACCCCTCTTCTTCCTTCTCTTTCTTCTCTTCCACTTCTCTCTCATATTATAGTTAAAAGGAGCAGCAAAAAAATCTTCAGCTTTCAATTTGACTTATTACATCTTCTTGAACCTTTAAACCAGTTCACTGAGGCTCTTACCTTTATGAACTCAATTACTGCCGCAGTGCTTAATACACACACCCACACTACTTCTCTTAACAACTTGTTTAAAATTGCATCCTGGTAAAGGATACCTTTTAGACTGCAACATGCTCTTTTCCATATTGCACTGATATCTGTTTTCATAAGTGATTGTTTAAAGTGATTTTGATTAATAATCTGTGATTCACCACTGCATACCTCTAATTATAATTGAGGAATGTTATAATTATGGAAAAACTAAGCATATAATAAAGGTAAAACATCAAAGATGACAATATACAGCTTTTGTCTAGAGTTATTATTCCATAGTTAGACAGGGGGCTCTAGGGGGAAATGGTGTTTGTTTGCATTTTAATAGAAAGATAATCTTTTTTTGAAACCTGCCACTATTTCATTGTAAGTAAGACATGCTTGAATAGACACTTTTCAGCATTTCTCAGACATTTTAGTTTCCTGTTAAATTAAGATATCTATTTAATTTTCTCAGCTGAATCTCCAGTAGAATAGCAACATAAAGCATGGGGTCACACACTCGGTTGTTCACCAAAGATAGCAAGAGTGTGGCAATATGGCTCCATTGCACCACTCAGGGAGGTTTTAGTGGGCAAGATAGACTCATGCTTCTAAATGGTCAGACTTCAGTGAGCTGTGATAGGGCTGACTACAGCACATTCCTCCTCTTTGGAAAAGATGGGGAGAAAGAGTGAGACAGGGGATGTTGATTACATCTTCATCCTTCTGATTGGCATATCTGTACTGAAATGGATTGATTCTGTTAAAAATTTCATTTTTATAAAAGGTGAGGTAAAGAATATCCAAATGCAAAAGTATGCAAACTGTCAGCAACGGTACCAAAGAGTTTAAAATTTTATTTATTCTTCTGAGAAAGAAACCAGAATACTGAAATACAGTATTGATCCTGGAAACATCACATCAGTAATATTTAAGGATGCTTACTCCAGATATTTTTTAGCTCCATATATATTTTTGTTATTTTCTTTCCTGTGCAAAAAAAACCTAATAGATAGCTTTTACAGATTTTTCTCCCCCTCAGGAGTCATGTTAACAATAATAATTGAATAACCAAATTATGCTTCTTAGTAAGACCAATTGGAGGAATTCCATTCTGTTTCTGTGTTTTTTCAGGTGTAATTGTAACATGCTATTACTAATTACTGATCTACTTCCATGTCACATGGTGCTTTTCCTCACGTCAATAGGTAAAGCAATCTTACGATAAGAAGTTACATCTCAGTAGGATGGGTCCTAGGAATTATTTAATAACTAGTATTTTTTCCCAGTACAAATCTTGCAGCATAGCAGAGTGCAATTCCAAGGAAGATTCAGAGGGTGGTTCAGAGACATGATTTGATGTCTGTCCCTTCCCACAGAGTAGCAAGCTGAAGACTCATCAGGACTTCACTCACAGGATGTTACTAACCTAAGGGGACAATCCAGTGATGTGTGAAGGAACAAAATATTCTGAGGACATTTTACAATTTAATAACCCACTGGAGTATAACTATCAGAAGATAACATTCCTCCAGCATAATGTTGTTAATACATAGTCAAGTTCAGACGGTGGCTGAAACTAACACAATTTTCTTACTAAAATTTTAAATTTTAAACCCCCTTTTCAGAGGTCTCCCAAAGATTGTAGTATGAAACTACCTCACCACTGAAAAACTATCTCCTAATTATTTTTAATTATTATTTATTCAGAGTACACTTATTCTTGAACCAGGATCATACTCTGTGACACACTGTGAAGAAGACACCAGCAAGACAGTCCCTGTCCTTGCATCAATCTAAATGTAAGAATCAAAAACTAATATAGACAGGCAGGGATAGATACCATGGGAAACAATGAGATAGTATTGGTCAGGACATCAGGGGATGATGTCAGTATAATATCCTAAATTGTCATAGTTTTGAAAGTATATTTAGACATTTTTGGCAAGAGCATTTTTAGGGTTTATGGCCAATCTGAAAATGGTCAAGAGTGGAAACTGTGGAGACTAACAAATACACAGGCTTACAGAACCTAGGAACTAATGACTGAGTATAATGTTTGGTGTTCAGTAGAAGTCAGTAGGTCAATTCAGTATTCAAACTATACGATTTTTTCAAACTGTATGATTTTTTCAGTCAACAAAATCTCATTATATTGCCTCCTTTTTAATTAGAGGCTTCTAATCAGAGGACATGATGAACTCACTAGGACTTCTGATTTTTTTTAATAGGAAGTTTGAATACAATTAGGTACAATTGTTCTTTTTTTTTAAACAGAAAGGTATTTTGGTGATGTATATAGATGTCAGCTTTTTCCAGCATGCACAAACTAAAGAAAGTACAAGCTCACTAGAAAATAGTTCTACTGACTTCATGTAGCACACAGTATTCTACTTTCTTTTGCCACATTCATGAAAAGTAATTGCATTTTCATATACGTGCAAAATTCTTTTCACCACATTTGAGTTCCATTTATTCTGCCTACACACTATACCTTTCTGAAAAATAGTACCCTCACAAAGAGCTTTATCAAGTGAGAATATAGGCCCTTCTGTAGCTGAACAGATGTGCCCATGCAGCGTTATATAATTCAGCCAATGTTATCTCTTCCTCACTGATGCAGCTCTTTTATCCATTTTGTCCTCTACCTAAAATTATCATCACAGAAGAAGAAACTGAATTTACACATACTAGTTTTTCAGAGAAGAGACGGCAGGTTTGGGGAGTACTGTTCATCATGATCTTCCAGCAACTTTAACTGATGTACACACTAATGGAATCAGGGGTCTAAGTAATAGCTTTTGAATTGGCCTAGGAAGTCATAATGGACAATCTTTCTTCTACAATAGATAACACAGGGACTACAAAGGTTCACAAACATCAGAGGAAGCATGCATACAGCAAGGAGAGGAAACATTCATTCACATCAAGAAATAGAAAGACTGATTTTTTTTGGTGACTTTGTACACATAATATGCCCTCAGAAACATTAAAAAGTAGACTTTGATATGTAAAGAGCACATTGAAATACATGAGGGTGTACAAACACATTCAGATCTGAAATCTTTTCTTGCCTAGAATCGTAGAATGGTTTGGGTTAGAAGGGACCTGAAAGATCATCTAGTTCCAGCCCATCTGCCATGGGCAGGGACACCTTCCATGAGACCAGGTTTCTTAAAGCTCAGTCCAACCTACCTGATTCAAAAAATTAGCAAACAGGCTCTCAGTGTGACAGTAACCTGACCCATCACTAAACTCATCGAGCTAAAGTCTACATTTTCCTCAACTAGCTTACATCTCTCCGTTTCTGAAGGCTTCTTCCCCACACTGAGCCAGTACACCCATGCAGGGTATAGTCATAACAGGATACATTATAACAATAATAGAGTGAAATAAGCACTGTCCAGAGGTAACTGGTGTGAGTGAATGGGAATAGAGACACCATTCAATCCATGCCTAATTATGTCTGAAGGACTGTGCAGAGAACTAGATAGTGTCAGTTAATAGAAGCTGAGTGATACCTTTATTGATTTCTAAGGCTCTGACTTAGCACACAAGCAGATGCTGGAGTTTTAAGTCAAACAATATACTCAAGAATATGTACTGCTACAGCAGGACTTTTTTCCTTAAGCCTGCACATCAGCATTACACTGAAGCTCTACATAAATCTGTGCTGACATCATGACTGAGAAATTTCAATATTTTCATTATGTAGCTGGACTGTTTTTAAAGGCTATACATTCCCACTGATTTCAGTGTAGAAACAGAGTTAGGCTTTAGCGCATCTTAGAGTCTGGAAGATTTGAGCAGATTAATTACAATCTCTTTTTATATTCTCCCATTTTAAGAGCAGTTACAAGTATAGCAAGCTACTGTTCAAATCCCTTTGTATCTGTACTAACAGATGCATTTTGAGGGTAGACAATTTATATTAAGTTTGGAGAAGCCAAGTATATTTAGATATTTTCATTATGGGTGTAATATAGTAACTATCAAGGAAGGATATACATAGGAACTGCAGTGCTTAAAAATTTGTTCCCTTCATATGAATGCACAGTATCAGGGCTCAGGTCTTGTAGCTGAATACATCATGTATTACACTGCTCAGATGCACACTCCTAGTTTATGACAAATGCAACATGCATAGCCTTCTTTCCTTGCAGACTCTTGCTTTTTTTGTGTGTTTTAAGACATGTGCACTTAGTCCTTTAATGGTGAGAAAGAAACCCTATCCCAGGAAGTACTATCCTTGCAGCAGCCAAGGAAGAAATCCTGTCTATGAAAGATGCTTATTTTCCTCTCCCACCCTTATTGTGACCACATTACAGCAAATAACATCCTTAGAACAAAGTATTCTCCTTTGGTGCTACGGTGCCTTCTCAGATGGCTTCTCCTCAGACCCTGCTTGAGCCCAGGCTAGCTCGCAGCCACCTTTGAGGGCCTCGGGGCAGATGTCTGGGCACCAGAGCACCAAACGTCTCTCCACAGAAGAGCTCGGGCACTCCGGCGACTCTGGAGCCACTAGTTAGGTGGTACGCCCTGCCACACACCTCGCAAGAGGCTTCTTGAGTGTGGCCAGTTTGCCCTTTACCTAAACAGCACTCCAGGATGAAGGACCTGTAGCCACTGCTTGCTAAAGGAAGCAGAAAATGTCTCTCTGAGTAGGTGAAGCAGAGTTCAGTTTACTGGGGGCTTGGTCCCAATGGGAGCCTACTGCAGAGAGCATCCAGGACCCTCGGGCTCGACCTTTTCTAGGGGGTGTAATTGAGGGGAGGGGAAAGGTAAAGGACCAACTAGGGACAAGGGAAGGTGGGATCTGGAGGTAACAGACAGGGGCAGAAGCCAGAGGCCTCCTACTCAACCCTATCCAGGACCGAGTAACTTTGGATTGATAGGGAAAGGACTAGAAGAAGGGGGGAGCTGGAGTACAAGTATGGAATAGGGAAGGAGGGGTCCAATGAGGGGATACAACTGAGGGAATGGATAACAATTTCAGGAGTAACCAAGTGGGAAAAAGGGGGGGGAGAGACTAGAGCAGTCTATTTACAGGTAGTATATATAAAAGTTAACAAAACTATGCATCAAACCCTTATAAATGTATAAAATCATAAGAAGCACCGTCACACTTTGGGGTCTCACTAATTCAGATTTTATAGCAGTGTATTTAAAAGTGGTCCATATTTGAAATTACAGAGAATTCTATACAAGTCAATGACATGACCCATCAACAAGAATACAGATGAGTCATGATAGTCCTCTGCAATACTGGAGGTTATATATAAACTTCAGTTTGAAAACATCAGATGTTTATGAAAATCACTGAGTAGAATTCTTCAAGAAGTATTTATATCACTTTCAATATTAACCAAATTTAAAAAAAAAATTATCACAGACTAGGCAATGGAAAAGACAAAAGGTGAAAGGAAGAAAAAGAAAAGATAGACAGATGAAGGTTTGAATCATGTCATAGAGAGAATGAGATCCCCATCTGAAAAAGAAGAAAAAATAATTGATGTAAATTACCAGTGATCTTATTTGGTACTCAAACAGAAAACTCAAACCTTTTCAGATTCTACTGCCATGCAACCTTTAAGAGGCTTAAGGCTACTAAACAGAAATTCTTCATGGAAGATGGAATTTCAAAGGATTTTGAAACATCAGCAGAAATTTTCTAGGACTGAAAAAACAAGTAAACAAGTAAAAACACTTGTAAATTCAAATATTTATTTTGTTTTTAAAACACCAAAGACACTCAGACAGAGACAGAATAATCTAGAAGCATTTTTCATGCAGCTGCTTTATTTTTAAACACACTAAGGAGGGCTCAAGAAAAGAAAGTGTTATCAGCACTTTGAGGATTAAGTGCTAAGTGTCACTAGGGAAATTGGCTTGAATTTCCACCTCCCCACCCTCCTCTAATTCAAGACTTATTTAATGTGATCAGACTGTGTCTGGCAAAAGATCAGGGCAAAAGACACGAGAACTACATTTATGCACATCTAGTCCCAAATTTCAGTGACTCACAAGATAGTCTCATTAATGAAATTCATTAAATACACTTGAACATGCCCAGAGAAGAGTGACAAGAATGGTTAAGGGGCTGGAGCACAAGCCCTACGGGGAGAGCTTGAGGGAGCTGGGGTTGTTTAGCCTGGAGAAGAGGAGGCTCAGAGGAGACCTTATCGCTCTCTACAACTGCCTAAAAGGAGGTTGTAGTCAGGCAGGGGTTGGTCTCTTCTCCCAGGCAACCAGTGACAGAACAAGAGGACACAGTCTCAAGCCCCATCAGGGGAGAATTAGGCTCGATATAAGGGAAAACTTCTTCACTGAAAGTGTGATTGGCCATTGGAATGTGCTTCCCAGGTAGGTGATAGAGTCACCGTCCCCAGAGGTATTTAAGAGAAGACTTGATGGGGCACTTAGTGCCATGGTTTAGATGAAGGGTTGGTCTTGGGTAAGAGATTGGATTTGATGATCTCAAAGGTCTTTTCCAACCTTGATAATTCTATGATTCTATATGCTGCCTTTATGACCAATCTTTATCTCACAGTATTTGTAGCTTTTAACGCTAAGCAAACAGGATGGAGGCATGATACAGCTGTTCAGTTACCTTCTATAGCCAGTCATTGAAGAGCTACCATGGAAACTGATTATGAGCAGTAATTTATTATTTATGCCCAGTAGTTCATTTCCCATGAACTTTTCACTAGAGAGCATAGCTCTTGGTGGAACATAATAGTGCAGCTCTGCCTGCACTTTAGAGTACAAATTCCAAGTGNAACAGAAGAAAAACTGAGAAGCTGCGAGTTTCATTCTTTTATCTGGTACTGGACTTTGATAACAAGAAGCAATTACTATGAGCATTTTTACAAGAACATAATAAAGAGAACAATTGTCTCATATACTCTCTTCCATCAAAACTTCATTTTAACATAAGCTAAGGTCTTGTTTGTGTTGAGTTCTCTGGCCTCTTCCAGAACCTCATTTAACATTTGATTAGAAGTCCTCTTATTTTTAACCTAAATGTTAAACTTCCTTAAACCTTGGGCAAATTTGGTGCATTAGGTCAATACTGAGAAGAAGAACCGTTGCACCACTTTGATGTTTCGAGAGAAAGTTTTTACCCCTTTCAAGTCTCTCTTCCCATGTTAAGAAATGGAGAGGGGAAGATGTTCTCTCTCTTCACAAAAAAAATCTGTTACCTGTTTTGTTACCATTCTAGCTGTCCTTCCCTTTCCCAAATACAGCAGAATTTCTATTCCCTGAGAAAAGAAGTGCAGGCACAATGTCCCCAGATCTTGGCTACTATGTAACAAATTCAATGCTTTTGTACCTCTCAGGGTGAAATCCTTTGCAATACACACTCTAGGATGACAATGACATTTGAAGGAATATTTTTGGAGAAGACCTGAGAAATCAGAAAAGGGAAAAAAAATTTAAAAATTAAAAGAAAATAAAAAAATTTTTTAAAAAGGAAAGTTAGTCCTTTTAGTCTACTAAGGATTAGTAGACTAAAATATTTCATAGAGAGATTCAGGATAATTTCTTGTTTTCTTTCCTCATGATTAAGAACAATATGCAGAATGTCTAGTTTTAGACAATTTGATCACTGATATTTTAGGAAAGAGCAACTACAAAAATCACTACTGAATCTATTTACAGGGTTGAAGAACAAACATCTAGTGTCGGTATTCTTGATCTTTGTGAAATTAAGAACCAAGACCTGATTTTTTAATGAATAAATAAACAGCAGGTGCTCAAATAGATGAATATATTATGTAGATGAGCTGAAAAGATTTTTCCGTATGGCATATTTACTAGTCCAAGAGTAAGTATGCTTTGATACCTGCATTAGCTTAATCACAGGGTAATTTCACAAGCTACCAATCACCTAGTTGTAGATTGAATTCAAACTCTGTTTTCAAATTAAAGTAAAAATTAAGCATTTTTTCATTGTAGTCTTGCCAAGGGAAAATAAAACCAATTTGTAGCAGCTGAATCAGCAGGGTGATTAAAAAATCCAAAACTATGGCAAAGTTAAAGAACATGGAGTAATTAGCTTAATATCGACCTGATGAGCTAACATTGCCATATTCATTGTCTCATGCCTGCATCCATGATATGCATTCACAGCAGGATCAATCTGTCCTCAATAGAAACATTAGAAGTGCTAATGTTCCTGGAAAGAATCTCCACACCTTAGTCACACTCCATTGTGACCAAGGTTGCACGTTTTACTTGCAAGAAAATCCCCAGTACCATTTTCCACAGCTCTTCCACAGCTGCAGAAATTCCTTTTCCTCCTATTACTTTTTGACACTTCATGTGATATATTACGGTTGGAAAGAACATACATATTCACCTGGAGTATTAACTCAAAAGGTATATTCTAATTAAAATCTACTGCTAAAGAATTTTTTTTTGTGGTTAAAAACTGAAATTATGAGGGGGAAATTGTTTCTACATTTTAGTTACTTTGAAGAATAAGAAGTCATGTGCCACTTCCACTTGGTAATCTCTGTACGTTGTCATAGACCTGTCATTGGTTTACAACTTTTATTCCTTGAAAGAGGAATCCTTTCATTCAAAATTATCCATTTTTGTAGAACTAAAGAAAATTACGTTCAGGTTTTCACTCACTATAAGTTTCCTCTTTTGATTTTTTCTCCTAGATTACTAAAACACTACAAAATAAACCTGAATTATTAGGCAGATAATCAGAATTTGCTTAGTTTTGAAAAATTCTTAGAATTTTTATAATTTTTAATTAGAATATCAGAGATTAATTTTTGATTTTTTTTTAATAGTTAGAAGTGTCTAAGAAGGATAAAATTAAATAAGATAGTAATGTACCTTTAAGATTTAAGAGTATCTTAACAAACATGCTGTTTAACTCAACACACTTTTCTAAACACGTCTAAGCATAAAAAACTGCAAGTTAATTTTAATATCACTCCAGATTCTTAAGCTTTTAGCCAAATATTAAGTTCGAGGTAATATTCTACATGCCCCCAATTGCAATTGCATATAAACAGATGTTAGCAGGGTTTTTTTACAAAAGGAAATTAGTTACAGATGGTTGGAGAGTTAAAAGTAGCTATATAATATTAAAATGCTAATGTGAAAAAAACCATAACATCAAAAATCATGATCTTCAAAATCTGACTGAAGACACTAAAGGCCATATTTTCTGATATTAACTTCATTTTCTTCTGTTTCACAAGCAAAATACACACAACCACCCTCTTCATCCCACCATCAAGTAAACGTAGCTCAAAAATGAGGAGAAAATGCTTTTAATATTTCTGCTGAAAAATACATATCTATAATCATTTCCTGTAAGATTCTTTATCAATATGTCCAAAAATTGAGATGAACACACCACTCAAATAGCATTCTTTCTTACTAGGTTGAAATAAGTCTTTGTACCAAGGAAGTGATACATATTCCCTCTATTCAGTGAAATTACCTACCCCACCAAAAATGAACGGTGCTGCTGATAGCTTAGTAATATTGTTAATATTGTAATATTAAGAAACATCCTACTAACCCATGACCAGTTTAACAATTTATTGCAAGTTTGTTTGTTGGAGAAACTTACTGAAAGGGAAAAAGGTTCAAAGTGTTGCCTAAAAAATAAAATTTTTAAAAAAATCTAATGAATAATCAATATACTTTGGAAGGCACAAAATTATAAAATCCAGAGTAAAAGTAAAATTTGGTATTTCCTAATCATGATAGGCTACTCAAGAGTCATTACTGACCACCTTTTGCAGAAAGAAAAACCCAACATATTGGTTCATCCTCCTCAGTGCTCATAAAAGCAGAGGAACAGGATGATCAGAGCACAGGGAAAGAAGTGATAGGAGTAATCAAACTTTTCACACATCCAATGGATTAGCAAAAGGCAAAAGTCTCTGTACAAATGAATACTAAGTTTGCCGAGGACACTAAACTGGGAGGAGCTGTTGGCTCCCTCAAGGGCAAAGAGGTCCTGCAGAGACACCTTGACAAATTAAAGAGCTGGGCAGTCACCAGCCATATGAAGTTTAACCAGGGTTAAGTGCCAGATTCCACACCTGGGATAGGGTGACCCATTGTGTGTATAGACTGGGGAATGAGAGGCTGCAGAGCAGTGCCCCAGAAAGGGGCAGAATCATATATTCAACTTGCTGTTGACCAGAATCCCCAGATCACTTTCTGTGGTGCTGCTTTCCAGTATCTCATTTCCAAGTCTCTGTGAGCAGCCTGGTTGCCCCATCCCAGATGCAAATCTGACAATTTTCCTTTGTTGAACTTCATATGATTGGTCCTTGCCCAGTCCTCTAATTTTTTGAGGCCTCTCTGCAGGGCCTCCCTGCCTTCAAGGGAGTCAACAGCTCCTCCTAGTTTTGTATCATCTGCAAACTTGCTTATTATCCCTTCCAGTCCTGTGTCCAAGTCATTTATGAAGACATTGAAAAGCACAGGGCCCAAGATGGAGCCCTGCAGAACCCCACTAGTGACAGGTCATCAGTCTGATGTTACCCCATTCACTATTACCCTCTGTGCTCGACCCGTGAGTCAGTTGCTGACCCACCACATGTGTTTATCCAGCTGTGTGCTGGACGTTTTGTCCATCAGGATCCTGTGAGAGACAGTATTGAAAGCTTTACTGAAATCTAAAAAGATTACATCAACTGACTTCCCTTGATCAACTTGTCCCTTGTCATAAATCCCTTGTCATAAAACGAAATCAGATTGGATGAGCAGGACTTTCCCCTAATGAAGTCTTGCTGGCTGTGACCCATGACTGTGTTGTCTTTCAGTGTTTTTCAATACCTCCTAGAATAATCTTCTACATAACTTTACCAGGCTCTGGAGTGAGACTGACAGGCCTGTAGTTTCTGGGGTCCTCCTTCTTGCCCTTCTTGAAAACTGGGACAATGTTCACCAGCCTCCAGTCAGCTGAGACCTCCCCAGATTTCCAAGGCTATTAAAAGATCAACAAAAGAGGTTTTGCAATTACATCAGCCATCTCTTTGAGGATTCTTGGATTAATCCCATCAGGGCCCATAGATTTGTAGGGATCCAGCTGGAGCAGCAGATCCCACACAAGTTCAGGATCGACTGGGAGTTGAACATTCTCGCAGTCATGGTCCTTCAGGTCAGGGCACTTGGTCCATCACCCATGTTGAAGACAGAGGCAAAGAAAACATTAAACTCTGCCTTGTCTCTATCCTTGTTGTGAGGTGACCACCCTTATCCTGTAACAGGACAGTGACATGTCTATACTGCCTATTACCATTAATGTATTTGAAGAACTCTTTTTGTTGTCCCCCATATTTCTGGCCAGATTAAACTCCAGCTCAGCTTTGGCCACATGAATTTTCTCCCTATAGCAGGAAGCAGCATCTCTGAATTCTTCCCATGTCATTTGACCACTGGGTATACACCTTCCTTTTTTGCCTTATTTCCAAGAGAGGATCCCTGCTCAGCTGAGCCAGCTTTCTGCCTTGCCTGCTTGACTTTCACCCTTTGGGAATTGCCTGCTCCTATGCCCTTAGGAGGTGATGTTTAAAAAGTGACCAGCACTGACTGATCCCAGCACCTGCAAAAGCATCCTAGTTTTGTCCCTTTCCTCCTTCCAAGCCCTGCTAGCTCCTGTGCTAAAACTCTTCTTCCCCTCTCAGACAGGTACATCCCATCAATTGTCAGTAAACTAGGTGTTGAGTAGATCATCCCACTGCCAAAAAACTCAAATTTTTCTGAATACACCAACCTCAGAGCCATTCATTGACTAGATGGATCTGTCTATTCTTACCAATATTATTCCTTGTTACCGGAAGAATCAAGGAAATCACTACCTGTGCTCCTGATCCCTCAAGCAATCATCCTAGGACCCTGAAGTATGTTTTGATTGCCCTCAGACTTCTCTTTGTTATTTCATCTCTGCTGGTCACCCTGCCTGTGTGAACTGCCATGCAAACTGCCATACCATGACCTCACTGCCATGCCATACTCCTATTCACCACACTCCAGGTCTCCCTGGAGCCATTTAAATGTCCTTCAGTGCTCTCAGCATTACCCCCTCCTCACCTGGTTGGCTGCTGAGGGCTTCTGGGCCATGGCGCTGCTGAACTCAGGAACCTCCCTAGTCAGACAGGTAGGTCTGACTCCCTGGAATTCCCTTCACTCATGGCTGCTTGAGCCTCAGGGTCCTGATTGATGGCAAGTTGAATATGAGTCAGCAGTGCCCTGACAGCCAGGAGGGCCAACCATATCCTGGGGGGCATCAGACAAAGCATCACCAGCCAGTCTGCTCTGCAATGGTGTGACCTCACTTTCAATATCGTGTGCAGTTTTGGTCACTGCAATGTAAGAACATTAAGTTATTAGAGAGCATTCCAAGGAAGGCCAGAAGGATAGTGAAGGGTCTGGAAGGAAGTCATATGAGGAGCTGCTGATATCACTTGGTTTGTTCAGCCTGAAGAAGAAGAGACTAAGGGAAGACCTCATTGCAGTCTACAACTTCCTTATGAGAGGAAGAGGAGGGGCAGACATTGATCTCTTCTCTGTGGTGACCAGTGACAGGACCCAAGGGAATGGCCTGAAGTTTTGTCAGAGGAGGTTTAGGTTAGATATCAGGAAAAGGTTTTTCACTCAGAGGGGCGCTGGGCACTGGAGCAGGCCCCCCATGTTCAGTGGCCACAGCACCAAGCTTGACACAGTTCAAGAAGTATTTTGAGAATACTCTCAGCACATGATGTGTTTCTTGGGGTGTCCTGTGCAGGGCCAGGAGTTGGACTCAATGATCCTTGTGGGTCCCTTCCAACTCAGCATATTCTATGATTCTATGATATACGTCCTTCTAAGTCTTGCATCTCTGTTGGTTCCTGCTGGTGGCTTTAGCTCATTTGAGTATAAGAACATCCATTTTATGGCTGATGAATCATTTCTGTGTAAAAGGTACTTATCTGGAAAACAAGAAAAATTATTATTCTATTAGATTCTACATTATGATTCTATTAGACTTCTACTCAAATAATATTTTGGGGTTTTTTTTTTCCCCAGAAAGATGCATTAGCTCTCCAACAAAAGTAATCATCTTTCCCTAGTGGTGTTACAAACATTTTCTTAAAATGCTACCACCGTAATTTTCTCAGTGCCTGAGTTCCAGTGGGAGAAAATTACAGTTACAGCTCCAAATAAGTGAACAAAATTGTATTATTGATTGATAAAATTAAATAAACAAAAATATTGTATTTCAAAACATCATTCTTTGTCAAGTAAGTTTACCTGTGTTTAGAAAGTCCTGATTACAGTCAATGTACTCTAGGAAGAGCTTGTATCATGGCTGCTGCAGTGGCAGGGGATCCTCCATGGGCAGCAGAGTGGGTACCTGATCTACCATGGCCCTCTGTGGGCTGCAGGGAAATCTCTGCTCCAACACCTGGAGCATCCGTCCCCTTCCTTTTTTTCTGACCTTAGTACCTGTAGAGTTGTTTCTCTCACATTTTCTCACTCCCCTCTACAAGCTGCTGTGCAGTACTTTCTCAGCTTTCCCTTTCTCAAATATTATCACAGGGATGCTACCTGCATCACTGATGGGCTCAGCCTTACCCAGCAATGAGTCCATTTTGGAACCACTGTAACCAGCTGTACCCTACCTGGGGGAAGCTTGTGGTTTCTTCTAATAGAAGCCACCTCTAAAGCTCCCTTATTACTCAAACCTTGCCGCATAAACAAAACACACTCAGATGAATAGTAATTAAATTTGAAAATTATTTCAATCAGATTATTATCTGTCTGCTTTAACCCTAAAGGGGAAAAACATGCCTTTTGACAAGGGCATGTAGTGACTGGACAAAAGTGGCCTTAAACTGAAAGAGGCTAGGTTTAGAATAGATATTAGGCAGAAATTCTTTGCTGTGAGGGTGGTGAGACACTGAACCTGAGGATACCCCATCCCTGGAAGTGTTCAAGACCATATTGGATGAGACTCTGAGCAACCTGTTCTAGTAGAAAATGTCCTGGTCCATGGCAGCAGGACTGAAACCAGGTGATCTTTAAGGTCCCTGCCAACCCAAACCATTCTGTGATTGAAACAGTGCTTGAAATTAGTAGCATGTCATACATGGAGTTCCGTATAACACCTAGAGTGAATAACAAAAACAGTCATAATGCATTGTCTTTCTACATTCAAGATTCTATACACTTCAATGACCAGCAAAGAGTTTGGTTAATTTCCCGTCTCTATAGAGTGACACAGCCTTAATAGTGTTTTCTCTATAAAATTACAGAAACATTAAGTTTGTACTGACTTTTCCTAATAGCACTGTAGCCTTGATATAGGCTGGGTCATCCTACTCCTCTCAGAGGAAGCTACTGAAGCTGTGTTTCAATTACTGCACATTTACATGATGGAAGTACCGCCAGGTACTAACCAGTATCTACTTAACACTAAGAAAGGCTCTATTGTCCTAACTGGTGTCTTAATTGTGCTACCCCTATACACAATATCTCCTCACTTGTTATGTAAATATATTTCATTCTTTCATTTCCAGTACTTCGTCATTATTTAAAATTCATAAGAGACAAATGATATCTTTTTCTGAAATCTTCCTGAAATTAGTCTTTCCAGATTTTAGATTCTGAGAAGTAAAAATAAAAACTAAGTCTGTCCATATAGAATTAGACTTTTTTCCGTTTGATTATTTTTATCAGTTGTCACTCATAGAATCATATTTGTGAAAAACTTTCAAATATGGAAGTCCTTTCAGCCCTGAAACCCACCTTTTCAGCATACTAGCAGAAAAAAAGAAACAACTCCCTCTGCACCCAAAAAATTTATAACCTAAGATACTGTCAACATCAACACAAAAGATTTAAGAGCACTGCAGAAGAAAAGAGGGAATAACAAGATACTAACAAGGGAAATAAATTATGTAGGGTGGATTTTAACAAGAACAGGGTCTTAATTAGGGAGGGATTTGGAGAGAGAGAAAAAAAATTCTTGTAATAAGATAATTAGTGGCAGTGGTTTACATCAGCACAAAACTAGGACAGGCAGTTAGCAATTAGAAAATACTGCTTCCTTGGTGGTGTCAGTCAAATGGCAGCACAAGAGATATTTCTAAACTCAATAAAGGGCCAGATGTCCACTGGAAACATCTCTCTTTTTTGTCACTGTAATTCTGGGACCCTGTAGTACTTCTATTGTTTATTTTTCCTTAAGTGCTTTGAAAGTGAAATGTATTATTTGAAAACCAAATACCAGATACTCCCTAAAAAGGAGACAAAAGTATGAACAGATAGGGAGAAGGGTAAAGAGAAGCTGTCAGATTTTCAATTTGGATATCCATCATATGTGGTGCTCAGGAAGCTTCTTCAGAAAAGAATTATATGTATGACCAGGAAGGGGTTAAGTCAGAAACCACAAAGTTGAAAGTAGATTAGTTAGCTTAGAGAACTCCTGCATCATATTGAGACTTATACACCAACATATTTGCCAAAGAAAAGTAAAAATAATTTACAACCAACTAGGCATACCCTGTCTGTCCTCTGGCTCGCTTCTGAAGTGGCTTTAGAGCCTTGGAAGCTATGACAAAGCATCCTCTTTTCTAACCTGTCAGAGGCAGCAGAAATATTCACTATAGAGTGTGCCATTTACACTCTATCCTTGGCACTTGGTAAATACAAGATCTTTTCATTTATTTTTTTCTTTTTACAACTTATGTCTGTGGTTCTCTATTATTTCACTGACACAGCAACTACCTTGTGTCACGATGGGTTTGTTTTGGATGAGTGCTCTGGGCACTCAGAGGTGTGTGCTGACTGACATACAGCACTTTGGAAGACCTTTCCAGAAGCCAGTCCCACAGAGCATCTTGTGGTGTGTCCTACACCAGCCTGATAAAGGTTGTTCTCAGCATTGTGCTTAGCTGCAAAAGAAATGTTTACAATTTCTTACTCTTGAGGAAAACCATGCATTAGTTCTAAGCTGGTCAATAAAATCTCCAAGTATTAAACCAACAGCCTCAATTGCTTTAGCCCTCTGTTACCTAATTACACTTCCCTAAAATGCCTCTTTCACCTCTGTATTCTTTTTCCCTTTCCTCACTATGCTGAGATCTCCCCACAGAAAAACTGAAGTGACCTTTGTCACTACCACTTTTTCATTCCTCCCACCTGCAGCCACACGCTCCCATAGCTCACGAGTCTTGTCTGAGCAGAAAGGCCTTGAGCAGGGGCCATGTAGAACTATGTTGCTGAACCAAATCTGCTAGTGAGGACCTTCATCTGGATGGTCCTGGTTACAGCTCTTGGGCCCCAGGAACAGCTGGAATAAATACTGTCAATTAGTAATGTCACACTCCTGGCCAGGCATCTGCACAACATGTGCATTACTGATTGGCACTATGTAATTTGGGGCTTTTCAGATGCTGAGACATTCCAGCTGTTGAGGGTGAATGAGGGCAAAAATGGCATAGAAATCATTCTCACATGTACAGTAACAAATTAACATGGGAAAAAAAAACCTCTCAATGGCACAGCTTGTGTTTCTAAATGGGTGAATAGGATGGTTCAAGGAGTAAGAGGACCAACATAAGGAGATTTCTTGAATGTTGTGTTATTTGAGTCCAGCAGACATTTTGGGTGCTCAGTTGTCTGGTTTTGTTGTATAGGGATCTTGAGGTAGAAAACATACTCAAAAAAGGACCTCTAAAACTCCTGCTCACAGAAGAGTTTAGTTTAAGAGAAATTCCATGTTAGTGAGAGCCAGTGTCACACATTGCAGAAATTTATGCTGTTCTGGGTAGCAGCAGTTAGGCCCCCTGAAAGTAAACCACCAAGTTCCTAATCACTTCTGAAATTTAGGCTACTGCCTTTAATTTACTCTTCTGGGAGCAGTCAAAGATTATAGAAGTAGAAAAAGAATAAAAAAAAATTCATTTTAATCTATGAATGGCACAAGAGTTTTATCTTAATACCATTTCCATTTGCTGTTGCTATTCACAAGGGGATCTGCTGCAGTCTTTAGCATATTTGATACCAATGACACTGATGATTCCAGGAGCTGAGTCAACTAACGTAGTGAACAGCTACTGCAGCACTTTGCTGGAATGAAGAAAGCACTTGGGAGTCAAATATCTGACAGCTTTACTTATGACAACAGTAAGACTTTACTACACATTCATGTTTCAAATACTCTGTCTACTAAGCTTTTGAAAGTTAACAGCACAAAGAAAAATGTTTGTTCTGGCATGGCAAGATAATCTTTCAGTCAAATAAATCCTCACATGCTCTCTTCCACTTGTCTCCTGTCTTTCTCCTGGACTATATCAGGAAAAAAACCACAGGGAAAAAAAATGGTTAAAATTTATCTAGCATTTCATGTAGCAAGTAGGAAGAAGCAGCACTCACCTGTAAAGCCTGCCTAGGCATATGAAAATAATTTAAAACAAATGTGATGTTCCATTTCTGTTAAAATTTCCTTCCACTGTAATGACAGTTTTTTACTGTAATAACTAAAAGTCAGATTCTTTCTTAAAATTACCATCACTGTAGACTTAGAATGAGGAAAATTTGTCTTGCTGTGGAAATAGAGGTGCCTGGAAACTTCAAAGAATAACTTTTATAAAAATATTATGTTCACTAAGCCCAAAGTTTCTTTTTCTAAATGTCTTGGTGACAAATAATTTTCATTCCACTAAGGGCAAGGTTTCAAGGCAACATTGTCTGTACTTATCATCTGTGTGCTACAAAGCTAAGTAATGTGGAAGTAGTGACCTTCTGACCTTGTCTGCCATTAAAAAACTAATAATATAGAAAGAGGCTGCCCTGGTTTAGAAGTAAACCAATGGGAGAAATGAACCCAAATTGGAGAGACCACAAGTCAGAGCTACAATTTTACCTTAGAAGATCACAATACATACAATGACACAAGATAACAAAAGCTGCTTTGACCCACAAGAACAAAGTACAACCCAATCCCCCAGGCCAGGGACAGCACGGTGCTCGTGAGCCCCTGCCCCAGCACTGTCTGGTGCCCCTGGGTGCAGAGCAGAAGGAAAGGAAAAACCCAGTGGTTGGGATGATGGTCCTGTGGAAGACAGCAGTTCTGTTGAAGAAATGGTAGCAGTCTCCCCAAGAGTGGTAGCCACAGTCCTGCTGGAGTTCTGCTCCCCCTCTGGGTCTGGTGAGGAGGTACCCCAGTCTCAAATTCCAAGGATTATACATCCCCAGTACCTTCTCCAGGGCAAGGAGTTCCAGAATGGCTGTTTTATCTCTGTGGGTCCTGGGATATTTTGGATCCTTTGATGATGTGGGCCATTGTAAGTGCCTATTGTGTCAGTGCAGCTGGGCCCATGAGCAGGGAGGACCCCTCCAGCTGGGTGTGGAAGTGTTAATGTCTCCCCGGATCTCTTTCCTTATCTATTGTGGCCTGAGGTGTGAAGTGTGCTCTGGGAAGCTCTTACCAAATGATTTATCATTAACAGCCCGTCAGGAATGACATAGAGGGTGTAGAATACACAGATTTGGTTATACCCTCAGAGTGATAAAGTTTTGAGGCTCTGTCATAGTTACAGGGGCTGGGATTGGTTTATCTTAGTGAAGACATTGTCTACCCAATGTGTCCCAAGCCAGAGGGCTCTAACACCTCCTATATGATTTTGTCAAAAAATAAAAGATTTTCAAAATATGCAGAGTGCATTGAGTGCTCCTCAGACCAGAGAGCTTCACTGGAAAAAATCGCATGACATTGGTTGACACTGAATAATCCCAGCAGTTTCCTAGAAGACAACTTCAAAGATTTGAAGGAATTTGACAATTTTTTTAAATTTCTCCAATTCAGAGTTAATACAAAACAAACAGAATGAAAGAAAATCACATTGTAAACTAAATATTACTTGCCAGCCAAGCCTGTAGGGAAAGACACAGTGTAGTGTAGCAGGGAGTAGACATGGGGACAAGCTATATGGCAGAGCTGTGTAGATACATTGGTTACCTTGGGCCATCTCTAATGGCACCAGACTCTATATTTAGGCAATTAGAACACATCTGTGTGCTGAAATAATTACAAATTGAAAGATATAAATGTTAATGTCTACACACAAATTTAGTGTCTGAACTCCCACTATAATCAACACAGCCAGTGGAACAATTCAACTCATCATAAAGTTCCTGTTCAGCATATGATGACCTAACTATCTCTCTAGGCTTCACTGGTTGGCTTGCCTGGGTATTTGTTTGCCATAAGAAAAGGTTGGACCTCACTGACCTGTAAACCTGTAATCTTAAGTGTCTTAATCTCTGATTTTTATCCCACAACAGTGATTATGCCTTCTCTCTTCAGAGAAGCAACTCAGTTTGTCCTCTAATTCTTCCAGTTGGATAGACGTTTTCACACAGGTGCAGATCTCTCCTATTACTTTCAAAGTTAGGGACCCACATAATCTATACCAAAGATTAACCAGAACCTGATTTATTTCTCAGTCAAAAACGTGTTGATTGGATATCCTCAGTTTATTATGATGGGGAAAGTTACAGGAAATGAAAAAATAATCAGGATCAATTAGTAAACAGTCTGCATAAAGATTAAGGTTCAGGAAACATCTCAGAATTGGTAGGAAACAGCAGAAAAAGACAGAGGAAATGACAGAAACAGAAGTCACATATTTGAAAGCACTTTCCCTGCTTCTATATCAGATTCTAATGCCTCTGTACAGCTATTTTGAACTCCTGGAAATACTGAAATAAATCCTCTCACAAGAAGCATAAATAATAATAAACCCACATTTTAATGGGACATAAGGGTGACTCTGCCAATGAAAATTAGTGTCAAATTTGAAAAATAAAATTCCTCATGTAACATGTCTATAATTAACTCTTCAGACAGTTTTTGGACAGCTTAACATCACACTTAGACATGCTTTAAAATTTGATTTTAAAAAATTTTCCACAATAATAACCTCCATCTGGTTTATCTTTTCTTCCTCTGCAGTCCCTTTAACACCAAGTGACAGCAGACTGCAGTAGTTTGACTCTGGCTGGAGGCCAGGTACCCACTGTATCACTCCCCTCCTCAACTGAACAGGGAAGGGAAAACATCACAAAAGCTTCATGAGTCAAGGGCTGGGAGAGATCAGTCACCAAGTAGCATCACAGCCAAAATAGTCTTGAGTTAGAGAAATAAGTTGAATTTATTACTGATTAATCAGAGCAGGATAGTGAGAAGTAACAAACCCTAAAAACACCTTCCCCACACACCTTCATCCTTGCTGGGTGATGCGATGCCTGGGTTGGTTCTTGGTCTTGCTAGCTCAGTCAGTTCAGGAAAGCATCATCAAAGGGTAAAAAGGTTGCACGGAGACCCTCGTGGTGGACATATATGGTTTATTGATCCTCTGTTGCCATGAGGCTCCAGAGGAGGTCAAACCCCATGGGAGTCCAGAACAGGATCTGACTTGACTTTCTGTCTGCATGGGTTTATAAGGGGTCCATATTCTGGGAGGGGGTTAGGCAATGGCCAATGGGAAGGGGAGGTGGGAGTGGTTTAGGGAGGGATAGGAGTGGTTTGAGGCCATATGTGAGGATAATGGCGGAGGAGTGAGGGTAGGGTTACACTGGAAAGGGGATACAGTCCAAAACTAGGTTTTACAGAACCACGTATTAAAACATAAACATAGAAATTGATAAACAGAACACATTACTACAGCTGGGCTTAACTTTATTCTCAATTCTCTACCTCCTCCACCCCATCAATGCAGATGGAAATGGGTGTTACTGTCAGTTCATCACATGTTTCTGCTGCTGCTTCCTCCTCAGGGAGAGGAGTCCTTTCCCTGCTCCAGTGTGGGGGTCCCTCCCTGTCTTGGGGTTACTTTATGATGCATCCCATATCGCCATATCACCAACTCTACACCAGGAAAAATGAATCTTGGGCCTTTCTGTGTCTTTAAACTGGGACCGAGAGCTGAGACAGCAACTTGAGGAGGAAATTTCCAGCAAGACCCCTGGAATACCCAGGTCCCAGCTGCAGAGCCTTTGGGCTCATTAACACTGCTTCCCACAGCTGCAGGAAATAAGGCTTGAAAAGGGCTCCTCTGGCAGGGGTGCTTCAGAGAGGATGGAGAGTGGAACTTCTGTGTTTTCCTGAGACTTTGGTTTCTCTTTTTCTCTTCTGTACTTGTTTGTTTGGGACATGGGAACATTGAAACCTCACTGGGAGACCCTTTCACTGGCCTGGGGGGAGCTCCTCACATTTTCCCCTCTGTGGCAAAGGGAGAAGGAGATCATGTCAACAAAAGGGCTCTGAAACTTCCAGGTTCTCTCTTCCCACTGTGGGGGTTGGGGAGCTGCGGCCTCCTTTTTATCAGAGAATATTTATCCCTCCGAACATATTTGTCCCAAACCAGGACACTCCCACAGGCAACAATCCTCCATGAACTTCTCCAGTGTAAGTCCTTCTGATGGGTTGCAGTTCTTCATGAACTGCTCCAGTGTAGATCCCTTTCCATGGGATGCAGTCCTTCAGGAACAGGCTGCTCCAGCATGGTCCACCCAAGGGGTCACAAGTCCTTTCAACAAACCTGCTTTACTGTAGACTTCTCTCTCCATGAGTCCACAGGTCCCTGACAGGAGCTGTGGGCATCCCACAGTGTCACAGACATCTTTCAGGCAGCCACCTGCTCCAGAGTGAGGCTCTTCCACAGGCTGCAGACTGTAGAGTCTGTCAATGAACTGTCTGTATTTGATGGAAGAGATGTAATAACACTTGTGAGCAGAAAACTAAGAAGAACGTAAAGAAGCCCAAAAGAACTGGAAATGCAAGATATGGAACAAGGAACTGCATCCTAGAGACTGTTGCTAAGAACTGTAATTATTGGTTATTAGGAACTTCTGCCATTGTCCTAAAAAGATGTGGCATAAGTTTAGTGGGAAAGTACTGGGCTAAGATATAGGATATATAAGGCTTGCTGTAATGCTCAACAAACATCATCGATCCTGACTGGAGTCTGTGCCTTCATATGTCACAGATATCTGCTCCCCCATGGACCTCAATAGGTTGCGACAGGACAGCTGTCTCACCAAGATCTTCACCACAGGCTGCAAGGTGATCTCTGCTCTGACACTCAAAGCACCTTCTCCCTCTCCTTCTTCACTGACCTTGGTGTCAGCAGGGTTTTTTCTCTCACAAATTCTCACTCCTCCCTCCTCTGGCCACAAATACTTCTGCACAATAACTTGTTTGTGTTTTTTCCCCCATAAATATTTTATCAGAGCACTTGGGTGAGCTGGCTGTGCATGGCCATGCCTGTGAGGATGTCACGTTGCTGTCCAGTTTGTTCTCAGTTTTCATCAGCAGCCACCTGTGGAACTCATTATAGTAATCTATCTCAGTCTGGGCTTGCTAACTTCAGGGTTTACTTTTTATTTTTTGTCTCTTAGAGCTGTCAGTCCATTAAGTTTGCAAAGACATTACAGACCTATCTAAGCTTAACCTACAATTATCAGAATTTTGCTGATATCTCTATATTTTAAGTGCTGCTGCAGTTTATAGTAACAGAAACAGTATTTTCCCATTTGGAGGTTGAAAACTGCCCAGAAGCAAGTTTACAAACTATTTTAACAGTGACATTGTAAAATATATCAGGTAAATAGGCTGCAATTGTAGAATTGACAAGAAGAGAAAGTAATAATTGAGTTATCCAATGACCAACAAATAATCTCAAACACTAAACTCTGTTTTGAAAAACAAAAGTGATCTTAGGGGAACAATGCTTGCCCATGACACTGGATCTGAATGGTTCTCAGCATAATTATACATCAGCTAAAATCTATGCCAGAAAAACTCTGAAACACAGAGAAACCTGAAAGGTGGCTACAACCATATTACTCATTAGTGCCCAGGCTGCTCCCAAGATTTATCCATCACAGGATTGATTGAACAGCACAAGCTGTTATCACTCAATTTAGGTCCTGCAGCCTGAATGTCCCGCTACACCTTATGGCAGATGCAGGCATATGTGCCAGTGTTGTCCTTCACAGCCTGCACAGCAGCTGCTGGGGCTCTCATCACAGCAGATGTGATTGCAGCACACTAGACACACCTAGGATTTCATTTCAGAAGACAAGAAGGAACACCCCAACACAGATCTCAAGACTGATGCTGTCAGCATGTGATTTCCTGTTTTGCCTCAAGGCCAAATTGAGGATGTTCTAAACAGGAGTTTAAATGTAGATAATCGATCCTGACCAAGTGTATGAGTGTTTTGATGGTTTTGTAGACTGAATACAGACTTACACTACACACCTTCTCCAAGGGTTCCCTAGCAGAGAAAAGTAGCATTCACTAGAATAAAAGGGGCTTTTTAAGAAGCCACAGGACAGTTTTGGTGTTAAATAACTGTAGATAATAGATACTTAGCTGCTATTGTATTGGTAGAGATCAGATTACTTCTGAAACATAGAAGGTTCTGTTATAAAAGAAAGCTGAGAAATTGTTTTTTCTTTTGTACTTAATAGATTCTCTTGTTTTGGCCATTGACAGTGCAACAAAGGTGACCTCTGCCTTCTCTGAACAACTGAGTTCATAAAAGTGTTGCCTGCAAGCTCTAAGAAACAATCCAGTCAAATCTTTTAGTTCTTACATCTTTCGACTTAGGGCATTTGAAACTAGAGATCCCCATAACATTGCTCCTATCTAACTACCTTTATCAAATCTTCTCAATTCTCTCTGTTTTACCACTGTCCCCACCGTGTCTGTTCTTCCCTAAAAAACAAACAGCCAAACCACAATGCAGAGGCACCACCTTATATTTCAGGATAATGGTGTCTTAGACCATGTAAAGTAACATGCTTTTCAGTTCTGCATCTGCTACCATGTTTGATATCTGGGCTGAAAATGTGTTACACTTAGTCAATGCAGACTAGTTACACCATGACAGTGAAAGCCAAATTTTCCAGTATTGTTCAGCAATAGCCAAACACCAGGTGGTTTTAATCCGAAATCCAAAAGAGCATTGTATAAACAAAATTGACTCAATTTCAGATAGACCCAGTGCACTACCTGTGGGGATTAGAGACAACACCTCGGGATTCCCACACTGGAACAGGAGTGATTTGCTCCTCTCTCTCATTTATTTCACTGTTCACCAGCTAGAAAGTACTTTTAGACTACCTTACACCAGGGTGTTATTAGCGATCAAACTGGCACCATCTTTCCAATGTTTCAGCCCATCAGAGGACATCCAGTCTTTACTTACACTGATATGTTTGATTACTAAAATACACATTACTTCTGCTCACACATTCAGTTGTCATTCATCCAGTTCACCTTCTAATATCAATTGGCAGGATTCTAGAAATATAAAGTAAATTACTTTACAGTTCTTAACATCATCACCTCATTCACAAATAAATGTAAAGTGGTTAGAAGCCACTCTAAACAATCCTGCTGAAGTGAATTATGTTCTAGGTTTTAAGATGAAGCTGTGTGCAGAGAAGGGTAAATTACAGTTTTTGTCTTCAGATAATTGCAAAACTTTTTGAAAACCGAGGTATTGCTTTTGTTCCCTATTGAAACTAATAAATGTGAGGTTAGATATTGTGACACACAATACTATCAAGAAACCTTAAAAATACAGTTCTGAACATGTTTAACTGTCTGGACTCTTACTGTATCACATCTTTAGGATTCTATGAACTACACTGGACTTTGAATGAATTTGCAGTCAGTGAATCTTTACAAATTTACAGCAGCTGGGGAGCTGGACCATTACTTCAAGGACACTTTCTGTTGCTGAATACTAGAGTAACCATTTCTATAGGAAGTGTTCAGCAGCAGAAATTAATGTAAAATCACCTCACATCATATTATTTATTTTATTGCTTTATCACCTGAAATAGGGGATAAGCTACCACACTGTGTGACTCTTTGTGGAAAAGCTTTATGACAGATGTTCCTGAGCATGCCACTAAATCTTAGAAAAGCAATTTCAATGAGTTGAATTGTGAATATTTTAGAACTGCTGACAAACACTTTTAAGCTGAAATGCTTATTAGCATATCTGAGTCTGTTCAAAAAGCACATCTTGTGAGCTGATTGAAGGAGAAGCTTTAACAGAACAGTCAGGCATGTAGCTTCAGATGTATTTGATGGTTCCTCAAAATGAGCTAATTTCTTTTAATTGACTATCAGATTGTGTTTTCAATCCCACTTCAGCATTTGCAAAAGACTGCCATTAATCCTAACCTACTATTCCAAAAAGAATTGTAATTGACATTTCTCTAATATACAAATAATCCCCTCTTTTCATATTCTATTAAATGTTTCTAAATCTTGCAAAAGCTGCTATTGTGCCTGCTTTTGGAAAATATACAATGCTTCTGTTAAATCATCTAAATAGAAACATATATTTTGAAAATTAAAGCTGCAATAACAATATTCCCTAATCTCTGTGACATTGCAGGCAAATTAAAGGACAAGACCTGAAAATGATACAGCATCCTCCTACTACAGAATGGCGTTTTTCAACTTAGGTTCATAAACACCCGCAGGACTGTTATCCATATATATACCTTAGGTGTTAATGGACCTAGCTTCACTTCAAAAACCTCAGACAGCAGATACTGTTCTCATTGAGTGGCACCATTTGATTTCCCATACTCCATATAAAACTCCATCAGAGCAAATGTACTAAGAGTGGAGATGCCCATGAGTAACCACCAGCAGACACTATGCCCTCTTTTAATATTTGATTTCATTGATCTTCTATAACTTTTTTCCCCATAAATGAAGCTCTGTCAGGCATTTGATAACCATTGCCAGCACCAATGTGACATTTGATTAAACTAGTCCTTCTGGGTTTATCTTTATAAAGTTACTGGATTTTTCAGTGTTAAGAACTAATCACTTTGTTTCTGATGTGATTCCATTTGTAGATGCAACTAACAATTTTATCAGAAGGCCAAATGAAGAAAACACAAGCAGAAGAGTAATAATATAATAATAAATATCAGTGAAATGAACTTGAGGAATTTTTTGCAAGATCTGTGTTAGATTTGTGTTCTTTTAAGATACTATTTATCATCAGCATTAAAGATGGAAAAAATGTAAGACATTCATCTTCATTAGCAATCAGGAAGAGGTTAAACAGCACAATAATTAAATTAGCAGATGATAATAAATTGGGAAGTGTAGTCAATGACCTTTCTACAGCAAAGGCACAGAAATGCAGTATAGAATTCCCTTAGGTACAACTGAATAGGTAGAAGATTAAGAAACTAGATTACTTTGTTTTTCAACGCATGAGAAAAGAAACTAGAACACCAATATTATTTCAGGACAGTAAAGTGTAAATTACACATATATTGCACATATAGGACAACGTGACTTTGAGTAGCAGGTACAGACCTATCTTGACTTACAGGAAAGAAAAAATATTTCTTTCTACAAAGCTAGTAAAATTTAGACTAATGTATTAAATTCTAAGAAGCACAGCCCAAAAAACTTTGGAAAACTTAGGGAACCAAAAGCATAAAGGCAATATGAGTGTGTGGACAGAATAATTTAACAGGAAAGACTTAGGGCATGAAATATCCATAGATTAAAAGAAAAAGCCTAAATAAGTTTAATAAGTCAGAGTACTTGTATTGAGGTCAAATTAGGCAAAATAAGAAGGTTGGGTTGCAAGTGTTTAAAAAGAATTTTTAAAATAAATGAGATCTTTCAGGTTGTGTTTCATTGGAAACTCTTTTTTAAATTTAGAAAATATATTTTTGAAGGCCATTCTATCTTTGCCAAGATGATAATAGCTTGTTACGTTATATATAAATCCACACACATTGAGCAATTTCCCCATATCCTTCAATGACAAATCAAGGAAAGGCAACCAGGCAGAAAACCCTCAGGGAAAGAAGTGAAAGTAACTGAATGTCTAGAGAAAGTACTAGATTTGCAAACATATAGTAACTCCCATTGCATTCAAAGGCCTTCAGCTCAACTGCTCTAAAAAAGTAAGCTAAGTAGCCTATCTGACCTTTTAGCTCCTTATATGTATCTTGAAAATTGTTACCCAAAAAACTGCATTGGTTTGGTTTTGTTTAATTATGAAGCTTCATCTCTTTCATCACTATTTCTCATCACTATTTAACATCCAAACGCAAACATCGATACAAACTGATTTGCCAAAAAGGTCATGAACTCATCATGCTGATCCAAGACTGGTCTGTCAGCAGAAAAAGTAATTTTTTTAATTACCCATGAGCTAGTCAATGAACTCAATTCCAGAAATTCTCTTTTCTTTCCATTTTTCATAAAATCTTGCAAGTTTAAAGCTTACAGCACATGCTTTTGTTACATGGTATGCAAAGTGGAAACAATCCTAGAAATGGTATTTTGAATAATAAAACTATTGCATGTTACTGTAATAAGGAAGAGTTTCAGATACGAAGATACTGTCTAGGTACACTAAAATTATAAAATATGTATTTTATTATGTGTTCCCAGAGAATTATTAATATCATACAACCATTGCATTTGTATTTCAATGTGAATTAAGATGGTTTATGTTTAGAAAGTAGCTAACTGGCATTTTGCTGAAAATCCTGAAGATAAAGCAAGAACTTTTCACCAAGCACATTGCATGGTTGAGATCCTTAGACCTACCACTGCAGTTTAAGATGCAAGCAGTTAGCAGGAGTTAATAAGTGAAATGAGAAAATAGTCAAAGAAAATATATGGATCGAAATGCCAAAGTCAAACTAGTTTCTGAAAAGTTAGAAACATTTTAATCCTTCCTTTCTCCTCTGTTCCTAATCATGTCCACCAAAAGGATGGCTAAACTTAGCAGGTTTTATTTTACAAGCACAGCAGGTGCCTGTAACAACAGGCTGACAGTCAGCTGCCAAGGCTCAGCTGACTCAGTAAGCCACACTTATTTAATCACTCAGTCATGGTTGACTATATTCAAAGGGAGACAAGGGCTCTAAAACAAGTGCAATATTTTTCATATGTGTACCAAAAGACACAACAGTGCACACTTTGAGAAGCCGTATTATACAGTACTCTTAGGATAATATAAGCTCTTCATAATTTTGAAAAGTTATTTAGTTCCTTGATTTAAACCAAAATACATGAGGGTATTTTCTAATGGAAAATCAATTCAAGTTTGTGTTCCTTTTATGAAATTTAATTCTATCCTTCCTTTGAATTTGTTATTTTCCTTCCCTCTGTTTATGATAGACTTTCTCATTCAGAATGAAAGCTTGAAAATATTAGTGTCTAAGTTTAGCATCCCATGATATTTATTACATGTAAATCGCAATCAAGTCTCATGGGTGAGTACAAGACCAAGCACCCAGGTAATTCAGTCAGCTAAAGAAACATACCTAATATGCAGAACAAAGATCTTTTTGTTAGGCAGCCTGAAAAAAGTACTGGCAATCTAATCAAAGAACTGTCCATTTACAATAATACTAACACAACTCAAGTTTTTTCAGTTCATTCCTACTAATGATAAAGTCAGAATCATGTAATAACATTTTTTCTGATATCTCCTCTTGCTCTGGTCAACCTTTCCTAAGTCTCTCATGATGTTAGGGTTGATAGTACCAGTCTGTCTCAAGAAGGTGAAAGGATCCAGGGAGATATCAGCACCTCAGTATGAAACTCATGGGAGATTTGAAGGCAGAGGAGGAGCAGGTAGGAGTATTGCTGCCCCCTTGGCAAGTCCCAGCTCCTTCTTCAGCCTGGGCTTGGTAACTGCCACGGAGCACATGATAGGAGGGGGCACCTCTAGGCATAAAGCCTCCATGTCGTAGGAGGTCTGGCTTAGAGGTGCTTAAGGGCTGCAGGGCTGTGTGTACCCTTGCTAGCCCCTCAAGGGTTAAGGCAGTAAACGGAGGATAAGGAGGATGCGGGCAGCTCTTCTTGGTTGAGAATATTTTAAGTTTATTTCACTCTGGGAGCAACGTGCCCCTGGAGGGTCCTAAGCTTAAAGAAAGCAACCAGGAAAAGCCAAAGCCACTTCCTGTGTACAGAACTTTATAGGGGGGTTAAGTCAATGAGAAGGGAGGGGACAAACTGTTAGGAGTAGGGCAGGGAGGTTAACAGAACATTCCAACTTAAGGGGGGTAACAGAATTATATGATATAGAAATACATAATATAGAAATAAATATTAATTACACACTGCAACAGTAGGAGGGTGTCTTGTTCTTTGTCACTCTTGGGTTTTCTTGGCGGTATATTTGTGTTAGCTAACACAGACTATTTGCTCTAATTCCATGTTATATCTGAGTTTCGTGAGATTCATTTTGTATGCCATGTAGAGACTTCTTTGCTCTCTTTTTTATCCTTAGAACCTGTTTTACCCAGCTCCCAAAGCTGTATTCCTTTAGTGACCTGTGATTTGTGTTTATAGCTTGGGGAGCTCTGTTGTCTGCCTATGCTTGCACTTCTAAAGCTCTTGTATCATCCTGCTCTTTTACTTCTCTAGGCCTATGTTACAATCCTATTTTTCTTCAATGGCCTTTGGGCTGTGGCTTCCTGATAACACACCTATGTTCCAAGGACATTGAACAGTTTACCTCTCCTAAAATAATGATGACTAGATGTGTTCGTCTACGGATGCAAATTGACACAATGCTCTGGTATCCAGCTGCCACTGATATCTATTATGTATAGCAGTATCACTAATTTTTTATCAAAATAGCTTTACAGTTGAATTGGCCATGCTGAAAAATAAGCAAAATAAGTATATTTACTTCTGACATTAACAATTTAGACCACAACTTAAAGGATTAAATTACACTTGAATTAATATTTTTTTAATATGATGAAGAAACAGGGAGCATACACTTTGTTTATTGTCAAAAGATAAATACCTTTGGTGCTGGAACACAGCAGTTCTTTTCTCCAAGAGCAAATGAAGTTGGTGGGTACAAGAGAACAGCCCTTTGTGCTGTTTGCTGTAGGGAAAAATGCTATGCCACACCACAGCTATGCCAAACAGCAGTGGATGCCTGTACTGCTCTATATTGCTTAAGTGCCATATTTGAGAGGCAGAGCCCTACACAGCACATCCTCCAGACTGGCTAATGCACACCGGCTTCTGTGGCCATCAATACACTGTGGACTGGTATTTTAGAGTGTTCCTGATGGCATGTGACTCCCAAGCCCTCATAAGATACACTCACAATTAAGTTTACTGGAATGATTTTATTTGTAATTTGCGTCTCCATATCCTTCTCATGATTCATCAAAGGTCAGGGAGTCACCGCTGCCCAGGGCCACATGCATGTTGTGTAGGAGCCCCATATTTACACAGACCCTTTACCAATTCAGAGCTGCATTCAAGTGTATATACCATTTTGAGATGGAGTTAGCTTGCTACAAAACTTTAATGGTCACTACAGGGTTAATTGACTTAATACATATTGACTTTCGTACAGCTGACAAGCCATGATGCTGTTATAAAAATCTTTCTTCCAAAAATAGAACTGATTTTTACATGATATAAGACTTAATAATAGCACAGTAAGAATTCCTCCTCCTTTCTAGAACAAGGACCTTTTCCTACATAATGGAAGATTTTATATTTCAGAATTTCTGACCTTCATGCTTGCTAAGAAAACAGCAAACACGTGGATGAACTGCCCCATTTTCTCCTGCTCTGAAATCTGTAGACGACAGTTTAAAATATCAGCATTGTTAGCCACTCTACTGCACAAAGTTCTATATATTCAAGGATATTAAAACCAATAGGCATTAATGGGCTAATGTAATTTGACCTGCATAATATATGTCACTGAATTTTACCCATCCTTTCCTGCATCAAACCAGTAACACCAGGCAAGTTCGTGCCTGTACCTTAAGAAAAATGTTAAATCTCGATCCGAAAATTTTCCATGATAAACAAGCCACTATCCTCCAGAATAAGATGTTTTTGCCATTAACTAAAAATAAGTTCTCTTTTGTTTCCATGAATTTGCCTGCCTTTATCCTCTAATTAGTAGTTTGTTTTCTGCCAGATTTAAATACTTCCTCTATAAAAACTTTTTCACCACCCAGGAAACTACTGGATGTGTATGCACCACACACCAGTGCAAATATTCCTGAGTCAATGGGCAGTCAGCAAATCCACATAGTTCAGCTTCCAAGTAGGGCTTGTAAAATTCAGCTCAAGACCATGTAAACACAGCACAAAGGCCAGAAGCATTTTCCTGTCTTACGTGTATTTCATGAGTCTTTGGATCTGTCAAGTCACCCTGCAGCTACAGACTTTCAGTGAAAAAAAAACCATTGTCTCAGTTATTGCATCAATTTCCTCTATTCTTCATGAAGCTGCTGCAATACTGGGAGATTAATAATAAAGAGGGTTTGTATCCCAGAATCCTGGCAATATTATTCCTCTTTGTTCCTTTCATGAAAAAACTGAAGTAATAACATCATCAGAGTCTGTCCATACTCTGAATCCAAAGTTTCTTCCAGTGGATCTCCACTCCTGGCTATCATTGCCCTAATGCTTTAATTGAGCAGTTCAGAAACCTACTTGAAGTCAGTTCCCCAGGTTTACCTGTGTAGTTTCTTGCATACCCTGGAATCAAATTTCCACAATTGAGCCTCTTTCTAATTAAGGAATTAGAGAGTAGGAGGTTTCAGAGCAACAGTTAGATGTGCCAGAGTGCTTAGTTCTCTAATGAATTAATTCATTATTCTACTTCCTTGTTTCAGATTAAATAAATGAAAATCAAAGCAACCTCCCTCTCTCCAGACTCATTCCAATACACATGTACTGTTATCAGCCTTTCCCACTGAAGCAGCCTTGTCCCTGGCAACAATAATTTTGCCTTTTTTTTTGCCTCTCTTTTATTTTCAGTGATTAGTTCTGCAAACTAATTCAGGTTTTGGTTCCACTGTTTTAAAAAAATACATGTGGGAATTGCTGTTCATAAATCTGTCTTTTCCTAAGTATCATTCCTCCATTGATGCTGGTTTTTTCTGTTCGTAGCTGCTGTTTTCTCTCATACCTCTCTTCTCCCTGCTGCAAGTCTCATCTAACTGACCGTTGCTACATTTCATACACATGCAGACTAATCAGAGAAAAGGTTCCCTAAACTAAACTGACTCTCTAGTATGAGAATTATTTGCTGTAATTGCAGGCAGTGTTCAAACCATGCATGAATATATTACCTTTCTCTTCCTTTTCCAAAATCTCTTTTCTAGAGATATTTTTCTACTTCAAGTCACTGCTAAGTACAAAAGAGATATATTTCTAGTCCCATCCTTGCTGCAAATTAAGACTACAAAGGGGAAAACAAGGTGGGTTTTGTTTCCAAAGATATGTTATGTTGGAATTTACCTACAAAGCCGAGGTCACTTGGTCTGTCCAGCCTGGAGGAGACTGAGGAGAGATCTCATTGCAGTTACAACTTCTGCCTGAGGGGATGTCCTCGTTTAAAAAGGACAGTTGAAGTGAATTCAGATGAATTCAATATCAAATTTTTGAGACTCGTTTAAGTATAGAGAAAAACTTTTATTAAAACAGAGAACAAAAATATATGTTAAGAACACCCTTATGTTAAAAGAAAACAGCAGGTACTGGTCAGGAACAAAAAAAAAACAAATAAAAGATGGGATAATCCTCTTGGTCAAACCAGAAACGTGTGGTGCAGGGGAAAGGATCCGAGCTGCAGCATCCGCCCTCTCAGGAACCTCGCACAGCATAAAGAGAGGGNCCTGCAACACTCCACTGCGAGACAGGGGCCCTGGCCCCACCTGGGCATGCACACCCCCCACCCACAAACAAAAGTGGAAAAAGTTTTCCTCAAAACAAAACCATAACAGGGTAAGAGGAGGGGCAGACACTGATCTCTTCTCTGTGGTGACCACTGACAGAACCCAAAGGAACGGCCTGAAGCTCTGTCAGAGGAGGTTTAGGATAGATACCAGGAAAAAGTTTTTCACCCAGAGGGAGATTGGGCACTGGAACAGGCTCCCCAGGGAGGTGGCCACAGCAAGAAGCCTGCCAGAGGTCAAGAAGTTTTTGAATGATATACTCAGGCACATGGCGTCACTCTAGGAAATGGTCCTGTGCAGGACTAAGCATTAGACTTGATGATCCTTGTGAGTCCTTTCCAACTCAGCATATTCCGTGATTCTGTACTTGCTAAATGATATTATGCCAACATTAGAAGCCTCTCATTCATAGTTTAATACAGTTCAATGCAGCTTGAACAATCATTTGCTATAAAATGGTAGTGCTATGAATGAAGCTCAAGCTGTGGACAGAAAAATTAACTCAGACAACAGCGGTTTTAATGCATCTCATATTTGCTATTGCCTAGATTTGTTTCTTTCACCAAATCTTTTTTTTATGATATCCAAACCACATCAAACTGTGTGACAGGACTCCAATGAAACCAAAGCTTTGAGATGAGTTTCCTATGTGTTATTTCTCTAATAGACACACCTAGGTCCACCAAATCTGAATCTTAAAAGATGTGTTTTACTTGAACTCAAATTAGAAAAATCTAACTTCTAAAATAGAAAAATTCTGATCTGCTGAGTGAGGAAAAAACCTCCAAAAACTAAATCTCCTTAGTCCAGTGTACTTCATAGATTAGTTTTGTTCTCAGTCCCCGCAACTTGCAATGGGTTTCTACAAGATATTCCCCATTCAACAACACATTGCTCCATCCCTGGAAATATTCAAGGCCAGGCTGGACAGGGTTCTGATCAGTCTGATCTATCTGAAAATGTACTTGTTTATTGCAGGGATTTGGACTAGACTAGAGGGTCCTTAAAGGTCCCTCCCAACCCAAACCATTCTATGATTCTGGGATTCTTCTCTGGTCCATGGGGAAAAAACCTACTGTCCATCACAATTTTGGCTGTAATTCAGTCTATCTCACTTTTCAGTAACCTCCCAATTTGGCTGTCAGTGGAGCATTCTGCAGTGTGCCTTTCTTTCTGTCAACTTCCTCTGCTCACCTCCATATCCTACTGCCCAGACAAGGGCCCTCAACTTTTGCTCCGAGAAGATTCTGCCTGACAAAGGAAAAAGACAGTCTTCCTCTCTTTTCCTAAATCACAGCCCTTTAAAGGAATGTATTCAACAATTAGATACAGCAAATGGTGAAGGAACAAGTTTAAACACAGGCTATCACAAACCAGGTAAACGTTATCCCCTGACAAAAGACCTGGAAGATGCCTCTGTTCTCAGCACTGGAGGACTGTATTTGAAGCTTTTATAGCAGTAATCAGGGCAAGTCAAGACTAATGCTCAGGCCTCAGTAACAAAAGGGCATAAAAATTGCCAAACTAGGTCAGTCTTGCTTCCGATAGTAGTTTGTTAATAGATGCTCTGGGAAAAATTGTATCAGGAATAGTAGAAATAGTGTGATCCAAGCAGAACCTCACAGCTTCCAGCAATGAATGTTTAGGGATTTCATGAGCTGGACATTGCATCTGTCCATCACATTTAATAGCTACCAAAGGAACTGCCTTCTGTGAGCTTGTGTAATCCATTTTTTAATCCATTTTTACTCCTGGCCTCCACAGATTCTTGTGACAACAAATGCAATAATTTCATCATTAATTATGTGAAAGAAGAGTCTGTCTTCATCAAGCCCAACTGCTTGCTACTTTCTTCTTATATGATAAAGTTATCAGCCTCTATTCACATTCTCTAAACTATTTACAATGGTTTACAATTCTCCACAACATACCTTTTCCAAACTGGAGTTGTCCTGTATTTTCCCTTTATTTAGAAGCCTTTCTTTTGTAGTTCTTATTAAGGAATGTTAGGAACAAATGCTTTCTCCAGCAGCTGTGGACCAGGACTATTCCTGCTTGACCACTGGATCCCAGCCTCGTATGCCTGTGGACACAGGGTTTCTGCACAGATTTGCAGGTTCAACTAGTAGTGAAGGTAAGCACATACCCCAGACACAACCACACATATACCCTACCAAGACACTAGTGAAGGCATCATACACACACGCACAGATTTTCAGATCCCCTGAATGCCAGGAGAGGCTGATCCCCATGTCTAGACCCAGGTCCCCATGCTTGCTGGCTCCTCCAGCCTGAGGTTTGCTGGCAAATGCCGCAGTCACACCACACCAACCTATGGTCTTGGGGCAATGCAGACACTGGTTCCCTCAGAAGCTGGCACCAGACACATGGGCTGTCCCACTCCAGCTGCCAGTATTGAGCCCTTCACTAACTTCACGTACACTGGTCACATCCAGTAGCTGGTTTTTTTGGAACACACACCTCAGTGGAGACAGGCAAGCACCCCAGCAGCTGAGGCAGCTGATACTGAGATCCCACTTGCTCCAGTAGCTGACACCACAGACCGTGGAGCAGTCCGACTCCAGCTGCTGTTACCAAATCTGCTCACACCAATCCCCCCAGTAACTGGCACCTGGTCCTTGCACATGGCATAGTGAGTGAGATTACACAGAGAGAGAGTTAAGAGACGGTTAATATAATGGTCCATCAACTACTGTGCCTGAGGAGGTGTGTTCAGTTCTTTGCCTCCTTTATTTTCATCAAGTTTGTGTCTGTATGTTTTTGTGGCTTTTTCCTTTCCCTTTTGTTTTGAAACGGTCCTTGACCAGATACCCTCAAGAGAGTAGCTACTCTCTCCTTCAACATACCCTTACATTTCTTAGCCTATTCTTTTCCCACCAAATTCACATTTTTTCCAGTTATTATATGCCAAGTTTGAGCTCCCCATAAACTGTTCTAAAACACTAGCATTAAAATGTTTTCTACTTGATTCTTTCTGTATAATTCCTGAAACACAATTTGATTTTTCAGTTGTCATGAAGCTCATTCCTTATGTATTTGGAAAACTATGTTACAGCTCTCAGATACTCACAGTTACAACTGTGGCATTTTTTATGGTCATGTATCACAATGTTGCACCATTATTGTATAAAACACTATTTAATGTATTATGCTGTATTTTTCTTATTTGCGCTTATAATTGCAAAATATAGAAATAACGACTCTATTTTTATATAATACCTAAATTTGGGTCCAAAGAGCAACTTTAAATAAGTTTGGTTTATAAAAATGAAGATTTTTTTTCTGGTAGCATTTTCACAGAGTACATTTTTTATGTGACTCAGCTCAGAAAAGGAAAGAAAGTGAAACCACTTACGCATTATTTTTGCATTTTAAAATGTATCATTTGGGAAACCCATATATGACTGTCTAAATTAGGCAACAAAATTTTATTTCCAATTACATCATTTTTATCAGTCTCTGTTCTAATCCGACTACTTATGGGTAGAGGTCTTGGCTAACCTTTTTGTGACTTGAGAACAGCCATCTATTATTGATTAATGAGATACTAAGAGTTTTCAGTCAGATGGGCTTGTTATATATCTAAAATTTTGTGAGTCTGGCAAGGGAGAGACTGCTGAAGTATTAATATTTAGTTATTGGCTATATTTTCAATTACAGAATTTCAAGATAAACATTTAAACAGCATGATGGCAAAAAAATATACTAAGAAAGAGATCAATAACTAATGGTTTTTCTCACATGTGACAGAATTAGGAAACAAAGGCATTGCGAGATAAATTCAGGGTAGTAAGAAACTCACATTCATGCTATTTTTACATTAATATCAGTATTATCAATTATTATCACTGCTGTCATCCTTCCTAGAGAAGGATGACATTAAGTCAAGGATTTTACAAACAAAGGTCAAGCGAAGTCTTTCCTAACAGATGTAGTTCATGCAAAACCTAATAGTTCAGAGTAGAAAGTGTGGAAAACAAAATAAGCAGAGAGGCCAATATGTTGATTTGCAAACACAACAAATGTTTTCTCCATTGTTTTCTTGAGTTTTCTACAGGCATATTAAGTCTCACATTTTCTGTGATAAGTGCAGTTGTTCCCACTTATGTTCCTCTATCACACTACCAACATTCCATGGTTGGTAGCATGGCATGTCAATGTTTAACTCAGCATCTGTATCTTGTAGAACAGTAGAGAAGCTGTAACATTGTACTGCATTTAGGACACTTCCTAGTAGGGCTACCAACCAAAGAAAAGCTCTGCTAAAAGACACATTATGCATCAGAAGCTTTTTTTTTCCTGAGAAATGACTGTCATAGGTTGGTGCCTCTGCAATCTGACAAGTAGTATTTCCTACAATGGAATTCAGGAATCTAAAAAAAACACACAAACAGAGAGCGAAACATCCAGAAGGGGGCTATTTTTGGGTGGAAAGAGGGGGGAGTGCCCCTGCTCTTTCTTAAGCAGAAACAGGACAAAATAAAGACCAGCAGAGAAGGCTGTCCAAGGCAATTCTAGCTTAATGCAATCTGGAAAGGCACTTCACCAGTCTCATCTTCTGTCATTGATATAAACACACTCACAATTTTTGGAAGCAGTATAAAATACTGTCTATTTTTTAAAAGCAGGATTTACAAGCATAAATAATTTTGCAACTTTGCACAGACTATTTCTAATAATGCTGCTTTAACATAAAAAATATAGTGAAAATAGTTAATTATTCTAAAGGCAAAATGACTAGGAGGTATAACAAACTTAAATGCATAACAACAAAGTACTTTCTCACTAAATTTATCATATTTTCATTAAACTTTATCTGAAGATTATCACTCATAGAATCACAGGTTGGAAGGGACCTCATGGATTACCTGGTTCAATTTGTCTTGGCAAAAGCCTATTCCAGACAAGATTAACTTGTGCCCACTACTACTCCTCTTTTCCCTGTGACTCCACTTGATTCTCCATCTTCTTTGTAGGTACCTTTAAATAATGGAACATAGTTATAAGGTCTCCCCAAGCCTTCTTTTCTCAAGGCTGAACAAATCCCATTCTCTCAGCCTTTGCTCATATGTCTGGCTTTCCAGTCCATTTATCATGCTTGTGGCCCTTGCCTGAACCTTCTCCAGCCAGTCCATATCTCTTTTGGCATAGCAGAGACCAAAGCTGAACAGTGTGGCCTGACAGGTGTCAAGTAGAGTGGAATAATGACTTCTTTACCTCTTGGTGATGGCCTTGTTGATGCAACCCCTCATCCTAATGGGTTTGTCTGCCATATAGTCCCACAGTGCCACACTGTTCACTCGTTCTGAACTTGTTGCCAACCAGCATCCCCAGGTCACTTTCCACAGACCTGCTCCTCAGCTGGGTAGATGCCAGCCTCTGACACACTCCTAGAAAACAGGTGAAAGACCTTACACTAGTCCTTGTTGAACTTCATAAGGTTCTTGTTTGCTCATTATTCCAGCCTATCTAAGTCTTCCTGCAAGGTGACTTTGCCTTCTGAAGCGTTCACTTCCCCACTCAGTTTGGTATAATCAGCAACTTCATCAAGGTCCATTTGATCCCATCTTCCAGGTCACTTATGAAAATAATAAACAGTGTTTGGCCCAGTATTGGTCCCTGGGGGACCCCACCCACTTGTTATCAGTTTGAAAGGGAGCAATTTACCTCCACTCTCTGGATGCACCTGTCAGCCAGTTCCCCACACACTGCACAGACCTCTTGTCTAGACCACAACTCATCAGTTTCTCTAGGAGAAAGCTCTATGAAAAAAAAACTGTATGGAAAGCCTTGCAGAAATCCAGTAAGACAATGTCCACTGTCAACCCACATCAGCCTAGCAGGTTACTTTGTCTTAAAGAGTGATCGTGTTTGTTGACCATGATTCACCCTTGGTGAATTTATGCTGGTTTTTCCCAATCATGTGCTTCATTTGACTTGTGATAGCCCGCAGGAAGATTTGTCCCACAAGTTAACATAATTCGGTGTTAAGTAACATAAACTTAGTGAGCCATTATGAATGTAACTGAAAAATCAGCAATCAGCAATCTGTTGTGTTAAGATTGGCTGTAAAAATTAAGTTTTGGTTACTTCTAGAAGAGTGTCTTATTTATAGTCCACTTTTCTGATATCAATACTTATGCAGGTACACCTATGAAGTTGTAACATTTGTTTTCATCTTAGTAAACTCAAAGAGAAGACCAAGAATGAAAAAATTATTTAGTAATGTATTAAAAGAGAAAATTGCTTCCTGTTAATAGTTAGTGTTTTCCATTTCAAATAGAATTTTAGTTCATTCTATTAGCACTAATAGTCACAGAATTTTATTCTTTCTTGTAATTTAGTCAAGTTACTCTATTTGTACTTTTACAATAGTGCAGGAGAGTGACAGCACAATATCTTCCCATGACATTTTTTAACATAGCAACATGTAATGTGAATTGTTCAATTACATGGACTGACAGTTTAAGCTTCATTCAAATACGAATGTTCTTTTGCACATAAATGCAGCAAAAAGCATAAACGTGTCTGATATGGATTAAAGCAGCAAAAACCTACTACTCAATTTTGTAATTATTTAAGTAATAAAATAAAATGTTGACATGGACAGAGGAATATCCTCAAGAAAAAATGATAGGCATATACCAATCATTTCATTACTGTCCTTTGGTGAACTATTTAAAATAGTTTATTAATACTTCAGTCACTGGAAAACAACAGACTGTTACAGGCAGGCAGCAGAGGGAGTTCAGGTTTACTGCTGCTTCTCAAAAGAAATGCAGTACCTGCAGTTTCACAAGNATAGGTTTTTTTCCCTTTCACTTTCCTTCGAGGAAATATTTCTTTTCTCGAACCTGGTGGGAGAGGGTGACTGCGGCCTGTTTTTATCAGAGAATATTTATCCCTCTGAATATATTTGTTCCAAACCAGGACAGTGAAAGAACATGTAAAAAGGCAGTTTCTAAATCAGTTGCACTTTTTAAAGTGTTATACCTGACTTTCAGGATTTACACTTACAGTCTTGCAGAATCTTAGTCCCTGTGCAGAAAGATCTCTTACACGACTGTAGTGCTGAAGCTGTAATGCTGCATATTTTACTCATCCTAGGGAGCATGTGATAGACATGTAGCTAACAAGTTTCCATACCAGAAGTCCTCCTGCCCTGTGTTAGTCCCCTTCCCATGATGGTAATTGTTTCACAGCTCCAGTTCAATGCCTTCCAATGGACCCCAATTCTCGATAAACAGTCACATTTTTCATAGAACCACTTGGGAAAAAAAGAGGTTCCCAGTCTCTGATGTTTCTGTCTTTGATCCTGGCTTACTACAAAACACGCTTAGTAATTTTAAAAAGCACAGTGTGAATCGTAACACCACAGCAAGGTAACCTCCACCCTGTTAAACATATTTTTTTCCCCAAACATGGATCTGTTGAATATAGAGGCTTTCCCCCAGCCATTTTGAGTTTGATGACTTTTCTGAAGAGATTGTTGTGTGGCAACTTGGAAAACCCCCTCCTGATTTGTTACCACTTTAGGTTTTGACCAGATGTGCAGCTTTGTTTCCACAAGAGAATAGAATAATTATTTTCAGTTCCATATCACCCCATTCACTATCTCTTTGGTAAGCCTGGTTTCAGTTTTGGTCAGCTCAGAGTAGGCACTTCAAACCATACTTGTGATCACACTTCAAATAGGCCAATTGAGTTTGTGTGGAGCTAAGTCCTTACCTCTATATCATGGTGGTTACACCTTCAGTGAAAGAAACAGGGAGAGCAAGTTATAGGCATAATTCCTCCACCATTTCAGAACAGGACAAGGTTTGCCCTTTCTTCCTCTTGTAGGAAGCAGCAGTGTGTGACACTTGCTGTTACGATTTCACCCAACCAAGCCAGCAACCAAGCCCCACATAGCTGCTCGCTCAACCAACCACCAGCAGGATCAGGTAGAGAATCAGAAGGGTAAAAGCCAGAAAGTCCATGAGTTGAGATGACAGTTTAATAGGGAAACCAAAAGCCACACACACAAGCAAAATAAAACAAGGAATTCATTCATTGCTTCTCATGGGCACTGCAGGAGAGCAGTGCCCCATCACGTGTAATGGTTACTTGGGAAGATATACACCATCATTCCGAACATTTTCCCTCTTCCTCCTTCTTCTCTCCACTTTATATACTGGCATATATGGTATGGAATATCCTTTTGATCATTTTGGATAACCTGTCCTGGCTATGTCTCTTCCCAATCTCTCATGCACCCCTAACTTCTTTGCCAGCATGGCAGTATTGAAAGCATAAAAGTGATAACAAAAACATACTTATATTAGCAACCCTCTGTTCAGCACAAATCCAAAACATAGACCCATACTAGCCACTATAAAGACAATTCTATCCCAGCCAAAACCGGCACACCTGCATATTCTAAATTTCCCTTCTCCATTTTTCTTCTTCAGTTCTACAAAATTGAAGGAAAAAGGAGGGTGAAACAGAATTTCTTTCAAGCTCAAAAGAGAAAATATTGACCATCCAGTCTATTTGGACAGTTTTGCCATGTTCTGACAACCAATCTAAGGAACCATAGAGTAATGCTCTTCATAAACAACAGTCTTCCAAAGGAAGGAAAAGGAAAGAAAATTCCTTGGGGAAAAAGATTCTGCAAAATGAATCCCAGAGAAGAAACCAGTAGAAATTGCTTTACCCGAACTGTGATGATGGAAGTTATTCATTTGGGTACAAAAGCTGGTGACAATAATGAAACATGAAAGAAAGCAGTTAATACATGCACAATTTATCAAGCAACTTAATAAGGTGGCTTCTTTCCCCAATTCTTATGATGCCTTGGGGTTTTTCAACATATTTCTAGGATTTTAGCCTGCCTGTATGGGCTCACTTAGAGAGGTTTTTGCTAGGCCTTTCCTGGCAATGTTTTCAT
>WEIV01007407.1:2172-15314 GCA_013390005.1 Calyptomena viridis | reverse complement strand
ATAGCCTCTGACTTTTTACTTATTACCCTCTATTTGCATCATTCAGCAACTCAGCGCTAAGACCCTGAGAACATATTAAGACATTAATAGATTTTTTTATTAGCAATTATATTTCAGGATTGCTTTTCATATAAATGACCTATTGCTAAGTATATGTCATCTCATTGATTGTATTCCAATGTACCAAACACAGTAGTTAAAAATGGCTAATAACTCACTTACATAACATTACACATACATTTGGTACCTTTCTCTCCTCTGATTATAGGTATATCAGCTCATTAACCATTAGTATAAAAACACTAGGTGAGCCCTTCCTTTTAACAAACTACCAGTGTGAAACTAGAAGCTCAGCCCTTCTCTTTTAATGAATCAGTAGTACTGCCTTCATAATCAGGGGAGGCTAGGAAGAGAGAGGAAAGATAGCATACCTTGTTTCAGCCAGCATTTATAGCTACAGATGTAGTATTCTTTCATGTCTGATTTCAAGCATTTTTTAAAATGTCTTCATGTGCCCTTTTCAGGTTGTTTCTTTTATTTAAAATGTTGATGTTCACTCTCAGAAAGGTTGCTGTACTTGTGTATGTGCCACATTGAAGAGAATTATGTCATACAATTATTTAGAAACGGTATTGTACTACAAATACAATGAAAAACTAGTGTAACTGATAAACATGTATATACTAAATAATATAACAGATATGTACGTACAATGATATATCTTATAAGTCAGACTCTAATTTGGAACAGAGGCCTCCAACAAAACCTCATATTTTCTACAGAGGATATGACAACATTTCTTGTAGTTGCCTTAATGAATAAAATCAATTATTTTTTGCTCCCAGTCCAATTGCATCCTAACAATGTAAATTGTTTCATCACTTTAATGGGTTTCCTCTCCTGAAGCTTTAGAGGTATCAAATTGAGCCTACAGCCTCCATAAAGAACACTACACTCACCATAGGAAACTTAGCCACCCAGCTACTGACATGAAAATCCTTCCTTTTTGGATTTATCAGTGATCAGATGTAAAAACAGATGCAGAGCTAAACACAAAATGAAACACTCTTCCATTAGTAATTCTTGTCCCTTAAATATTACAAAGGCATGCAATGATTGGACAAGGGAGAATGGCTAGAAGTTTAAGGAGGGCAGGTTTAGATTAGATATTAGGAAGAAAGTCTTTACTTTGAGAGTGGTGAAACACTGGAACAGAGAAGCTGTGGATGCCCCACCCCTGGAAGTGTTGGTTTGGGTTTTGAGAAAACTGATCTAATGGGCGGTGTTGGTGTTGGAACCAGATGATCTTTAAGGTTCCTTCTAACCCAAAGCATTCTATGATTCTATCATATTCTCTGGTGAAAATTTCCACCCAAAACATGGATCAGTTCATAAGGCCCCTCCTCTATCTGCAGAAGCACACAAGAAAGCAGTTACCATAGAGACTGTTGTACACAGTCCTTCCTAGGCACAGCGGACTGTCCACGAGCCTATGCCCCCCACTTCGTCAATTGCTTGTGATATTTCTGTTCCTCCTTTCCTTCCCTTAAATCTGATTGTCATACTGGTATGTTGGAGTAGAACTACTTGATTTCATTACAGCTCATCCACCCCTTGTTTTCCAGTACCATGTCTGCATAGCTGTTCACATGGCACCATTGAAAGGTATAAAAAACATTTCAGCAGAAATATATACTGTAGCAATATAACAGTGCCCATATGACTCTTTACTGATTTTCATGGCCAAAGGGAAGATGAGAAGTAATAACTAATTCTACAGTAGATGAGGATTTAAGGCTTCTCATCTTTTCTTTGCTGAATATCTAGATAAAATGCATTTTATAACTGCCAAAAATATTATAGCACATTCCACAATTTGCAGTTCCATTACCCAAGATAAATTAATACAGTATGACAAAGTGATTCAACAGACTTGCTCTGTTATTATTACCTGTTTCAGAATTCTCAAATAAAATCAGTCAGCTGCGATGTATGCTGTGTTTCCCAGAGTTCCATTAGTTCTTTTAGTATCTTAAATATGAATAATTGTTGGAAAGGGGAAGGTTATATTCATGTCTCTAAATATTGTACCAAATAATTATGGTGTCAAAAACAGAAGTAACAAGCTTATTTTAGGACCTTCCCTGTACTAGCAATTTGGTAATATTAGTAGTTAATGAGACACACATCCTCAAGGGCTATTAAATTACTTTACAAATGACAGTCCAGGAGACAGTATTATTTTCATTTTAAACTGAGGAAACTGAGGAACAGAAATGATGTTAGACAAAACATAAATGGTGCATATATAAGTCATAAAAGAACAGAAATGATGACACAGATTAATCTAGCAACATTAAACTGAGTCAAGGTAGGAGTACAGTCGCACCATATTGTGTCCCTTTATTGAGATAGAAAGCAGCCCAGTAAATACAATCTGCCCTTATTAACAAAAGGCTTTGTATTGCCATTACAGTCTAAGGACTTGACAGCTTGTCTTTGCATGGGTTAGACATGATATCAATTGTCTAGGAATGAGGCAACTATTGTCAAAAATTCCTTCAGCTTTGTTTTCGTTCATACCAACCATTATGCAGGTTGAACAATCTAGGACTATAGAGCAAAAATTGAAAGGTTAATCTGAGGTCCCACACTGTAAATGCCAATAGGAATCAACAGGTGGTCAACAAGCAGTCACTATACAAGTGCAGTCTCATGAGTAATGTGGCACTAATTGTAAAGAAAAAGTGAACAGAAAAAACTGCATAATCTGGATACTATTAAAATAAGCAATATATAAGAAGTCTGTGTAAAGAAAACATGTAAAAGTAAATCCAAGCAGATGCTAGACTGAGGAAGAAACATGTCATGAACATCATGTTCCATCTGAGAAAGAACTCCAGGAGTCTGATGGCTTGTTATAGTTTCCTTCTCCATTCTTCTTTAGAAGTGTTGAAGGATCAGCCTCGGGCACATAGGAACACTGAAAGGGTGAGGACAACACCAATGAATAAAGGGGAGATACTAGGAAGGCTTAGTATAAAAATGTTAAGAATACTATTGATGAAGATTGTCTGTGTTAGTTTGCATTATTAGACTGTTAAAACATCAATTTGGCTAGCAATAAATTCTTAGATCCATATATATGATATGAGTACCTTTTGCTTATAACTGAATTTTGGGCATAGTAAGACAGAGGGTTTGGTCAGATCCTAAAACTGCAGATTGCCATAAGGGACATGGTCCTCTCATTCCCAGTGAAGCACTGTAAGTTCTCCAGGAGCTCGTGTATTCCCTGCCAGAAATAATACCCTATTTACAGACTCAGCTATGAATACTTCCTCTACATTTAGAGGAAATGACACTGCTTTCAACATATAATAAGTATGGTACATTCGAATGCAAAACTCATTTTCTAATATGAATTATCAATAAATAATATCCATTTCCAGAAGGAGGAGCTGAACTACTGGTCAGTTTCAAATATAATAATCTGTGAATTGCAAATAACACTTTTCCACAAAAGGGATTTCATTTTTCCTGATAATAGCTCTACTGCTTTCAGTCTTATAACACATAGTATTGTTACATTCTGCCTGTACTGGAATGGTTGTATTTAAATAGGAGTTGAAATAACATTCTTCATAATTCATATGTCAAAAAACCTCTACCATGTAAATAGAATGCCATTTTTATTATTAGTCCCTTTCCAGAGCATTTTTCATAATGTAGAGTTAGCACTTTTGAGCAGATTATCACGTTGTAAAATATCCTCTTTCTCCCTTATGTTTGGTATTACAAAATACCATGGCAGATTAATTCTATTCAGTAGCTTGATGCCAAGCACGAACATTTTAAGAAGACACCCCAGCTTTTTCCTGCAACAGGAAATCATAGTTCCTGCAATAGGAAATTTAGCTTTCATTTCTTTAGAATGCATGATTTCTCTGAATCAAAAGAGCAAAAATAAAAGTAGGAATAGTTGATGATGAGCCTGAAACAAAAGCAGACTTAAATAAACTCAGTATTTTGTAAATAAGATGCCAGACAAGAAAATAACATGGGGAATTATTTTGGGACTGTAACCAGTGCAAAATCAAAAAGTATTGAAGTTAAACAATTCCAAATAGGAAGTGTGGTAAGACTAATTAGGTTCACATGGGACTTTCTGAGTATTTGGTAAGCACCAAAAGGTAGAAGCAGGGGAAAATTGCTCAGGGTAATTAAGGAACTAGTACAGAAGCCCATACAGAAAAAATGAGGAGTAGATAAGTTTAAATGTACAAAATCAAGCAATGGGTATTAAGCTTGCAAATGATAGTAAAAAAAAATCAAAAGAGATAGAGACAATATATAAAAGCATTAGAGGGCCTGGCAAAACAAAGTAAAATGTCTTGAGCTTTATGGAGAAGGTGAAATATCCCAGGGTTTTTGACTTCCTTTTTCATTAAAAGCTTATTAGTGATCAGATGCTTCACAAGATTGCTGTTAACAACAAAGGGTTGTGAACATAGCCCAAACAAGAATAAGAATACATTAGAGAATATTAAGGTATTCAGGAAAGTTTTATAAATTCAAGTCACAAGGCTTGAGAAATTTTATCATAGAGCAAATCAGTCTTTCAATTGATAGTGATTATCTTCTAGACTTCGTGGACAATAGAAAAAGTCTGAAAGGGATGGAAAAGGATAAATACTTATCTTACCTGTCAGAAAAGGAAAAATAAACACATGGGAAATTAGAGATTAGTAAATACAAGGTTTTTTTGCAGAATGATACTAAAACAAATTATTAAATAATCAATTTATAAACTCCCAAAACCAATGAAGAAGGATTAAGAATCCACTATCCATTTCTTGAGACAAAATCTTTTCAATGACTAACCTGTTTGTCTTTACTGGCTGTATCTCCTTCAGTAAACAGAGCAGAAGCACAGGCCAAGCTTTGTATGGAATTGGGGAATGATTTTGGCACAGTGACTCTCAGGAGAAAAAGCAGGAGGAAATGGTCCGCCATGGAATCACCCCAGCCACTGAAAGAATCAATGAGAATGATCAGTGTCTGGAATTTTGGTTATGAATGAACACAGATGCCTAGCAGATTAAAGATCCATTTTTAACATAATTGTCACTAGGTTGCATCACACTGCAAGATCATATTTGGTGGGGATGAGACAAGGGTACACTACATAGACTAAATTCTTCCATAGTACTAGCAAATTAATAGCTGGGTGAATTAAAACTGAAGCAGCCTATTTACTGTGACAAGCCAATTGTCCCATTTTTACACTTCTCCACCTAAATCCTGATTTCTTACAGCTTTTCTTAATAATCCTGTGACTATAGTATGCAAATTAATCTGCCTTGGAAAAAGCACATCTAGACATTACTAACTAGATTTAGTTCAGTGCATGATTTATTAACTGGTACATTTATGAGTACAAATGGATCTGTCATTTTTAGGACCAGATACTTAATAATATGCATAATCCTTAAAATATGCAAGATACAGATAAAAACTTGGTCTGTTAACAGGAAGCCATTCTAAATCATCTCCAAAATCATATCAGTTGAAATCACACTTCTCAGCTGATTTCTGCTTCTTTAATGCTACTTCACTCCCATAGTACCATAAAAAAATAATGCATTTTCACAGAAGAAACTTAGCTCATTTCTGGGACTTGAGCACAGTGAAGTTCCTCACAAGATTTGAGATAGATGGCAATAACCCTTAGGTTTTATCTTGCTCAGTAAGTAAAGAATTTCAGCCAGAAGATCATACTTCCTTGTTTACATTGGAAGATGAAGCTGGAGGAATGGTACTGCATTACATCACCCTGTGTGTCATTACCTAGATATAGTATTGAACCTTTATTTGAGTACAGAGAATGTCAAAAGGAACATTCGCTTTCTTGTTCAGGTAAGAATCAAATAAATGTTGGAAAATTTGCAAATCAGACCCCACTAGACAACTTACAAAACTGACTGTTCAGTCAGACAATGGTGTTTGCTTCAGAGACTTTGGGGTAAGCTAGTATTTCCTTCCATTTTGGTTTTCCATTGCTGGAAAGGGCATTTCCAGATTTCACAGCATATATCCCTTGCAGACAAGTATTCTTTCTAGCTTTGTGACATCTGACTAGGACAGAGTGATGACCCACTAAAACTCATTAATAAGAACTGGAAAGTTTTAGCAGTGAATTTTATTTTTCTAGTGTTTTTTGTTTCTACTTTGGGCTGCAATCTGATAGGACAGCATAAGGTCTTAATTATTTGCTAAGGATTCACAAATATATAAACAAAGAGAGAAAAGCAGTAAAGTAATTGCTTCTAATGGAGTGGCCTGGAGTGGTGGTAAAGAAGGCAGAGATTATAAATGCTCCTAAATGAGACTATTTCTTTTCTTACACCAGAGCTTGTTCTATTTATAGTTACCAAGGCAGAATGTTCCACATTTTTAAGAATTTAAAACAGATAATCGCAGTGAAGGAATGAGAAAGCTCTTGAAAAAATGTAGTTATCAGCTCCCAAGTTAAGACCAGAGTTAAAGAGAGAATGTCAGGAGTAATCAGGCCAGATCCAGCAGCTTGAGGGAGGTGAGGCTGCTGGGTTCAGCCAGTAACAAGGCTGAGCATGGGCTCCTAGCAGGCATATGCAGAACACATGTATGCATTGTGCATATTATGATATAGCATACACAGCACTCACACAAACACAGCACAGTGGCCTCACCCTGCTCCCCTCTCTGGCTAAGCAGAATGGAATACCTATAGTACCTACCTATATATACATCTGTCACTATATGTATATGTGTATACATATATGTACAGTGAGAGAAAGAGAAAGATTCATGCCTCCCATGGTCCATAGCAGCCAGCTCTGCTGTGGTTTCACCCTCTGTGTTCCTTTTTGGGTGTGCAGATCAGCTTCTACCACATAGCTTAGCAAGGGGAAGGCAGTCTTGGAAGGTGACTGGGAATCATATTCAGAGATGGGAGAGAGGCAGTCAAACAGGCAGGATAGAAGCCTATTCAAGATTATAAGTAGGAGGGAAATCTGCAAAGAATTGAGGCAAATTCTGAAATTATGGGAGAGGATTCTTCAATAAAAGCGTAAGAAAACGGATGAGGATTTATGGACTTGTTTTGGTTTTGAAAAATGCATCTGGATGAGAACAGTTATAGAATCGTCAAAAAGAATGTTTTGGGTTGGAAGGTATTGCTGCCCCCTCGGCCAGTCCCAGCTCCTTCTTCAGCCTGGGCTTGGTCTGGACTGCCGGCGAGCACACGATAGGAGTGGAGCACCTCTAGGCATAAAGTCTCCGTGTCACAGGAGGTCCGGCTTAGAGGTGCTTAATGGCTGCAAGGTCTGTGTAGCCCTTTGCTAGCCCCTCAAGGGTTAAACCAGTAAATGGAGGATAAGGAAGATGCAGGCAGCTCTTCTTGGTTGAGAATATTTTAAGTTTATTGCTCTCTGAGAGCCACGTGCCCTCAGAGGGTTCAAAGCTTAAAGAAAGTAACCAGGAAGAGCCGAAACTACTTCCTGTGTACAGACTTCTATAGGGGGGTTAAGCCAAAGAGAAGGGAGGAAACAAACTATTAGGAGTAGGGCAGGGGGGTTAACAGAATATTCCAACTTCAAGGGGTAACAGAACTATATAATACAGAAATACATAAAATAAATATTAATTGCACATTACAACAGGAAGGGACGTAAAATGTCACCTAATTCCAACCCCTCTGTCATGGACAGAAACATCTTCCACTAGACCAGGTTGTTCAAAGCCCCATCCAACCTGGCCTTGAACACATCCAGGGATGGGGCATCCACAACTTTTCTGGGAAACCTGCTGCCATGTCTCATCACCCTCACAGTAAAGATTTTCTTTCTAATATTTAATCTAAACCTACTCACTCAGTTTAAAACCATTTCCCCTTGTCCTATCACTACATGTCCTTTTGAAATATCTATGTAATCCAGGACAAAACTAATGTTTTAAAAATTTCTGTACTACATCTTTTTGCTGCATGTCCTCAATAGAACTCTCTTAATCATGTTCCATCAAACATCAGATTATTTTTGAATAATGAATGAGATAATAAAAAATTATCAACTTGGATCTGTGCAGGCACAAAAAATTTAATAATGATTTATGGATTGAATACATGCTAGGTCGCTACTGCTGTATCACAAAGTTGTCAAAACTGCAATTGCAACAATGTGTGATACCATGGACACTTTATTTTTTTTTTTGATAAAACATTACCGAAACACACAGTGGGCAGAAGCTCCCACAAGTGTTTGAGAACGTCACTTTCTCATCACAGTTACCTACCCAGATCCTTGATTTGGATTGGCAAAACACCTCTAGATAAAATAAAATTTTCAACCCTTATTTGAAAAGAAACCATGGGACTGTGATACCTATATGACAGGGGAGGTGCCCCACAGTTCACAACAAAGAAAGCCTGTCAGATATTTGACAATTTATGCATGCCTCATGCCATGGCCCTTCACAGAATTTTGTATGTAATGGAAGAGAAGTCTGCACAAGAGGAAGATAAACAAAAGGAAGGAGTAATAGAAATGGGTATTTAGAGCAATAAAATAAGGAAAAGATGTCAAGTCCATTTTGTCAGACACTTTCTCAATACTAATCTTCCCTGCATTAAAATACTCTGCTTTTTCTAATTAGATTCCTTACGAAAACACCAGTGAAAGTTTTATTTAAAAAGCTGTGCAGTCTCTACCCTTGGAGATTATTAAAACTAGTCTGGATGAAGCCCCAAATAACCTAGTGTGATCTCAGAGATAACCCTGGTTTGTGGAGGAGGTTGTCCCTAGAGACCTGTAATTCTGCAATCCTAAGAAACTTTGTATGTCAGAAAGATCATCTGCATACCTGAAAGCGATCAGTGTAGCAGGCTTGTTCTGAAGTTTGTAAGCATCACATCTACAAATATCTATTTCGCCAGGCTATCAGTTTCAACTGCAGATAGATAAATGGTAGAGAAGTTTGGGGTGTTTTTACCTCAAAAACTTTTGAGATCAAACCAAACGTTCCTTGACCTTGAACTCAAATTGCCTTAGAGTGTCATTTTGCGACATCTGTCAGTATAAACATCATCAAACTATGACACAAGAAGAGGGTAAGTTACAGGGAGGAGTCATCCACTCAGAGGAGCCTCTTTAGCCTGCAGGGATGAAGCAAGAGATCTTGGACCTGTAGGAATAGCTTCTTTATTGACAATTGTCTCTAAGCAGATTCTTGAAGTATTTGGTTTTCTAGATTGCCATAATTGCTGCAATGTGATTTTTGTGCTATTTTTTTTTTTAATTCTTTGTGACCTTCTGGGACTTTCCTGTCAGCTAAACCTACTTTCCACTGTTCAAGCTGCATGAAAGGTATCATTGGTAAATGACAAAAATTATGCCTATGCCAAGAAGCTTTTCATTGGCAGAAAGATGATGAAGGTAGAATTGCCACCTCCCATGACATCCTATTTCCTGTAATGGGTAGGAAGAAAAGTTCACCGTAGTGGTTCTGAAACAATGCATAAAGTCAGTTCACACATATAAACTGAAAATGCTGCTTGAAAACTTCCAGCAATAAGAAGCAAAAATGAGAAATGACAAACATCTCACTGCACCCGAGTAAAGCTTAAATGTAGCTTAAACTCTGCTCCTGCTGTCCCTGTTTAATTTGGTTAATTCACACCATACTGCTTGTGAATGGTTCATATTTTTACTCCAAGTTCCTTCACCTCTACCTTAAAATGTGGAAAAGAATGCGAAAGATAAAATATAATGCAATAATTGGAAGCAATCAGAACAATTACTGAAAAAAAAGACGTCCCTTCCATAAGTAGGTCATTAACAGTGTTGACAAGAACAAGAAATCTTATTGGGGACAAGATTGTGATTTTCATTCAAGCGATCAATTGACGCTCTTTAAAAGCAGTCATTCATAACCAGAAAATTCTCACTATGCTGAACACGCAGTAACTAGTGAGATGTTCAGATGTCATGTTTGCTCTGTGAGGACACGAAACTATTGAAAAGTAAACATGTTAAAAGTGAAATAGAGTTAAGAAGGGGTTTATGACCTGGGAGATTTACGGTTCCTAAAGATGTCCTGAGAACAAGGTATTTCCTTCCATTTAAGTTACATCCATGGCAATTAAGAGCTGGTTGACAAAGCATTTTTTTCTGGTGGACATACTTGGACCAAGAAAGGATAAATATACTACCTTACTTGGAAAATCATATAAAAGATTTTTGTAAATTCTTTCTTGTCATCTTGTTGCCATTTCAGTAAGAGAGTTGTAATGGGAAGGAACTTTCTTGCTGTGGTATGGAATGTCTATATGTTTGTCTATCAGTGAGTGCTTCTTATTTCCCTTTTTCTAAGAAAGTATGTTATATATTACTACATATCATATATTACTACAAATCGGCTTGAAAAGACAAATACAGAATGGGGATTTAAAAATATTAGAACATGCACTATGGAACACTAAATACAGGTGGATGTTGACCATAAGTCTATTTTCTGCACTGATTTCTGGACCTTGTATATTAACTTCCAATCAGGATGTGCTGCATGTGTTTCAAATCCCGTCAAATTAAACAACTTCTCATCTTTCTAGAGAAGATCGTCAGCTAACCTAAAATTTATATTTAATAAAAGTGGGTCAGATAATGGCACATATCTTGTTTTTTCCTCAATGTGACAATTGTCAATATCTTTCATTAGCATTTTCCATTGACATATATTAGATTACACCAGTTCATTTCATCTTGTAGACTGAGAAGATTAAACATTGCAGGGAAATGAACCCTCTCTGAGCCTCATTTCTTATGTTTTCATGAAGGGTAAATTGTAGTGGTAATGTAACCATAAAAAATCTCCATTTGTTTGCTGAGCATTTTAAGCAAATCAGCCTTAATTCTTCTGGTCATACAGCTGAGTATTATCAGTTCTAAAAGGTCTCCCAGTCCACTAAAGAGGTAAGTGAAATTTAGTGCTAGAAAAATAGTGTCCACAGATCACACTGTGTATTTCTGTACTACAATAAAAGGTCATCTTGAAAGTGAAGACTGAGCAGTTGTCTACCCTTATCCTTTGTAATAAAGCTGCCAGCAAAAGATGTTTAACAATGATGACTTAGAAATACAAACATTCTTTCAATAGGAATGAGTGAAAAAGTGAACAGATTTGCAAGATCCACTGGGGAAAAAAATCCCCATGAAATGGAAACCACTTCTTCATTCACAGCCAGACTTCAAGAAATTAGTCTAATTTTTAATGGTTATTAGCTCTATAGTAGGATTTTCTCTGGCCCAGCAAGGGCTTACTGGAACTATAGCCAGCACATAGACAGCACCCTAGAAGCAGTATAGTCCCAGAATGAATGCAGGCAAGAAAACTCTGGCACCCCTCTGAATGCTGATATCTGTGGCACACATGGTGATCTAGATCACTCATTGATTACAAATGCATATATTTAAATGGAAATAACTTAAAACCTGCATTATTGATATGTTTACAAGTTTTAAAAAATTGTGTGTTTAATATTTTTTTAATGTGATCATGAGAGGACTGCTAATTTGTACTTGATATGTTGCATCTGATAAATTTTATGGGTTTGACTTGTAAAGGTCGATTTCTTTGTCAAGGAAAGTATCAATTTAAGTGCAAGCCTCTATACTTTCTACTTCAGGCACATAGAGTGCTATTAAATTGGCTTGTGTAGATTGCTTGCTGATTTTTGATACTTTAATAAAACCCTTTGGCATTGCTGCATTTTCTCATTTCCTTGCAATTAAGCAGAAAACAAGTCTGTAATAAAAATGCAGAACTTTATTAAATTTAGAAATATTTGCAATGAAAAAAATTCTAGTGCAGTGCAGTCCACCTTGTGATTGTTAAGAAGGTATGAATGTGCTTTTCTAAATTATCAAACAATGCTTAATCTAAAAATAAATAAGAAAGAAAAAAAAACTTAATTAAAACCAAAACACCAAACTAGAGCTTGTAAATATAATTGTAAAACTTCCTACAGGCAAACAGAATGGCAGTAATCTCTATTTTCTTCCCTACACCTACCTTTTCTGTTATGCATGGTGTGGAGCTGTACGAGAGCTGAACAAGTGGGGAGTATTTGCTCTGTTCCTCCTGCAATTACTCCAGCTGTGCATCCCCTAAAATAAGTGCATGTAGCTAGTAAATCCTACATTTGGGTGCTTGCTTGTTCCCTGCTGGATGGATTACCAATGTCATACAGCACCTCCCCTGTTTCTCTCAGCTATTTGGAAACTTCATGAGGAACCCAGAGCTGGGGAAAATCCAATCCATCAACAATAGCCGACTTTTCATGATGTCACGCAGGTAGAAAGACCATAGAAAAATCTCAGCCTGAAGAAGAAATTAACTGCATTTTGTTGCACATTTCAGCTGCAGCAAGCTATATTGGTGCATAGGTTTCAATCCTGATCAGCCAGAAAGGATGGAGTGGGCAGTCTGTGTTGCATGTGGCCCCATGTTTAAGTGGGTGCTGATAGAGATGCCAGTCTCTTGCCTGTGTTGGTCTGCGTTGTATTGCTTGTACATTTGTGTTCTCAAAGTACATGCCCAGCTTTGCTGCAGCCTGGACCTGGAATTGAGAACATTGGAGGCCATGTCTGGCAGACTGAGAAGAAATCTTTTGTGTCTGAAGGCTATGAGGATCTAACTCCCCCTAATATTATTAGAATCTCAGCTTCAACATAAAAGTTCTTTTGGAGGCCAGTTTTTTATGCATACACCAATGTGACATTGTAATAAAAAGAAACCCAGCACTTCTTGGAATACTTTAGCATGAACATGAGTTCATATCATGAACATGAACATGATATGAGGAGTTTCCAATCCACAGGAAAGTTATCTTGTACTGGCTTGTCTGTGTATGGTGAGAAATGTTTTTCACTGCTGGCAAGGCTGGTCATCTGTCTCTGTAGTGGTTGGCTCATAGTAAGGAATATACATGCTGTTGTGGTTTAACCCCAGCCAGCAACTAAGTACTATGCAGCTGTTCACTTACCTCCCCTGTGGGATGGGAATGGGAGTTAGATAAGAAGTAAAAAGACCCCTCATGAGTTGAG
>WEIV01007405.1:7177-57554 GCA_013390005.1 Calyptomena viridis | reverse complement strand
TTTTTTTTTTTCACACACAAATGCATTTAGAGAAAATACAATCCTTAAATACTTAGTCACAGAAAAGTTGTAATCAACTAGGATAGAAATCAGACAGTTTATTTGTTTGAAAAAAGGAGAACGGAGGAGGAAATTAAATGGAGTAATTTCTTTCCTGTGAACTTAGAGCACAAAAAAATTGTATCGCAAGACTATAACGTGAGAAGAAAAATAGCTGAAAAACTTCCCTGGCAACAGTGCTCCTGCACTATTGCACTAAAAATAACATGAAAGTCAAAGATCTGATTCACCACACATCTTCTGTGTCCATTAAAAAAAACAACTAAAATGTTACAGCAAAAGACTCACAAACTTTTCCCACAGCAAAATAACTAGATGTCCCATGTAAATCATCATGTATATCAACATTTAGGATCAGATAGACAGCAACTGAGCCATGCTGGGAGAACATGCAGAATGTAGACACCAAAAATCAAAACTGCGATTTGAAAAGTTCCTCCACACTGTCTAATCCATCAAAATACTCAGTCTTGAGAAAGAGAAGAAGTGTGACACACTGATGAGCAGCTGGGGCACTGAGCTTAGGGATTGCCCTAAGAACCCATCCTCTCCGGCACCTTCCTCCAGTTCTTTTACTGGATCTGGCTCACAGGGCAGAGGGGTAGCAATCACAGGCCAGCACTTGACTCTGCCAGAGAGCTGCAGGCAGATGGTCCCAGTGGAGACAAGGAAAGCTCTTAATTATGTTATGCAGAAACTCGGATGCTGAGCTCCTTCTCATATGGCCCTCCAGTGAGCCTGCTCAAGTTTAACAAACACTCCTGATCACAAGTGTCAGGACTATCACCAACATTTTTTTTTTTACTATGTATAACTATTCTAACTTCCTCATAGGCATTTATGCCTTGGGGGCTCAACATGACCCAGCAATATACATTTGCAGCCCAGAAAACCAACCATATCCTGGGCTGCACCAAAAGTAGTGTGGCCAGCAGGTGAGGAGGTGATTCTGCCCCTTTGCTCCACTCTTGTGAGACCCTACCTGGAATATTGCATCCACCTCTGGGGTTCCCAACACAGGAAGGATGCAGACCTGTTGGAACAAGTCCAGAGAAGGATCACAGAAATGATCAGAGAGCTGGAACAACTCTCCTATGTAGATAGGCTGAGAGCCTGCCAAAGGCTCCAGGGAGACCTTATAGCAGCCTTTCAGTACTTAGAGGGGGCTACAAGGGAGCTGGAGAGGGACATCTGACAAGGGCATATAGTGATAGGACAAGGGGCAATGGCTTAAAACGGAAAGAGAGTTGATTTATTTGGCTTAGATATTAGGAAGAAATTCTTTATTTGTGAGGGTGGTGAGACACTGGCACAGGTTGCTCAGAAAAGTTGTGGATGCCTCATTTCTGGAAGTGTTTGAGGCCAGGTTGGATGAGGCTCTGAACAACCCACTCTAGTAGAAGGTGTCCCTGTCCATGGCAGGAGAGTTGAACTACTTGAACTCTAAGGATCCTTTCAACCCAAACCACTCTATGATTCTATGATTTATGCAAGTTTCACAGCATTTGACAGTCTAAGATATTATGCAAATATAATTAGCAAACCTTAACATATTTTTCAGTTCAAGTTATTTAATAAGTTAAAGCCATTCTTTCTTCCAGTTCTTTGGCACTTGTGAGAGCAGGATACTGTGATCAGTCCTTTACTCCAATAATTTTCAAATTCATAAAACATTTACAGAAATAAGAGAAAGCCCAGCTGGGGACAAGGTCAGGAGCTTGTCCAGGGCAGCTGCCCGCCCCAAGGCAGGATTCACCTCTGTGACACAGTGTCATCAGATATGTGCCTGATTGCAATGTATATCCAAAGGGGCCCCCGTTGTGATCTCTTCCAGTGCTCCACAATCTTTCCTGTTACACAGGAAAAATTCCTCCCTAGTGACTAAATCTTTTTTTGATTCAGTAAGCCTATTATTTCTTGCTCTAGCCACCACAAACACAAAAGACACTAAAAAGTTGAAAGGAATAAATTGTACTCTTCGTGTTTTGAGATTTGTATTCCTTTGAGTAGTCTGTAGGCAACCTACTCAAACTCCTTCGATCTTCTTATAATTCTCATTCGCATATACTTATGCTCTCATGTTTTCTAGATTTCTGCTAAATCTCATTGTTTTTCTCTGAACTATATCCATTTTTCCTAACAAGCATGAAATGTAAAACTAGACCTGGTATTTCAGCTGATGCCTCTCCAGAACAGAACTGAACAAGGTATTTTATGCCATATGGATGATATAGTCTTTATAAACATCTCAATGTTTCTGTTCGTTTTGCAGCATCACTATGTTGTTAGAATAGGTCACATAATGAATTCCAGACAACTACAGACCTTTTTCTGCCAAGCTGACCTTTAATTCCTTTCTTTCTGGTTTGCAAAGTTTGCCAGTTCTGTCCAATTTCCCAAGGTGGTTTTGAATTCTATTTCCACTCTTCAACAGGCTTGCAACCTCACCTGTCTCAACATAATACAACACTGTCTCTTTTTTTCCCCCTCCTGTATATCCTGCCTGAAACAGATCACGAAACAGATCACAAAACAGTCACAAAACCTTGTGTTTATGTATTCTGCAATCCAACAATCACTGCTTATGCTCTTTTTTTTTTACTTTCTACCCTTAAAAAAACCCCCAAATCAACAAAAAAAACAAAAACAAGGAAAAAAATAAAAACAAAGACACAAAGTTATTTATTTGTTTAAAAAAACAAACCATATTTTTATCATAAGGACTGGTAAGAAAGCCTAGAACAGTGAAACAGCATGTCCCTCTTTCCCACAGGGACATGTATTGGCACCTATGGCATCTTTGAAAAGTGTGCTGTGAAAGTAGACTATTTATATAGGGTTTTAAAACTGATTTATAAACATATGTAAGACAGTGCTGTCAATGTTTACTAAAGAGAGGTCAAACACAATATTAAGAGGAGGAGAGATTAGGAAGATCTGACCAGTGTTTTAACCACAATTCTTTTCCTCTCTGACTTGTTTTTCATTTTTACATTAGGAGAAGCAGGATTTGAACCCATGTTGGAAACAGTTTTATATTTAGGTCAATGAAAGTAAGTGGTTATTTCACATTGTTTAGCATAGTATTTCCTCTTCTTTCAGTTTTTAAACCAGACTATAAAACTCTGGTCTGCTTACATCAGAGTTCCACAGTTGGACAACACAGCACTCCAGGACTGGATTCAGTGCACCAAAGCCATTAATTCCTACTATCTTGACTCTAAAATGTGTTAAGGGATGAATTTGACATTCACAGGGATAAAATTACTGCAAGCTTTGGTAAAGATGTTAAGGCAAAAAACAAAGGGTTGTTCAGCACCTTGATTTCTCAATAAAATAAAGCAAAGAGGGAAACTAAAACCAATTCAGAACACGAATAAAACTTTACATTGAAATTCAGCAATTACAAATCTTCTTAGTTCAAGTCCTCCTGTCATTTATTTACATATGATAGCAAATAGAATCCCCACTTTTTAAGGCCATTTTTCCACCTTTATCATTTGAACTTTGGGCTCCTCTTTAAGCAACCACCAAGCTGGGGTTAACTTATGCAATAAAATCATTCCATTCTGCCATGCCAGAGTCCCATCAGTGCTCGTTCTGCTCTCAGTCACAGCATGGTAAATACCACCGTTGCTCACACTGGCATAAATTCTTCACTGTGTCAGAGAAAAGGGACAGACAACTGCCCAACTGTCAGGAGTTTACCAGGGTCCTGCTAGTATCTTGGATAACTTGGACCAGGAATTGTTCTACCTCTGTGGACTTCAATAGGAATAGAAAAGTTCCTGGTGGCTTAAAGAAGTTTGTCCCAAACAGGAATATCTGTAAACATAATAACTATAGAAGATATCTTGTGCAAGGAAAGGAGAAAAAAACACTCATATGGAGCAAAAGAGAAAATCTAGAAGAGCAGTGAGAATCGCAGAAGAAGTTTAGCAATGGAAATGTGCATCAAAAGGATGCAAAACCTGAAAACAAGTGAAAGTCTTTGAAACAGACCTTTCAGAGAGTTATAGCCAGTGAAACAACAAAGCATTTTTGGTCCAAGGAAACACACACGAATCCTAAATACAAAGTGTTCTCGCTGTGACATGACTAGTTAGGATTCTGTGTAAAAATTCAACTTTTGACCACAGAGCTCCTTATGCCATTGCTAATTTCACTTAGAGACAAATTAATATTTGGCAGCTTTGGAAATACTTTTCTTCATGTGCTTCTGAAAATATAAAGTTACAAAGAGTGAAATGTGTAAATTTGGTGCCTAGCAAAGAGTGACAGAGAAAGAAACTATTTTAGACTCTGAAAATTACAGTTGTACATTAGTTCATTAACTGCTGTGTGCAAAGAAGCCAGTTCATTATAGAGCCACAAATTATTTCCATAACTTGAAATAACTGATGACCTGAAAAAAATCCACAATCTGTACAAGTCAACGTTGAGCTGAGCTGCAATTGTCTGAAGGAATAACTTCACTTACAACCTGGAAGCTCTTGATGAAACAAGTCAGTCCCTACCATCACTGGTGAAGAGAACCATTCCCCCCATACTAAGATTACGGTGCTTCAGATGTACTGTTCTTCATCGCCTCCATTTATGAGCAATGACCACTTGCCCCCTTCCTCCTCAACAAAACCATTATGTCTCGGCAGCTTGTCTGAAGCCAAGGAAGAGAGAGACACTCTGCTAATCTGATCCCAAGGAGCTGGTCTGGAAGAATCCCTCCTCCTATCATCCATTCCAATATGAACACTGATTTGAGATGGAGAGAGTGGCTTCATGCGGCCTTGAGCTTGGGCTTCATAACTTTCTGTGTCTGGCTTCCTGTAACTAAGAAGAGAAAGAGAAAAGATGTTTAATGCCATGAGGTTGATGCGTAGAAGCATCTTCTGCATTAGAACAAATCCAGAACTTCTGATAACCTAAATATATTGAAAGTATCTATAGAGAAAAAATAAATTTATACATGAATTACATATGGTTAAATTAAGAGTTTCCTTTCTAATAGCTCACAAATAATTAATTAAAATGTGTGGTGTCAAGAATTTAATGGTCTTAAAGATCAGTTACAGAATACTAATTTTTTTTACTACTTGAATTTTGAGCCTGTCAATTCTCACAAATCAAAACAGGCACAGAAGGATAGGGAGAATGATGGTGAAATGGCAGAACACTGCTTGAGATGCCTTTGATTTGAGCTTTCAATCATTCAAGGCCATGTACCATTGGCTGAGCACTCTTGTTGCATTTAGGGACATGGTTAGTGATGGAGTTGGCACTGTCAGGTTAATGGTTGGACTCAATGATCTTAAAGGTCTTTTCCAACCCAAATGATTCCATGATTCTGTGCACTTCAGACACAATGGCTAAGCATACTTGTCATATGGCGTTAAAACATTTTAATAGTAAACGAGAGGGACTCTCAAAGTGAGGCTCTTTAAGAAAAATTATGAGTTCGTTGAATTATGAGAAGGCTTATAGTAGACAATTGCAGGTGAATGGACTCAAGTGACCTAAAAATCACTTTCTGATTCGATGTATGCTCAGTCAAAGCGATTGCAAGTATGCATAGTCTTCTTCATGTATGCATGTATTATTGTGTTCTTTGGAATCTGGAGTTCTGTTCAGTTGATCTGAAGCTTCAAGAAAGATTCTTGTCCTAGAGAGTATACTGTAATACAGCTTCCATAAGTTTTTGGCTAACCACAATGGGGTGTGATACTTAATGGATTCTGCACAAGAGCAAAAGAAATGTACAATAAAGGAATCCCTTTGTAGAAATTTTTCATCCTTTGGATAACCGTGCACAGAAATATTTTAGGATGAAAATCTGGTCTGGTAGGGCTAATTCTACAAACAGAAGTAAGTATGTATGTAGTTTTTATTCTAGATTGTGGTCTCATTGAGCATTTGCAGAATCAGAAATATGATGCAGTAACACATTTTTCCTGTAGTAGTTTATACTATGCTGTACTATATCATAATATACAGAAGACCCCAGCTACAGTAAAAATATGTGATATTTTGGACTAATTTCACACACCTTAAAAAGTCTTATTTTTTAAAGATGTTTGCTCTCTATGTAGTTGAGAATCATCATCATGGCTAAGCTTTGCGAACAAAGACATGGGAAGGGCTCTACCCATGCTTGCTACAAACATGGTGATGGCTAAAAAGGCTGATGTGGGATAGACAAGTCTGGGTACAAAAGGCACAGTTAAAAGTCTCCTTAGGCGGTATTGGCAAGGCACAGTTCTTTCTACATTGTCTTTTCTCCTCGAGACTAATTCTGCATGAGTTTTTAAAGGAGACAGGAGTGTAATAGATGGTGTGTCTCCATGACTCACGATTTGAAGCCGGAGTGGAGCACTAATGGTAGTCAATATGACCAAAACTGAGGTGCTGTTTCAGGGAGTCCTTGTATCTCCTCTTTGGGGCTCCCCTATTGTGGCAACCGGTGACAAGTTCACCATAAAGTACAACCTTCGGGAGTCAGTGATCCTCCATCCTGGAAACGTGCCCTGCCCAGCGCAGTTGCATTCTCAACAGCATGGCCTCAATACTGGTGACCTCTGCCTGTTCGAGGACGGTAACATCAGTCACATACTCAGTCCAGTGGATGTTTAGGATTGTACGGAGGCAGCGCTGATGGAAATGTTTGAGAAGTCGCAGGTGATGGCGGTAGATGACCCATGATTCAGACCCATATAAAAGAGTAGACAGTACAATGGCACTATAAACACTAATCTTTGTACTTTTCTTCAGGTGTTTGTTGCACCAGACTCTTTTATGAAGATTTCAGAAAGCTCTGTGTGCCTTTGCTAACCTGTTGTCTATCTCTAGTCTTACCATCCGAGGAAATGATACTTCCTAGATAGTTGAACTGCCGGACTGATCTAAGTTCTGATTTACCTATGGTAATGTGAGGATGATGGTGAAGTTCCTGAAGTGCAGGTTGGTAAAGAACTTCTGTCTTCCTTAAGCTGACTTTCAGCCCAAAAAGCTCAGCAGCCTCTGCAAAACAAGATGTTAAGCTCTGCAGAGCTGCTTCTGTGTGAGCAACGAGGGCAGCATCGTCAGCATAAAGCAGCTCGTGGACAAGGTAATTCAGAGTCTTAGTGTGGGCCTTCAGTTGTCTGAAGTTAGATAAGTTACCATCAGTACAATACCAGATGTAAATACCATTATCTTCATCGAGATGTGCCGCGGCCCTTTGGAGCACCATGCTGAAGATTGTGAATAGAGTTGGTATGAGAACGCAACCTTGTTTCACAGCATTGGTTATTGGGATAAAGAATGCAGTAGTTGAGAATAGGTCTAATGTAACTGCCAAAAAGGGCATGCAAAATGTAGCATTAAAAAAATGAATAGAATTTGAAAAATCTTGTTATAGTTCAGAAATTGGTTCACTTCCAAAAAAGGACAGAAAGATACTTTATCTGTAGCAAGGTGCAAAAGAAAAAATACACTGCTTCTCTGTTTCTCTCTGTCTAATTTAAATAAATAAAAATAAAAACCAAACAGGCACAAATACTTTCAAAAAATCTACTGCTATATTATGGAGAATTATCTTTTGAATGATTTGTTCACCTGATATTCACAGCAAAATCTGCTGATAATTACCTTCCTTGGTATTGAACCAGATCTGCAACACATGGGCCCAGGTGGCATCTAGTCACACTTTTAATTGCTAATTAAAGCATGCTCAGCACTGTCTTAGTCCAGGTGAGTTCATAATAGCAACACCTGTCTCTTTTGGAGACAACCCCAAGCCAAAGGACTGTTGGGTCCTTTGAGGTATAGAAAGCCTAAAATAATGTCTCACTTGCATCCCAGCATCAGTATTGCCATGGTTCTCCAAGCAATAAGTGTAAGACAACTTGCCATTTCAGCTGCAGGGAAGACAGCAGGACAGACACAGAAGAAGCTGCCATTGCAGCTGATCCCATCCAAGGCTGAAGCACAAGACCAACAGGCATGAACACACCTAGAAAAAAGAATATGCATGAGCCAGGGCCACCTGTCCCAACACAAACATTTCCACTCCTGCGTATCATAGAACGGATCAGCAGTTCTACAACATGACTTGCTCAGACCTCCACAAACACAACTAGATCAATATACATATATTTACTCACTTGTTTCTAAATATGTCCCTTCTATTGCAAGGGATGACCTTTGCACCAATACAGCTTAAAGACTGTGGCCACAAGGTAAGAATATTTGTCCCTTTCAGCTATGCTGCACATGTGAAACACAGCAAAGGCAACAGATGGACAAGGCAATAGCACAGGCAAAGGAAGAAGTTACTCATAAACAAAAAGAGGAATGCTTGAAGTAAGTTTTAAGTAGGAATTTGGAGCATGAGACATAAAGAATGCAAGTAGTAGGAGAGAAAATGAGTGATTGGGGGTGAATAAAAGAGGGAGCATCTAAAAATGGGATAGTATGTCTGATTAGAGCTGGGTTTGAATATATAGAAACTAATCCCCAAGTACTGCCATGTGAAGTAAGAGCATGGTTTTAATTTCATCTAGAAGTATTTATTCCTAAGAGTTTAAAATTTCTTGAACAAATATTTTTGTCTACATGAAAAAAAAAAGTATTTATTTTAAAGTTTTAAATAATCTAGAAACCTCTTTGGTTCCTTGAGCAGGGAATTCTACAAGAGGCACCATAGAGCTCAACTGTGCTGTTGTCTTCAACAAGCTGAGCTCTGGCAGTCACATACCTGCTGCTATGGGTATTCCAAGCAGATTATAAATTAAGGCAAGAATCAGATTTATTCGTATTCTTCGAACAGTTCTCTTCGATAAGTGAATACTAGCAACTACATCCAGCAAGTCATTCTGCAAGACAGAAGAGCATGAAAGTTTTCCACATGCAGCCTTCAGAATACCAAAAAGAGGAAAGTCAGCAATAAAAGAGGACAGGTCAAAACTGTAATGCTCACCCGGATAAGAACAACATCTGCTGCTTCAATGGCAACATCAGTGCCTGTTCCAATTGCAATTCCAATGTCAGCCCTGGCTAGGGCAGGGGAATCATTGACTCCATCACCAACCATTGCAACCTTCCTTTTTCCATTTTGGAGCTCCTGGACCTTTGCAACTTTGTGGGAAGGAAGAACCTCCGCAAAGACTTTTTTGATCCCAACCTATGTACAATAAGAGAAAGACACCCAGTTAGTGCTATGGTTCATGCTGATAGAAAGAGCCATTTACTAGTCTGGGTGAAGGGGAAACAGAAGAATATCAACCAAACTGATTCTGGTGAAGGCAGCACTTGCAAGCTACACAGAAAGCTGAAGAGCAACATGCTTTTGGCTTAAGAAAAGGACTGATTACAGCCCCCTCCATCTTTACTGCAGAGATGCTGGCAAATCCTGCTCTTCCCTAAGCATCATGCTGTGCAGAACTTTTGAAGCTCCACTGCCCTACCAATAAAGGTTTGATGGTTAAAAGAGGCAGTTTTCAGCTCATCCTACTGCATGATGCACCAATAAAAGTTTTGGTAAGATCATAGAATAGATTAGGTTGGAAAAGACCTCTAACCCAGCACTGCCAAATCCACCACTAAACCATGTCCATAAGGACCACATTCGCTTGTCTTTTAAATATCTCCAGGGGTGGTAACTCCACCACTTCCCTGGTGGAATTTTCCTATTTGTTACTTGGCAGAACACTTCCACTTGTCTACAACCTCCTTTCAGATAGTTGTAGAGAGTAAAAAGGTCCCCTCTGAGCCTCCTTTTCTCCAGGCTAAACAAGCCCCCCTTCCTCAGCCACACCTCATAAGACTTGTGCTCCAGACCTTTAACCAGCTCCACTGCCCTTCTCTGGACATGCTCCAGCAACTCAATGCCCTTTTTGAAGTGAGGGGCCAAAAAATGAACACAGTGTTCAAGGAGCATCGTCCCCAGTGCTGAGGACAGGAGGACAATCACTGCCCTGGTCCTGCTGGCCACACTGGTACAGGCCAGGATGACATTCGCCTTCTTGGCCAACTGGACACACTCCTGACTCATGTTTAGCTGGCTGTCAACCAGCACCCCCAGGTCCTTTTCTGCTGGGCAGCTTTCCAGCCACTCTGTCCCCAGCCTGTAGCACTGTGGGAGGTGGTTGTGATCCAAGTGCAGGACCTAATACTCGGTGTGGGAGGTGCCCATACAGCCCATAGATCTGGCCTGTCCAGATCCCTCTGCAGAGCCTTCCTGTCCTCAAGCAGATAATGCAAGACAGGAACCATGTATGATCATGCAGTTACACTAGGGGAAACACAGAGGTACCAAGTATGTGTGAGTCTCAGGGGGAGTGTAAAAATAAAGCAAATGGCTGGCTAAACAGTTCTACCCATCTGCAGCACAACTAATATGGAGTTGCTATCAATGGCTCTAGTGTTGTAGCTGAAAAACAGATGGATATACTAAAAAGTGCTGGGATAATGACCCTTGTCTGCCTGCCTCACCAGGTGGAGATCAGCTTTTCACCACATAAGGTAGAAGCTCTCTTTTAACCTTTTAAAAATGAACATTTTATGAAGTTTTCAGGACTTCTTATCATTTTTCTATTAGAAGGAAGCAAGTGCCAAAAATTCAATGAAAATGTAGGTTGATACAGACTAAGCTTGTCTGAAAAATTCATACAAGTTCCTAGAACCATAAACTGAAGCTTCTGAATAACTTTTTCCCTTGACAAAGAAAGTTGGGTGGAAAACCACTTTACCATAACTGAACACAAAAGTGAAAGCATGAAACCAAATAGAAGAATTAAAGCATCATGCTGAGAAACAAAACACACCTCACAGCACAGAAGAATGTGCATACCACAGTGCAGGCTGATTTAGCTGTATGGTGGGATACCTGAGGAAAGCAAAGTGGCACATGGTAAGACTAGAAATAGACCAGTGCAAAGGGAAAGAGGCAAATGAAGATGGAGAGGATGGAAACACAGAAAGGTAGAGTGAAAATTTGACTTTGCATTTATAGTTTGAGATCAGGGAAATCTCATAGGAACCCAACATCCTTTAGACTGCTATGCTCCTTAACAATAATTCATATTGTTACTACTATGTTACATTTAAAGATAGTGACAAACCACCACTTCTCTTGTTGTGAACAGGACTGGACCTTCAAGGAACTTCCCTTCATCAGTCTAAACAGGACTGCCCTTCAGGAGGCTTCAGTTCAGTAACCAACCAATAACTGCAAGAAACTCTATACCTCTGGAGAAGTACTGACTGCATGTCTTCAGTGGGATATTAAGGCAGCCACTGGCCTTTACTATGCTATAGGATCTGACCTGATTTTCAGTCCAGTTCACGAATAGTCTTCATATAATGTATCCAAGGAAACTGGAATTCCAGGGAAACTGAAGTCCTGCTTCAAATTCACTGGGACAAACCAGAGTTTAGAACCTCATTGTGTATTTTTTTGAAATACAAAGAACAAGATACCTGAGTAGCAATGGCTTTTGCAGTTTTTCTGTTGTCCCCTGTTATCAGCACTACATCTATTCCCATGCTTTTCAGTGTGTGCACAGCAAGGGCTGCCTCCTGCTTGACTGTGTCTGCTATTGCAATCATTCCACACAACACACCTGCACAAAGAAACATCCTCTGTTAAGAGACAGCTGTGGGAGGCAAAGTGGCAGCAAGAGAACAGGGCTTCCCCTCCATCACTCCAACACATTCAGAGCAATATTGACACTCATAAGCCTGAACAAATGTCTGCAGCTTTCTCAGTTATGGTCTCTTTCTTTTCTCATTTATCTGTTTCAGATCAAACAATAAATACTTTCAATATATAGGGACCAGGGAAAGAAGAGGAAGGTAGCTTTTAAACAAATTTAACTCTGGTATTTTATGGTATGGACAAATCTGATAGTGGATCAGGGGAAATTCTGGTATTTATGCTCAGGTGAGATGTTGAAGCTACTCCTCCTAGAGGAAGCACATAAAGCGTCTGGGTTTATGTCCCCTAGTCTTTCAGGGTTGGATCTGTATTAGAATTAATTACTTTCACAGAGAAGTGTTGTATCTGCCTTTCAACATGTTGACTCAAGGATGTATCCATATTTCCTTCATGTGCAAATGCCTCTCAAAATTGCTCTCTAGGAGCACCAAGAATATTTGTTCAGTAAATGAATCATAGGCCTCATTTCAAGATCACAGATGCACTGGCAATACCGTGTCAAGGTATTGTCTGGGATCTCTTTCTGCATAGCACAGAACAGAACCCCACTGCCAAAACCCATTTAGTCTAATCTATACTTAACTGGTCTAATGAATCATCATGTTTATTCATTACACATTTTGAAATCAGTGATACAATCAGTTGGCCTGTGATCCTTAGGGGATGTAAAGTCAGGACTGGACATGGCACTGCAGTGGTACTGCTTTTCTGAACAACAGTCCTAGATAACAGGGGGTTCAGAAACTATTACTGAAATTAAAAACTACACAACAAAATCTTACAAACACTGTTCTTAGGTGAAAGCTTCTTTTTAGAACACCTTGATACTTCGCAGTTCACAGGCAGTTCTGCTTAAAAAGTTTCTTGCCACTAGGCCAGTGATCAACTGCTCTAGAGTTTGTTTGCATCTGTTCTGCAGTAGGATCAACTGATATTTATTAAGTCACTCCAAGAAACAGCAGTTACCATCTATAGCCACTAGTATGGCAGTCTGTCCTTTGGTTTCATGGTCTGTCATTGCATCATTCACATCATTTGCAATATTTAAGCCATTGCGTCGCATCCACTCACGATTTCCAATCAATACCGAGTATGTATGAGAAGATGACGGACCTTTTTGCACAGACAAAAAGAAAGGTTAGCAGCTCAAAAATGGTGTACAGAGATGTTTGAGGATGACAAGTTAGGCATAGGCAGTGTCTGAAGACAGCCTCATAAAACTTTTCTCCTTTAAGACTCAATCTGTGCCTGTTTACACACAGAATTGCGTCATTAACTTAATGGAGGTATTTGCTTTATTTGCTTTTGCCATTTGTTTTTCTGAATAAGTGCAGTACGCACATTTAGTAAATGCCATCCTGCTTGGTTCTCACAACTAATGACTTCTTTCAAATATAAAGGCTATTTCTGACACAAAAAAAACGTAGTTTTTTTCCAACAAACAATGCATCTCATTATAAATTCAATCCAACTTCCCAAGAGCTGTATGAGCAGGTGAGAAAATATTACATTAACACCATTTACAAATGGAACAGTTCTGATGATTAAAGTTCTTACTCTATTTAATTCTTCAAATAGCTTTCTCAAAAAGGTCAGGGGCACCACAGTCTTTTGAAGAGAACTGATGAGCTCCTTAAGGAAGGCTTTAAATACCTTTTCTTTCTCTCCTACACTACAAAAGAGCAAAGTGGCTTCCACAGAGTCTGAAACAAACCCAAGTGTATTGGCCTAATCAAAAATAACAGGCACTGAAACTCCCTTTTCAGACATAATGTGCTTTATTGTGCAATTGCTGAACAGATTTTTTTTTTTAATTAAGTGCCTTGAGAGGTATATGAACAGAAAAGGTCCAAGTTAATAAGGAACTGAAGGGCAGGATATGAAAAGTTGCACTAAGATAATATATGTTAAAGGGAACTGCTCTAAACGGGAAGATATTGCTAACTGGCAAACTTTGCTGTCTGCTGGACCATTCTTCTATTCAAAAGGAACATTGACTGGGTATGCCTTATTGCCTATGCATTGTATGGAATCTTCAAGCACCCATTACTGTAGCATCTAAATCCTCATTTAGCTTTCTGAATTGCAGAGAGATCGAGAATGGTGGAAAGAGAGATTCAATTTTAGTTAAGGCACGCTTTTGTCCCTCTTGTTTTTTGCCTCCTTCTGCCACAAATCCACCTTTCTGTTGTTTCTAGTCTAGGATTGGTTTACACTGGTCAGCACTGTTGATCCATTCTCTCTCACATTGCTACTGGCTGTGCTATCTGCCCCATTTCAGGGGCATACTTACCACGTGACTCCAAGAGCGTGATCACCGCGTTACCTCCCAGAGGAGCACTGCTGTCCCCACTCCTGCTGGCATCCAGCTTATCAAGATCCTCATCCGCTGTGCGGAGGATGGCCTCAACTCCCCCAACTTTGCAGCTGATACCACAGCCTGGGACTGCCTGGAAGTTGGTGCAGTATCCCAGGCTCTGAGTGCCAAGCTCCTGTAGAGTAACCAGAGGCCATCAGTCTGGGCTACTCACATGGGGCACAAATATTAGACAACTCCTCCTCTTGACAATGACTGAACAACCAAAAACTATCATGGAGTATTAGTAGCACAGAACTAAAACCAAGGATTTTTGGGGTGTGGTATGGCTTAGACTTCTAGAAAGGGGCAGCCATACAGATCACATCCAGGTCTGAGCCCTAGCACCAGCAAACTGTAAGAAACAACTTTTCCAAGCAGTTTTAAGATGAAAAAGTTAGATTGGTAGTTCATGACTTTAGCCAAGACTAGGAATTAAAGAGAAATATTATAACATTAAGCCATACAGCTCCTGAGAAGATACAACTTCTAATTAACCTCACAGACAACTGGCTGCGACAGATCAGACCTTTTATGTATATATATATAGATAAAAATGTATATATAAAAGACTAGTGAAAGCCTGCATCTAATTCCTGGAGTGATCTGGCTGGATGAGAAGGAACTGGGTTTTCCCAGGGAGAGAAGCCAGTGAGTACCCTCAGGATGAGAAAAGGCTTACCAGGACTCTATGAGTTTCAAAAAGAATGGAGAAAATATTAATTTATAAACAAGTTATTCTGTGTTGTTTCTGGAAGTTGGAACTATATGTATCTTTCAGTGACCTCCTTAAAACACAAGGATGATAAGGCAGGTGGTAAGAATATTAGCAAACAATATAGTATGACAATTCATATAACCTGTGATCCAGTAATAACTTGTGCATGGAATGACTACAGAAGTATCAGGGTACTAAGAGAACTTATAAATAGAAAATGTAAATACAAGAAAGGCAACAGGTTCATTATTCATACTCTCTTTTTTCTTCTAAATTTATGTGTTCCCTTCAAATTTTATCAGTGAAAGATCTATCACGTAAGTTCGATATAGTCTTTCTAATTATTTTTCCCTAAATCAATTAATGACTTTTATTATCAGAAATAAATTGTTTATTTAAACAGGCTTCCTATTTTCATTATGACTTGTGCTTTCAATCTTCCTGAAACACTTGAGGAATGCATGCAATATATAAATAACCTTTGAGAATTTATAAAATTTGCAAAGACTTGAGTAATCTATTAATTGTGAAACCCACAAATATTACAGTTTAATATCAAAGTTTTAAAGCCTTTTGCCTAATTTATTCAAATAAGTAATCGACTAATAGAAGTGCCACTTTAAGTATAAGTATTCCTCCTGCACATATTCTACATAAAATCACAGAGTCACAGAACATGCTGAGTTGGAAGGGACTCACAAGGAGCATCAAGTCCAGCTCCTGGCCCTGCACAGGACCATCCCCAAGACTCACACCATGTGTCTGAGAGTATCATCCAAATTCTTTTTGAACTCTGCCAGGGTTGGTGCTGTAATCACTTCCCTGGGGAGCCTGTTCCAATGATCAACCACCCTCTGGGTGAAGATATCCAACCTAAACCTTTTTGTTGATACCCAACCTAAACCTCCCCTGACACAACTTCAGGCCATTCCCTTGGGTCCTGTCACTGGTCACCACAGAGAAGAGATCAGTGTCTGCTCTTCTTCTTCCCCTCACAAGGAAGTTGTAACTGCAATGAGGTCTCTCCTCAGTCTCCTCTTCTCCAGGATGAGCAGACCAAGTGACCTCAGCTGCTCCTCATACGACTTCCCCTCAAGGCCCTTCACCATCTTCGTTGCCCTCCTTTGGACACTCCCTAAGAGCTTAATCTTTCTTACATTGTGGCACCCCAAACTGCCACAACATTCAAAGTGAGGCTGCACCAGTGCAGAGAGAGCGTGACAATCCCCTGCCTCAGCCGACTAGTGATGCTTTGCCTGATGCCCCCCAGGACACAGCTGGCCCTCCTGGCTGCCAGGGCACTGCTGACTCATATTCAACTTGCCATTGACCAGGACCCCCAGGTCCCTTTCCATGGCACTGCTTTTCAGCCTCTTGTTCCTCAATCTGTCAATACATCAAGGGTTGCCCCATTCCAGGTGCAGAATCCAGCGCTTTTCCTTGTTGAACTTCACATGGTTGGTGACTGCCTAGTTCTCTAATTCATTAAGGCCTCTCTGCAGGGCCTCCCTGCCTTCAGGGGAGTCAAACTCCCAGCTTTCCAGCCTGTTATTTTTCAGGAAGGCCTGTCCCTCTGAAACTTTATCATTTTATACAACATTGCTGCATTTGCATAGATGCCTTCAGTTCTTAGATGAAATAGGAAGGTTAAGTACCTCTTTGCAATATTTAGTGACTGCCACTCCTAAAGGATGCTCGCTACTGGCTTCTGCAGTGCCAACAACTGCCAGTACCTTCTTCAGGGGGAACACAGCTGTGTCTCCCAACAAAAGCACCCTCATGACTTTAGGAACTCCATAGGTGATGGTCCCAGTTTTATCAAACATCACAGTCTTGATCTGCAGGAAATAGACCACAGTTACTCCATAAGCCCTGCAAGCGTAGGGATTATCATATATTTTTGGCACGTAAATGCAGTCAAGACCTTAAGAAACAGTTGACTATATCCACAAGAAGACACAATAAACCTACAAAGTAGGCATTCCTATATGTAGCTTGAACTATCTGTACAGTAGGTCTCCTTATACTTTCTTATTCATTCCCCTTACAGCGATTTCCCTAAAGCTACAACATCATCCTGTACCTACACCAGGATCTCAGACAACAGCATCACTGTAGAACTTAGAAGCACACATGAAGGACAGTGTAAGCATTCACATGCAGGATTCATTCAATTGCACCTTAATCACTTTTACCACAAGGTATATGATACAAAGAGGGCTTTTATGAATGCTGTTTTAAACAATTAACAATAGCACTAAGGAAATAGGACTCAGGCAGTAGTTCCGTGATAGAGAAGGTGCAAAGAGTGCAAGAAGCTGCAACAAGCTCAAGAAACAACAACCTAAGCAAAATCAACGTCATGCTATTCACCAAACCCAGCAATTACTTGTTAGTCAGCCCAATAGGTCTCAAGGAATCAGGAATGAACCAAAGAATACAGCCTCACATCTACTGAAATCCAAAGCTAAAGTCAACTCTAATACTGAAAATAAACACAACAGGGAAAAACACAAGAACTGAAAAACTTACCAAAGTAGGCACTATTTCCATTCCCAGCTATTCCAATACACAAATCTTGCAGAATCCTACACATCAGTTGATTTTCAAAGCCCTGATCCTAGCTTTACTTGGATCCAAAAGGTAGAAAGTCCCAGCATTAACTACCAGTCTTTTTTTTTCCAAAGCCTTGGAACTTCTGATCCAGTAGGAACAAGAATTATCAGTCTGATTAACTTGCTCTTACCATCCTCTTGCATTAAAACTTCTAAGTACGTCTAATAGAGTCTATCATAGCATGGTTTCAATTCACATTCTTTTCACTGGCTGTGGACATGTCAAACTTCTTCCTCCTTCAATCTCTTATTCCTCCTTTCATCATTTTTCTGTCTTGGAAGTTTTTTTTCTGCCTCCCTTTTATTTTTTTTCTACACACTAAACCAACTTCAAATAATTTGGTTTTTCTCTTACATCCTATATTTTAAACTTCTGATCATGAACAATATGCATTTCACAACAGCTCTCTGAGGAAAGTAAAAACCCACTTGATTATTGGGCTGTTTTGCAGAACAACTAAAGAAAGTGTAAAAGTGTAAAAGACTCTGAGGCCATGCATTAGATTAGCATCTTCACAGTCATGAGATTGTAGGATCTGTTGGCTCTCAACACTTTGCTGTGACTACTTTGAAGAAAAAAGGTCAAATTTGTCTTCTTTAATGAGCAGCAATGAATTTAAAAAAAAAAAAGAACAACTTTCTGCAGTCTTTTTCTGGACCCGCAGGATTTCCTGGGAAATTATATTTCATGTAGCAATAACTGGATAAGCTACAAAAATACAGAATGAACTATTAACCTTGTGTGCCATTTCCAGGGGTTTTCCACCTTTGATGAGAATACCATTCTGAGCAGCCACTCCTGTGCCCACCATTACGGCTGTGGGGGTAGCCAGGCCTAAAGAGCAAGGGCATGCAATACTCAGCACAGTGATTGAGGTTTGAAATGCAAACCTCACTATTAGTTCAACTTTTGAAACATGTTTGCTCTGATTCTGCAAGAAGAGAAAAGAGAAGGGTTAAAAAAAATAAAAAACACGTAAGATGGCTGACAGAAGATAATACAGATGTACAATCAATAATAGCAATTTCAAAAAAGACTTTTATCTGGAAACCTCCAGCATAGGAAAGCAATCTATTATTGTTACTGCAATGCTAAGAAAAGGTCAATGTCATGAATTGTTTATGACAGTATTTTCTGGATTTTTGGCTGGGTTAGCACACATACGCTTGACTTTGCTCTCAGGCTCCGAAATAACAATATACTTATTGGCAAGTCCTTTATAGCTTAGCAAAGAGAATCTTATTTCCGGGTACACAGATCCACAGTTCCTGAGCATAGCAAATATACACCCTAAAGGTAGGAGGAGCTCATCTTTCTAAAGCCAAAACCGCTATCTGCTATCAGGAACAGGAATGTCCACAAATATTTCAGATATGACCAGAGTGGCTCAGCTCCTTGCAATGCAGCTATAGATCATGTCAAGAATTACCATTTGTAAGAACCCCATGCATAACTAAAGGGTAAATTCAAAGGTATCTTTATATCTGCAGAGAGATTTTAATTAGTGTAATTATCTGCTCCATGCAGAAAACATCACATTTCACAAAAGTATTTGCCAGGTTGTAACAGCAAATCTTATGTACAAAAAATATATCAAGTATATTGTAAGATATTATAAGGAAAAAAATTCAGCTCTTAATAAAATTACTTACAGGAAAATAATGTTTAATTACATCAACATTTATAAAACCAACTGTGATCCATACTATCAATGTCACTGTTGAAATGATGATGATAAATGGAACAAAGTATCCACTAAACTTATCTGCCAGTTGCTGGATGGGTGCCTATAAAAAAGAAAACCAGTTATTTGCATATTTATGGTCAAAACAAATAAATACGCAGAGTTCATGAAAATATGCAATAGTCTTTATCTGTTTCTTTTTTGAAGTCTGGAAAAACACAGTTTTCTGAAGTACATATGTATCAAAATATGAATATTTTTATTATTTAATCGATTGAAATCTTTAATTATTTAATCAAAATATGTGGAAAAAGTTTTCCTCTCTATTATTTTTACCTTTGACATTTGAGCTTCTTCCACCAATTTCACAATCTGTGCCAGAGTGGTATCATTACCAACATGAGTTGCATTAACAAGAACTGAGCCATGTGCATTTATAGAACCAGCAATTACTGTGCTTCCAGGCTTTTTAGTGACTGGCATAGGTTCCCCTAGAAAGAAAAGGTAAGAATAAATGAGCCAATACCCCTAACAACATAGTCCATTAGCATGCAGGTCATTGCATGTTAGCAAAATCAGTATGTTAAGCAATAATGACCGGAAATCATATATTGTATATCTCTGTCTGGTGAAAACATGTATAAATAGTGTCATACTTCTATAAACCTTTTTCTAGGTTTAATTTCAAAGGAAATGCTGTTTCCTTGGTCTTAACTTTTCAGTATACCATCCCCCAAAAGGGCCAGGAGCAAACTGGTTGGAAAAGGAACTCCTAGGAATTTCTTCATTAAGATTTTGTGTAACCATAGGAGTTTAAGCAATCTGTCCTTATTTTCACAAGCCTCAGTTTTCAAAGACCAGAAAAGATTTCTCTGTGGAAAAGCTCCTGTTCTCATGCTACCACTCCAAGAATACTAGCTCTACAAAATCTTTATTTTCTCTATTTTTAGGGTTAGTGAAAACAACTGGTTCTCTTAAGCTAAGGGTGTCTGTGTTCCCAAGTAAAGTAAATACATAACTAAAAGAAGTAAGCCAATGTCAATGTAAACTTTTTCTATCATTTGCCTTACTTATAGGAATTACAAAATGCATGAAATCCTTATGTTATTTACAAAATGAAATTAAAATTTCATAATCTGTGAAAAAGGCTTTCTTTCTTTCTACTTGCTCACCAGGAGAGCCCTCTCATACACATCCCAGCATCTCATCCATATTTCCCCATTACCTCTTAGAAGTTATTTCTGAGAAGGTACTATCTCTACAAATACATTCCAGAAGAAACTCCCACCAGATTAATGACTGGAATAATGACAATAGTGTTTAGACTCTACCCAATCCCACCAGTAATAGTAAGTGACCTTTCCTGAGTGGAAATCCAGCTTTTTAGGGTGGGTGTGCAGACACAGGATTTGAATTCAAGCTCACAAAGACAAGGCACAGCATCCATTAAAGCAGGAGGTTATTCAGATAGCAGTGTTTGGGTTGAGTCTGCTCTCTTTTTCTGTAATAAAGAGTTCAGGAAGATTTCATTTCTTTGCATAAGGTAAAGGGAGTTACCAGTAATGAGGGACTCATCTGCCATAGAACTGCCTTCAATGACTTTTCCATCCACTGGAAACTTTCCTCCAGGAACAACCTTTATAATATCACCCCTTTGAACCAGTTCAACAGCTACCTGTTCCTCCCTACAAAAGACACAAGTAGAACAGACAGATTATTTATGCCCCCAGCTTTCACATTAACCAGAGCAAGCCTAGTCTATGACCCAGGCAGGCTGGAATGATTTTAGTTCATTAATATATACCTGACAATAGAGTGATCAGGTCCAAGAGTCACCACAGTGGCTTCTGTGGCTTGAAGAGACATAAGTTTAGCAAGAGCTTCTGAGGTCTTACTCTAAGAAACAGAGATTAATGTTTAAGATATATCAAGATATACAAACACTGATGTCTACTTAACACAATGGACTCTAAATGACCTTGTATAGTACAGGCTACATCAGAAACATACGACTCAAAATTTCTCTGAATAGTTTTATCCTACTCCTATCATACATACACAAAAACTAGCATGAAGACAAGTTACCTTTGCTATGTGTTCCAGCCATCTGCCAAGTGCAATGAACACAAACAACATCGGAGGAGTGTCAAAGAAAGTGACAGGGCTCTTCTCTGCCTTTTCAATTATCGCTACTATCAGGATCACACAGGAATACACATAAGCAATCGTCGTGGCCAGTACGATGAGCACATCCATATTGGCTGTCTTGTGCTTCAGTGATTTGTAAGCTTGTATGTAAAAATACCATCCACCAAGAAACTGTTGGTGTAAGCGTGGACAGACTGGTATTAAGATCACAGCAGTAACCACAGCAGAGAGAGTACATAATACTGCCCATAACAGAATTTTTAAAATGTAGTAGATAAGGGATTTGCTGTCCCATGCAAATTTTGTACTGGTATAACCTCAGGTCTACTGGGAAGCGGACTCCATTGACATCCTCTCATTTGCCCTTCTTTATTCTCAAATGCAGCTAAATAGAATCCTTTTTCCTCAGCAATGCAAAGTAAACAAGGCACAGAAGATGAAAGGATTTACCTGTAGCTACCCAATTAGTTTTGCAGATTATCAGCTCTTCATTTTGACATTACCTTCCCTACTCAGAAAACTATCTGATGCAGCTTTGGCAGGAGTAAGTGCTGTGAGAATGGATAACTTGAAGAAAAGTGCCACTTTGTTCTGCATAGCTGGTACAAACAAGGGGGCAGGCCTAATTCACTAAACCTTTCCAGTCTCCTGTCTTTATCACATCAGATTATATAAATGGGAGATGAATAGAAAGCAAATCCCTAGGAAGTACTGTGAACATACCTGAACAAAAGTGCATAAGATAAAGAAGAGAAGATTCAAAATAGATAATCCAGGAATGAGGTTCTGTTCCAACACCATAGACCCATGGTGCTCACCACTGGGTATTTGCATATAAATCATTAGGATTAAGACAGGGATACCAAACAATAGGCTGCACAAGAAAGATTTCTTCCACCTGAAAAGGAGAAACTGTAAATCCTTGGTTGTTGCACACCCTGCAGTATTCAGGCCAAACAGTGTGCTTGAAATGCAGAGCTGGGGTTGTTAGTACTGTACTAAGGCACAGCTTTGGGATATTTGCAAAGATCCAACATTTTGGAATGGTTTGATTGTCTTGTACATGTTTAACTGCATAGATTTCTAGCAGTTAAAAACAAAAACTAATGAAAGTAATCAAGGTACTTGAATGACAAGGCAAATAGTAAAATTAAATATGCTTTACACAAGAATAAGCTAATTAACTCGGAAGAGTGCTAGGAGGAGGTGAGCTAAAAGATATGATCTAGGCATGTTCATTAGTGAGAGAGAAAAAGAAATTCTTACTGCTGTATTTCCTTTTTATGATCCAGGTTGTGTGCATTTGGAACTCTTCTAGCCACAGATGCATGAAAGCCAATTTCCTTTTTATTGAAAGAGCAAGAAAGATGAGTTAGTTTTGATTAAGCTAACCATATCACTTATATTTAAATGACACTACTTTTAGAAGAAATGTCAGAAAAGGACACTGTGCCATATTTAATAAATTCCAACTTCTTATTTATTTTTAGATCCTGCCAAAATAAGACAGTTCAGTCAGTACTCAAAATTTGGACTGCTAAGGATTTCTAAGGAGACACATGAACACAGTGTATAGATGAAGTAAGTGTCCAACTTTCCTTAAGCACAGAAAGTTCCCACTGACAGGTGGAATCCTGCTGCACACCTCAAGGAAAATGTATGCCCTTTCACCTCCACTGGAATAATTATGAGAGATGGAACATATCACAAAGGAAGCAAAAAAGCACAAGCTACTGGGCTAGACAACCTTGTGAGCAAGTCCCTAATACTACAGTATTGTAGATAAACATGAAGTTAAAAATGAAAGTGTCTAAAATCAGTTTAAACAGCTAGAACAACAAACTACAGGGCAAAGCATCCCAGAAACAAATATAAGCAAAAATGTCAGCTTTGACTGACATTTCAGTGAGCTACTGCAGTAGAATCACAGAAACAGGTTGGAAAAGACCTCTGAGATCATCAAGTTCAGCCTATGACCAAACACCACCATGCCAGCTAGACCATGGCATTAAGTGCCATGTCCAGTCTTTCCTTACACACTTCCAGGGATGGTGACTCCACCACCACCCTGGGCAGCCCATTCCAATATCTAATCACTCTTTTTATGAAGGAATTCTTCATGATGTCCAACCTAAACCTCCCCATGTTTTGATTCAGGCTATGAGTCAAAATGATTGCAATCTTATTGTTAGTGCCAGAACCATACCTCCCCTCCAAAGACCCTAAAAATCCAAAGCACAATTGCAAGAACAATAAATCTAAACTTCCTATCTGCATCATGAAATGCTTCTGTGGCAAGATAATGCTTTATAGAACTACTCTGCACTCCTGAATAGTCTACTAGTTAACATGTGAATAACTGCTGCTGCATCAGTTCTGTGGTCTAGGAATTTTTTTCTGAGTAAACACTCTAGAGCACAGATGGCGAACTGTCCTCCTGACTACTCACTGCATGCACCTCATACAGTACATCCTCTTCTCCTCTGGTGGGCAAAAATAAAGAAGTTTTGTCCACATCTAGGCCATGATACCAGCAGATTTTATGATATATGTGATTACTGGTAAGCCAGGATTTTTTTTCATTTAGTGGCTGTATCACAAACTTTTCCAGTTTAAAAAATTCCTCTCTGAACTGATGTGGGAATAAACACAAATGTATAGAGAGATGTGTAATACTTGTGATATGTGCTGTGGCAAAGCTTCTTTTACAGCCTTTCGCTATCAAAAGAAAGTACTATTTTTTTTCTGAAGTATCAACACTTCACTAAAATGACTGGAAAGAAGTGACACATGATTCTACACACAGAATTGCAAAGAATAAATATATGACAATTTTACCAGGTATAGATAAAAAAAGGTTTCTTATTGCATGTGTTTTTACAGTAACAAACTGCGAGACTATGCACTACTGTGGAGCACAGGATCTTCACTACAAGATCGTAAAAACATACAGAAATAACTATGTCACCTGCAAAAGTCAATGAAATCTCTCAAATATCATCTCCTCTATTTCCTGTTAAATTTCACCTTATAATTGTCCATACATAAAAAATTTTCAAAGCCTACCTTGATTATTTTTATAATATCTCGAGGTCCTACAATTTCAGGATCAAACTGGATGTGAGCTTTGCAAGTTGCAAGTGCAACTGAGGCATAAAATATGCCATTTGTTCTCATGAGTTTGGATTCAATATTGTGAACACAAGAAGCACAAGTCATCCCTGTAATCTGAAGAAAAGACAAATCTGGGTAGTTAGCAAATCCACATATTCACCCAATATTTGTAGATGAACTTGAAACAAAGCCTTCTGATCTCACAAAGGTACTAATTCTATATAAGTATTCAAGCTCTGCTGGTACTGACCCAAGGCCTCAGCATAAGGATTTCATAGAGCTGTCTTAAATGATACAAGTCTGAGAACATAACTATCCACTTTTATTATAAAATTCTGCAACCAGCAGTTATAGTCACAGCTATATATTTGTAGAGCAGCACTCAGACATTGTACTAACTGTAACAGTATAAATAATATAGTCCTATCAACAGCTATATTAACATCACCAGAGACAAACTCTGCACATGAAGTTACATGTTCACCTCGCTTACTTAAATTTCCCTGTGGCTTCAACAAGGCATTATTTTGATTACTCCTGATCTATTAACACAACCGCAAACTGTTATCTGTCTTGCAGTAGGTATCTGTCAGAGAATAAAATCTGATATTTCAAGCATCCGTCCTTCATATAAACAATTAACTAATTTTATCCAAAGTTCTTAGGCCTCTATAAAAAGCCCTTAGCATTAGCAATATGTATTTGGTGACACATTCTATGTCACTCAGCATCTGTACTGTTGACTGAAGTGCCTTCACAGAAAACTTCTGTTTTGTTTCTGCTTGCTAAGAAAAATCTAATTTGTACATAGAACTATCACCTTTTGTTTCAGTATTTGGATAGTTTCTTCTAAGACAAATAGGTCTTGTCTTTTCAGCAATTAAGAAACAATAGCATCACGGAGTCAGAATTGAGCTGCTGAAGCAGCGTTTAAGCAAAGATATTTTCAAGAAAATGAGTCTTCCAGACTTGACTATTCCTAACCCAACACATAATTTAAAATACATATGACTTACAAGAAGCTCCACATGCCCTTCTGTTTCTCCATGGTCTTCTATGACACTAGCTTCAAAACCCAAATTCTGGATGAGCTGTGCTATTTCAAGAGGCTGTATGAATTCCGGCTTGTATTTTATCTCTGCTTTACCTGCCATCAGTGCTACTAACACTGAAAGAATTCCTGAAGTGACAAAAATAAAAATATTAGATAATGTATCTCCATTGAAGGAAAGAAAAATAAAATATTCCAAGTTACTGTCAATGAGGACTGCAACAACTCTTAGATGTTATAAGCCTAATGATTTCCCTCTGCCTCCTTCTAGTGTTGTTCCCTAGTCACAACAGCAAAGTTTTTACTGAGATCCAGCCACATTGTGGTTCCATTTAGCAATGAAAGGTACTGCAAGGTTTATACACAGAAGGAGGTGAGTTTTACTATGATCTAATGAGACAAAAAGGATGTTCAGAAACAATCTTGGCACTCATTGCTGCAAGCTCTACCCTGGACTCTCTCAGTTTGGAAAGAGCCAAATGAACCCCACAGCACAATGTTAGATGTTTTTATTTTTTGGTCCTCTCCCTGCTCTTTTTTTTCATAAATAAAAACCCCACAGAAATCTACATTTAGAATTGAAAAGCAAAACATAAAAATCATAGGTTAAAAATTTTTTTTGAAGTGCTAGTTGTTCCTTGGATTTCTAAATCAAGGCAGTGAAACCATCACTGGGAGACTGGGGATGCAGTAATCAATAAGCAAAAACTCTCCAAAGGCATGCTGACACACATGAAATCAGACATTGCCAAGGCTCATCTGTTCAGCTTTTACATGGGCATAGGAAAGGCAGCTCCAGCCTGCAGACTTCTAGACTAGTAAACACTGCTGTGCCTAAGCTTACCCTGGCACTGGGGCCATACATTTGTTTATACTGGCTTGTGTAAATGTGCCCTGAAGGGTAAGTTTCACATCACAAATGTGCCAGAGCTCTCAACAGTTCTGGAGGAGATGGATTGCTCTGTAAAACAACAAGGCCCTGAAAACTAAATGAGAACTAATTCTCTGTTTTTGTCACATTGCAACAACTTACTATTATAAGTATGTACAGCAGGTTTGTCTCTCAGTGCAGTAGGATAGTTAAATGGTGATATAGTTATATTAGCACTAATAAAGAGCATTAATTCTATTTAACCTTCAGATGTTGTACCACAGCCTCTTCCATTAATTGCATAGAAAACCTTTTCCATCCCACAGTGTCTTATAGACCCATTATAGGAATCTTAAATTTATTACCATCTTCTTTCTGCAAATTTCTTTCAATGGTAGATACACATGATGCACAGGTCATGCCTATGATTTGTAAAAAACACTTTTCAGAAGTTTCTCCACCGAGCTGGTTTGATCCATCAAGATGAGGACTCTCTGGAAGAGCATCACAGCCTTGGTGAGGAGGCTCTGGAGCTTGAGGCTGCACAGCAGCTTTGCTGGCATCAGGTTGGTGCCTACGTTCTGCAGTGGCAGCATCTTGAATAAATGCACAAATACACTGAACAAACACTATTTACTGTGATTGGATGATGCAAAAGTTCAAACAAGTTACATATATTAATCATGCAAACCCTCATAGTATTTTGAAAGGTGACATGGTAACCTTGGTCTCTACACGGAAATAATATAGATTGTTCCTATGCTTATAAAACTACACACTCACCAGTACCACCTGCATGACCATTTAACTCTACAGAACAAGTTTTCCATTTTGCGATGGCAAATTATTCCCTCCAATTTCCATGCCTAGACCTGACAGCTACTTCCACTCAATAAAGATATATTGCTATATCTATATATATGCCCTTATGATGTTATAAGAGGGTCGTTATCCAGCACAGAGAATCCTATCCAGTCATATGCATTCTGTTGTTGTCATCTATACAGGACTCATAACACTTCATCTCAAACAAGGAAGGGGACAAGTTTCTCAACAGGTTTCTCTTTATTGCATAGTATATACACTGCAAGTACTGCAGTGGAAACACCCAGGAGACCTCAACACGCCTGTTGCAGTAATTTTTATTCTTTACCAGATATTGAAAAGACACACAACAGTTCCAGCTGTGTTCACAAACTGCCTCCCTTGGGCAGAGGTTTGTGTAAAAGAGTAGTTTCTTCTGAATGTGTTAAACACAGGGGGTCCCTTCCTTTTCTACAGATGGACTGGGAGATCTCCTACCAACAAATTATAAACCAACCACAATTAAATGCCACATACAGGCTCCACCTCATTTGTAGTAGTACCGGAGATTCAGAGGGATTTGACCTATGAGAGAAGTGAATAGGATGTGGTCTGTTGCGATCAAACTAATTAATTTCAGGTAAACTAGATCACTATTTCAAAGCAAATCTGTTTAGTTGCAGCAGGTAAAAATTGCCACATTTGAAATTTGCAAGAGAGGAGATTGTGCACCAAAGTAACTTCTTAAACATTGAGCACATGTACAAAGTGCACACACTGCTGCAGCTGACATGTAAATGCAGCTGTTCCCACCAAAGAGTATCTGCATCTTGCCACTTACCTCACTTAAAGCAAGGTTAGTGAAGTAACCAGGTTAGTGAAGAAATAAAGGTCAAAGGATTAGGACACTAAAAAGAGGGTTTAGCCTGATGAAAAGTGGGTTTAGATGAAAAGTGGGTTTAGATGAAAGAGATTTCATTACACTTGTATGTTTTAGTATTCTGGAACATAAATGAAAACATTTGGTTTGATAGATCTACTTATAGCAGCCTTTAGACATAGTAGGTATGGGTAGGTAAGAGGATGAGCTATTTGAAAGACCTTGTACTGACTTTCAAATCTTTTGGCTTCATAATGTAACTCAACTCTTACACTCACTAGTGCCATTATTAAGGGCTGAAACCAGGTGCTTTACAGCTGAAACCTCTCTCTCTTGCTAGGTGAGGTCAGATCAGGCCAGTAATTTAGAAAAGACGATGACAATGTGATGCTTTAAGAGTTTCTCTCCAGATGAGAGTTTCAATGCAGGTGTCACACAGCCCAACTTGGCATGCTACCCACGAAAGAAAAAACACTGTTACCTGTCAGCACAGAAGCATCAAATCCCATGTCTTCTATGGCAGCTCTTAACTCTTCAGCATTAGTGACAGCTGGATCATAATCTATGGTCCCGGTACTGCCAGCTAGAGAAACTGCTACATGTTGCACTCCTTGTCTCTGTGATATGGTCCCTTCTATGGACTGTACACAAGATTTGCAGGTCATACCATCAATCTTAATAACAGCTGTGCATGTTGGGTCTTGCAGTGGCTGGTTGATGAGATCACCCGTGAAAACAGGTGATGGAGATGCTCCTTTATTTGCTTCTGAACCATTAAGGAGGCATACTTTAAAGCTTCCAGGTGGAAGGGATTCAATAGCTTGCTGCAAAGCTGACAGGGTAATTAAATTTGGGCTATACTCTACCACAGCACATTTATGCTCCAAAGACACTTTAATACTTTTTATGCCAGGAAGATCTGATATATTTCCTTCAATGTTTCTGACACAAGATTTGCAGTGCATGCCTTCTATCCGTACAGCCACTGTAGCTGTGTTACTCATCTCAGTTACCACTGGATCCAACCCATCACTCTCAAGACTTGCTGATGTCTCTTTGGGGTTTGCATTCTGCAAGCGCTGGAAATCAAGGGCACCCAGCTTCACAGGGGCTGATTTATTTTTAATGGTGCAGTCATACCCCAGGTTACTGATGTGTTTCTTAAGGTCATCAGGCTGAATGATGTAAGGATAGTAAGCAATAATTGCTTCCTGGTTATCAAGTGACATCTTGATTTTTGCTACACCATGCAGTTTCCTAATCTTTCCTTCAATGTTGGTTACACAGGACTGGCATGTCATTCCTTCTACCCGAAGTTTAACTACTGCTTCTTTCGAGCTTGACAAATTTACAGCCACTGTTGTCAGCTTCTCTTCTGGTATGCTGGCATCAAAGCCCATACCCTGAATTTCCTGGCAGATCTGTTCAGGACTTATTTCTGACTGCAAATACTTGATAACAGCATTGTTCTGTTCACGGGAGACTCTAATACTCACTATGCCCTTCACTCTGGAAATCTGGCTTTCTATTGACTGCACACATGACTGGCAAGTCATTCCCTCAATGTTGACTGTCACAGTATGTTCTTGGGAAGATGAAGAGGGCATGGTTTCAAAGCTCTCCTCATAGCCCATGTTGTCAAAAGCAAAATTATGTTTCATTGGAGGCTCCAGATCACAGCCAGGAGGAGAATCAGTGTTGGACAAAGCCTAAGGAGAAAGAAGAAGAGTAAAAATAAACGTGTGTACCTTCAGCCCTGCAAAAGCAGCAGTAGTCCGCACACACTCTGAAGCACATGCCAGAAGTGCTCTCAAGTCAGTCTATACTGCCGAAACACTTCACAACATTAACTTACACTTCAAATATATTACCGGTGAGTTGTGTCCACGATGATGAATCAGCCTCTGACATGCCTCTTAAGCAGGAATTTAAAAAATATTCACTAGGCATGTAAAAGCAGAATTAACTCAATATTCCTACCCCAATCAAATAATTTAAAACTTGAGCTCTCTGCAGCCACAGGGCACCTCCATCACACAGTCTGAGCCCTGCTCTTCAGAGCACACTGTCACTGGCACACTGGGTCACAGTAGAGAGCATGCTTAATGCCTCTACACCAATGTCCTAAATTGGCTCAATTTGGCCAATGTATTGCTCAGCAGGAGTTCAAACCAAACCAAACCAAAAGGCCAAAGAAAACAGAATCATTAATTTCCCAGAAGCCTGAAACAAGCTGGTGCAGGGAGGACCTGGGGTCTCTGCATATAATATATAGATCTTTAAAGTTAAAACCTATATCTGACAAAGATCTTAAAAGACACAGAACTATATGCAGATATTTCCACTATGGTCTAGTTTCATTTACCTACTTGTGAGGTACCTAAGAAAGACTATAAATCGAGCTACAATAACTCACTGGTTTGATCCACCACTGATTTTCAGGAAGGCCAGAATTGAAATAGATCAGCCAGAAGTGAACTATCAGCCAGATCATGGGCTCTGCAGTACTGGAATTCTACAATTGAATGCACGCAATTAAATTTAAAATGAAATATTAAAAAAATAAACAGCAAAGCTTCTCACAGAACAGGTATTCAGAACACAGACTCTGTCTCCAATTGCTGTTGCCATGTGATGAGGAAGATTGAGAAGGGGGGGGATAAGTCCCCAGATTGTCAGATTTCATGGAAAGAACACAAAAATTCATGTCCATGACTTAAGGCAGTTTTAAATACAAAAAACCTAGATGGAAGCTACTAAAATAAAACTATTAATTTGCCTGCAAAGCCATGGGCTCTCCAGCATTCAATAAAACACCTGATTCTGGGCATTACTGCAGAGAGGGCCTGGAGAAAGGGCCACCAGATCAGGCTCAGTACCACAAATCCTGTTCCTATGATCCACAACAGAACTCCCTCCTCAATACCACGGCATGGATGAGAAGCATTCAGCTGGTTATTAACACTAGAATCCATCCAGATAATTTGATTCAGTACTCAAAATTCATTAACTTGATTTTGTTTCATGCTTAGACAGCTTGGGAATAATGAGGTTTGTGGTCACAACCAAAGTGGTAAAAACCAAACATGAGAAATTTGCTTTCAGCCTTTTCTCTACCGTATTTTTTTATAACAGGAGGAATGAGCAAGTTCATCTCGTCAGCATTATGGTATAGCCCCTCACTATCCCAACAGCAAGCTGGGGAAGAAGAGTCACAAGAATATTTCAGTCCCAACATCCTTTTTTGTCTCCTCGTCCCACAGGCCTGGCAGTATCCAGGACACATAGCCCTCTCCTTGCATTTCCCTTCCCAGAAGTTACTGGAATCCCCAACAGAGGCAGAAATGTACAACCAGCCCCTCCTTTTGAAACAAAACATTAGCAGTTAATATGACTTCTTTTCAAAGGTGGCTCCCTGTTTAAACACACGGTTTAAAGTGTTTAAAGATGATCAAGTTGCCCACATTCTTATTTCCTCCTATGTGTGATTTCACACAATTTGAAATAACCTGGCCTTGTATACAGAAAAGAAGCCCACCTGAAAACAGTCTCTCACCCACTATATTTCAAATGCTGCTTAAACTCAAACTTCCATTCCTTGTAAATTTTGCCTCAAGAAATGATATTTGAATACTGTAACTCATCTCCTCTTCCCTATTCCCAGTCCCTTGAGGACACTTTGCTTGCTGTGGCCTGCTCTTCTTATCACAAACACCTTAAACATCACAAATCTGCATGAGAGTTACAGAAGCTCACTCTGTGCATTTACTTTGGCTCACAAGAGAAGCGGATTTGCCTTCTGCATCCTTTGGCAAAACAGAGCATGAGAAACGGGTGAGACGAACATCCTCTGCTCTCCTGCTTCCTTTTATTGTGTTTGTGGCAGTCACTTGCAAATGAAACCCAGGAACCACCACAGGACTTATATCCTCCATTGTGTTCCCTCTGCCCCCATGCTTACTAGCTGTCTCAGTTTTCCTATGTACCCAGTGATATAAAAGCATTTCAAATTAAATGTATAAAAAGATTAAACGGTATTTCTCATCTTGCATTCTTTTGAAAAACATAAAATCAAGGACTTGTTCTACTGTTTCAATGCATTGTAAGCCATGGAAACTTCAAAACTTGGCCTCTGCTTTATATTTTGCATAAAAAGCTATATCAACATTCAGAAGAATTGGCAATAATATTTTGTTTGCTACTTGACAAAACCAGATGTTTATGGTCTGTAGGAGAAGAATCCTTGCAAACAAATGTTTACATGACAAGGAAAAAAATAAAGGATGTGGATATAAGAAAAATAAAAGGCTTATTTCCCTTCAAAAAACTCCAACCAAATACACAAATGCCAAGTCATTGAAGAATCTCCCCCCAAAACCAAGAAATGTGCACAAGAACAAATAAAGTATTTACAAAGAACAAATAAAATATTTACAAAGTCTTTAATATTGTTTAACGGCTTAAAAGAAAAAAAGCTGAAGAGGAATAAAAACATCTATGTGTGTTCTTAGAATGTTCCTAGATCAGAGGAAAACAGCACATTCATGTAAGGACACAAAGACGAGGCATACAGAAATGTGCCTGTACTTTTCCTGAGGCACATGCTAGGTCTCAGAACAGGGTTCCCTCATATTAGTCAACACCCACACACAAAATGGCATCTATAAGGAATATAGTCATTCAGAGACATCATCTGCTAGAGGATCAGAGAAGCAATCACCATCAAAAATGCCAAAAAAAGGTGCCTGGGATTCCGAGGCATTGCCCCTTCTGCTTGTTTCTGCCTAGAGAAAAATATCAACATAATAATGGAAATGCAGTAAGGAGAACATCCAAAGGGAATACGCCCTGGGGCTGGACAAGCTTTTTGTGAAAGCATGGAGGTGGGGCAGGGAGATGCTGCTGGATTCTAAGTACCAAGACCGGGTACCCTGGCTTGGCCCACAGTTCTTGGCATCAGAGCATCCAGAGCTCATGACAGGTCCAATGGGAAAGGTAGTCATTGCCCATGGTCTGTGTGGCTGGTGGGGCAAAACCGCCGCATTGAGGGCTGCCCTCAGAGGCCTAACATCAGGCTGTCCCCCAGAACGGGCTATTCTTTCGGATATTCCCATTCAGATGTGCAAAGGCTAAGAGTTTAACACGGCAGTGAAAGGATACAAAATAAATGTGAGAAAACAAATTAACTCAGAAAAAACCCCAAAGACAAGGAAACCACAGCACTGCATGAGACCTTCCCATACACACACGGTGACCAGTGTCTTGAGAATGGATGCAACTCCATGGCCGTGAACTCAACAAAGTTTGTGCCCTTCTTGGCTTCACGGCTCAGCCACCAGCCCCCCTTGGCTGGGTCCCCATGCTGCCTCCACCGCTGTGTTCCATGGTCACCTTGTGGGGTGGCTTGTCACCAAGAAAGCCATGCCTCTACCCATTTCCCCTTCTCAGGAAGTGCAGTCACCTTCAAAATGCCAATGTAACACTCCTGGCCTCTGTAGCACAACTCTCTGAGTGTCACCCACCACAAGATCCAGCACAGCACTGCTCCTCTGTGCTCATTCAGCAAGGCTCTCCTGCCACGGCTGGCACTGCTTTCCTGCCCTCCTGCACCTGGCCTGCAGGAATGCCAACTTTCACATCCTGAAATTCAAGCACTAGATTCCTCACCACAAAGCCAGGCAACCAACCAGCCAGTGAGGAGATGAGGCCCAGCCCACTGAGCACCTCCCCTGCCTCTCCCCGTCTGCTCATCCACAAATTCCAGAGCTCACTGAACCTCTCACCCACTATCTCCAGAGGTTTTGGCCTGCTCTTTTCGCTGTCCCTCTGTGGGCTGAAACTAGTTATCGCCCGCTTACCTTTGAGCACACAACTGCCAAAGAATTACCTTATCTGTGTTTCCCCTTTCCTGCTTCCTTTTTTTTACAACCCTCTGATTCATGGCTTTGGCTTCAGGCACAAACTGAAGCAAAGCACAACTGAAAAGCCACATACTAGTAATTAAACTCTTCAGATGTTTCCCAGTTTATTATAGGCAGCCATTGAACAACAAAATGAGGGCAGAGCAGCCACAAGAACATAAAGGTCATGAGTCTTCAATTTCATGCCTACAACAGCAGCAGTTCTGCGTGGGCAGAAATTCGATCCTCATCCTCCTTAACAATTTTCAGCGCTACTTGTCCATCCATCTCGTTAGCACATATTGTTTAAATGTATTAGATCTTAACTGGCTGTTCTTCCCCCAAACAAAGATTAACAAATGTCAGTAGCTGCTATTTTCAGTAACTTCTTATAACAAAATTTGTTATTTTTCAAACAGTTCCTGAGTCTTCAAAGAGGGAAAGAACACTCTCTATACTTGGATATCAAGATTCAATGAAAATATTACTACAAAGCAGCCTTTATGGGGCTTTCGTTTCCAAAATACTAAGTTAATTACTGTAAAGCTTCTCCCAAGGGACTGCTATTCCCCATCTGGGATCAGGTTTCTCTAACACTATATGTTATGATAGGGAGAGAGTTAAGCAGTTGCAGCTAATCATACTGAAATCACACCCACTGTAGTTAACAAACCTTACAGACCTTAACAGGTACTTTTAATTTAAAGAAAGCTGTGTAAACCACACTTGCTTTATGGGAAAGGGAGAAGCCTTTAAATGTAAATGTAAATGACACGTTTCTAATTTAGAATTAAAACAAAACAAAACTCTCTGTGATGTTCTTCACAGCTCCAGTACAAGCAACACATATATCCCAGTGAACTGAATACAGAGGAGTGATCCTTTAGTAGAACAAAGTAATTTATGTCATGATTGTTTTCTAGCAAACATTTATAATACATGAAGTAACTTCAGGCAGAAAAAGCCTTCAGGTATATTTGGTCTGTCCTGGCTGTTACTACATTCCAGTCTGACACTAATAATTTAAGCCATTCTAAGCACACAAAATTTCAAAGCACACAATTTTTTTTCTGAGTTTCTTTTCCTTAAATATTCACCATATTCATTGATCCAAACTACATTGCTGCAATTTACATACTTTTTAAACAGCCAAAACTCTTTTTAAAATAATACACCTCATCATGTTTTTATCAGCAGTTAATCTTTTCCACAGCAGTTAATCTACAAAAATACCATTGTTATATACAACACTGAATTAAAAAAAAAGTTGCCGCAGATGTATTTATCAAGAACTTTCACTAGCACCCACTTAGTAGATATAATAAACTACTTACCTACAAAGACTTTTTAATGTTTCTGCAATTTCTGCCAGAGAATAAAATGGTATGAGCTTCTGTCAAACTACTCAAGCAACTGCAGCTCAAAAGGAGAAACACTAACATGTTTCCTTCCTAAGAATCACCACTTTACTATTAGAGGTGGAGCTCAAAAAATGCTCATTAGTTTCTACCACATAAGTCACCATTAGCATGTGCTTTCAAAGATTACTTTCAGAGGATATCCAAAAGACTTTGCATTTCTGTACTGCTTGTTATGGGGCTGGCTTCATGCTGGGTATCGAGACAATTTAGACAAAGAAGGTTTAACCTCCTTTAATATACAACCCACGTCCAAAAAGCTTTGTTTCAAATTCTCCAGTTCAGAAACACTAGTTCTCTCTCAACATGCACACACACACCAGCTCACTGACCTGTCTTTCAACTGTATTGACTTCTGGCATTCCCATGGAGCAATTCTGCAAAAGTTTCTCTTCTTTCTGCAAGTTACTGCTTGCTTTTACCGGAGATCCTGTCTTGGACTTTTCACCAATAATCAGTAGTTCAGGCACATCTTGAGCTGCCTGCTGCTTACGAATAGACACCAGGGTTATGTTTCTGTCATTTAAAGTAGCTAAGTAGGACAGTTCCTTTTTCATTTTATTGTCCCGTTTTCTCTCCATTATCTTTCTGGACTTCAAATATTGCAACTCCAAACGAAAGCTTTACGAGAGCAGTTATTCCATCTTATCAGCACAGTTCTTTCAGCTACACTTACAACAGCTTGAATAGTTCTCCCCGTCTAATTTATATTCTCATTAGGCATTCACCACGAAATCCCAGATGTAACCTGTGAGCCTTGTGTACACTGCTCGCTGCACTCAGCCACCTACTCCCCCTGCCAGTTTAAATGTTTCCCACCAATTGGCATCCCTCGTGCTTTCTGAACTGCGTTTGGCACAGCTAATCTCTGCACACGGTGTTGCAGCAGGCTCAGCCAAGGTTGCTTTCACAAGCTAGTCAAATATGACCTGTGTGCAGCAGGCAAGTGCATAATCAACCCAGCCAGCCACGCATTAGTTCCTTGTGGCCATGAGCACAACCACAGCTCCCACAGAGGCCAAAGCAACTCCATTTCCTTCTATGAAATTACCAGGGATTTCTTGGATAAAATGTGGTCCCTTCTAACACTGAAAATGTGCCTATGATTACATAATTAGAAAAAGCTCCTAGACCAAAGACCTTTCACTCATTCAGGGCATAAGAACATTCATTCTTTGTTTCAAGAGGCAAAACAAAAGACTGAGTACAAGATTTATACTTTCTAAAATGCGCCTGTTTATCATCAGCAAGCTTTACTAAAAACCAATGAACCAAGCAAAATTAAATGAGCAATTAGTGCCAGAAAGTAAAGGGGGGAAAAAAAATCCCTCTGGTGAATTCAGTTCCCCTTAAACTCTCTGGACAACAACAGGACCATCTAATTTTGACAGCCATACACGTGACAGGTACCACCACTAGAAGTGCCTTGAGCCAATATTTTTCTGAATATCTGAATATATTTCCCTGGGATTACCCAGAGCAAATTCACAGCACTATGCTAACACACTAAGTGGGATGTCCAGTTCCCTAAGCCTACAGTAGTGCAGTTAATTTCTGAAGGCACCCCTAAACAGGGACACCTAAAGAAAACTATATAGGGAACTTGTAACTGATGTGTTAGCAAGCTGCACTCTTCTTGGTTGCGCAATGACATCAGTGCACAGGCAAGCCTTAAAATAACTGGTTTAAATTTAATCAGAATCTCTTGGATTTATTAGAAAAAATCAGGGTCTTACTCCGATGCAGAGGTTAGCATACAAGTTCAAAATCTCAGCATATGTCTGTCACACCATGCAAACCTGAGGGACAGATGACAGACACTCCATCCATCAGACAGGACATATTCAGATTCTTTTTACTTCCAAAAGCAGAAGTACATCCCTCATGCCACTGCCACATTGACAGCAGTCCAGAAAGCCACAATGCAGGGCCTTAGCATCCTGGCTTGTCTCACTATCATAACTTCCCCACAAAGATGGATCCTCAGCTCTGCTCGCACCATTCAGTTCTTGACTCCACTTCAGAGTTAAGAACCATCTTTGGAAAAAGAAGGTCTTCTGCTAATGAAGACAAACTCAAAATACTGCTGTAGCACTATTTTGTATCATTGTCTTAATATACAAGACCAGTGATAATATTAAACTTTAAAACAGGGTTATTTTGAGAAAATTTTAGAAATGGCCCCTCCAGAGAGTGTTACTACAGAGTAAAGCATCTCTGTTCTCTGTGTTTATCAGTGAAAAGGGGTAAAGCCATATCTGACTTTAGCTTGAACACTTCGCTGAAAATTGTGCTAAAGGTGAAATATTTTCAGGAATTACTGATTTTTAACTCATTTTGAAACAAGTAATTGAAAACCATACAATTTGACTTATGTGAAAAAATTCAGTACAATGTCTTCAAACACTAAAGCTACATCTACAAAATAAATACATGTATACAAAGTTAAAAAGTAATTCTTTTCTTTCTAAAATGAAAAAAAAGTCTCATCCCACATGAAAGCTATTCGAAAATTGATCTCTGTGTTCTAATTCCAGATAACAGAAATGTCAAATTCTAGATTTTCTTAGTGAACAGAAATTTCACTTTCTGGCCACCTCTAAAATATGTATTTGATCCACCCATCTCTAGCAATATCTTTATTATTAAATACATCTTAAATTGTACCAAGCACGTTTCTGCAAGTAACTAATGCTCATGAAAATACCCCGTGATGAAACAGACAGTAAAAACAACTTCATTTTTTAATTCTTCATTTTAGAGTCACAAGTTTGTTTCAAGTTCAACTTAGGCTGACAGAATAATGAGATGTTTAGTAACTATTTTCTCTTTGATTCCACTCAGTCACCCTTTCCCACCCCCAGCTTCTGAGCAAGTCTGAGGTACAAATCTGTTTATTTCTAAAAACAGTGGGACAAGTTCGTTCTTACTGCCTCACAGTCCTTTACCTTCAGCAGAGTCCTGAATACTGATTTGGAGGTAGAAAAGAAATACATGAGGCTGCACTTTGAACACATTTAGTGTAGACATATTTATCCACATTAAAATGCAATATTTGGCAGGGAAAAAAAAAAGTTTGCTGTAGTTCTTCAGATGAAAGGGTCATAAGACACATTTTAACCAGATGATTTACAATACCTGGTTTAGCTGTGGGCTCAAGCAGAGCTTATGTAGCATTGGCAAAGGAAACCTCTTAGCTGACCAACTAATGAGCAGAGGTACCATTCACAAAGTAGAAACCACTTAGCATCTTGTGAAACGAAACAATTTCTATTTACCTTAATACATGAAACTGAAAGTTCAGAGGTCCTGCCCTGTCTTAACTACTCTACAACTCTCTTATGGTTCAGGAGGCAGTTTAGGAAGGGATCCAATTTTGGCACCCCAAGGCTGGCAGTGTCTGCCAGGGAAGTGAGACAGATGCTTGGAGCTGATCTCTGTGATCGTCTGCTGCTGCTGCACTCCAACAGGCTGCTACTGGTTTCCAAATTAATTTCTCCACTTTTAATTAATTGCATCTTTAGAGTTTAGACTAATTGTGTCAGCTACAAATTGAGGATAGGTGTTTTAGTTAAGGCGGAAATAGGAAAGGCAGTCTTGCCCATCTCACCTGAAAAACCTCAAGAGCTGGTAAAATATGAGTTTTCCCCTTCATATTACCTGCTACAATCAGCCTATATGATAACACCCAAGAACTATGCGTTTTCAGATAAAATATGTTTCTTGGGTGCATTCATTATTGCCTTTACAGGATGTCCTGGCCTATTTTTAATCCCTCTGGTTCCTTGCCCAAAGAAAGCATCTTAAAATAATGCCTTGGAAGATGAGATGCTTGGGTTCAAGGAAAAAACTGAGAAGCTGGAGGTAAGAGGGTCATATTGCTTTAATCTGTGTGGGGAAAAAGACTGAAAATCAAAGTTCAGCAAGAAGGAGAGCGTATGTTGGTTATAATTCACCAGCAACAAACTGTCTGCACACCTCAGGGGCAGAAACACTGAAGGAGCTTGGTGTACCACTCTTAAGAGAGACATGAAATAAAGGTTTGTGCAGTACAGAAGTGTTGTGGTCATGCTTTTTTTAAAACAGTGCAGCTAACAGGAACTAAGCCACAGGAATGACCAAAATGATGACCAAAAGCTGAACTTTGCTTCATTAATTAAAAAATACATATTACTTTTCACACCTCTGCATATGCTAACAAACTAAAACCTGTACATGCTTTACATGTATGACTAAAACCACTCAGATTACACCTAAACATTGGAATGACATTGGCTTTAACTTTTTCTTTTTCCCCTCTCTCAAAGACAACAACATAAATATATCTTAAGTGGGGAAGGAGGCAAGTGAAGACTCCACCTTTGTATCCTGGGATATTTGATGGGATGTAGCTGTTTCTTCCCTTGCAGGGATGTCTATGGAGTAAAACTCAAACACTCAGCTATACCTAATGCCTCTTTGGGACATTTAGAAAGCAAGCTTGTGTTTATGATTGTACTTTTAGCACTATTAAAATTAAATTTATTTGTCAGCAGTTATTATTCATACTTTATGTATTCACATGTGCCTCTGCAGATGATGCATTTATCACCAGCAATCCAGTAACAATCTGCATTTCTGTTGCTCAATAAATCTTGCACTTGGCCATGAGAGTTACTGAATGCAAGCAGACTTCTAGTCTGGCCATGAGAGTTCATTGGGCACATTTCTACTCTCCTCCTTTGACATGACTTTAAACTACCAAAATTCAATCCATCCTGAAGCACACAAACAATGGTATGAGGCTAAAACACAAGTAATTTCACATTTGACAGTATTTTGAGTTATTCTTAATTTGTCTTCAGGATGCAGTCAGCTAAAACATTTGAATTCCCGCCACCCCCCATCTTAACAGTGTTAAATTGCATTTGGTTTTTACACATATAATGTAACAGCAGGAAATGGAGCATTAAGTTAAAAAAAAGGGGGAAGCAAAGTATTGCAAAGCTGGTAGTAATATCAGAAACAACAGTGCTGGTTACTCAGTTATCAACAAGTTGTTAACAACGTTGCTTGAGAGGGAACCCATGAAACACCCAGCCCTCGTGTAAAACAACTGTTTGTCTTTTGTCAGTGTCCTCTGTAAGCCAAAAGAGAAGTAGTTATTAAAGGTATCCACTTTTTCTTCAAACAAATCCCTGCGCTTGCTCAGCAGTCATTTATCAGTCCTATTAAACTACACAAACTTCACATTTCCTCCATGACAATCAGTTGCAGCTAAAGGTTCAGTGGAAACTTGGTCATATTCATGGTACAGAACTATGAACTTGACTTCTCCAAACTGACACACTTGTTACTGAACACAAAAAAAAGGTCACATATTTTTCACACTGAAGAAGCTACAAAACTCTCTCTTCACCTACATTTGCTCCTAGTTCTGATAGTTCTGAGCAACAAAATCAGGAAGAACTCTTTGGCCACAGTTCTAAGAAAACTGGCAGCAACTATATACACAAGTGTTTCTATAGCACGAATGGTATACATATTTCTTTCAACAGATTTTCAAGTGTGATCATAAGTATTATTATTTCTCACATTACAAGAAAAAAAGAAAATATACAGAAATCTGAAATACAAGGAATCAAGTTCCTACCTGGTATGAAATAAATTGCTTAAGAGTTGATGACCTCATTTCAAATCAGACTTTGGCTTCAGCTTTTCAGGAAGCAGATTCAATCTTCTCTAAATATTTAAAAAAGGTTTGTTTGCTTGAAACAAGCAAAACTCAAAAAAAGCACCTTTTTTGTAACAGGGCCCCAAAACGTGTACTGATTTTCATTCCAGAGCTTTTTGTATGACTGCAAATTGTGTGGACTTGGTACTTTGTCTGCTTCTGGCAGTGTTGATTTCATTATGATAATTTCTGTTATCTGTCTGTTTATACTACAGAAATTTGTTTTCAAGGGCCTGATCATATTGCCACAGGAAAAGGCACACCTTCTGGGTCAAGGTTTAAGTACAAAGAACAGATGCAACCTGCATGAATTAATTTGAGTCAGATTTCCACTAATGCTCATTTACCAAGCAGGTTAAGAAGGCTGACGGAACTTGCCCGGCAGTGTAACAACGAAACCAGTATTTTTACTTCTGGGCTTCCAACTTAATTTTCTCATGTTGTCCATGATTTGCTCTTGCTCAGAGTTGGGTTTGGCTTGTGAAGTTTGAGCAAAAGCTTTTTAGAATTCCATGCAGAGGAAAAGGACCCACATTTCACTCATTTCAACTGCAATATTTCAAATGTAACTTGAGAATATCACCAAAGTAACTATTTTAAAAGACTATTTTTCAGAAGACAGAAAAACCTCTTACTTGTGAATTAACATTTGCTATCCACAGGAAGAGATAATTAAGCTTTTAATTCTACTTTTATTTTGTAAATTTCTTAGTATTTGTTGTGACATTTTAAAAATATCTCTTACACTTGTTTTGAATAAAGTGATAAGTCTCTGAATTGTGAATTAAGTAAATGAGAGGACTAATTTTTTATTATTGTTATTATTATTTTCCCAAAGTAAGCAGCCTTTTACCCTGTAGCAGGCAAGCTAATAGCAAATCTTAAGATGTTCTGACAAGTTGGTAATTAAATTTTCCCCTACACAGATCAGAAACGTAAGCCTATGTCTTAAGTAGCCCCCATACATAATAGATATTGTCTACACTGTCTGTAACTGTAGGGTTCACACCATTTAGGTTTACTATTGGTTCCTTGCCAGCACTTGTTTCAAAACAGCTTTGCACCCATATTTCTGGCTCTGTGATCAGTATTTAATCCCAAGTCAAACTACTCAGCTTCTGAAATCACCTTCACNATATATTATATATATATAAATATAAGTGCATTTTTCTTCCCAGTTTGGGTCTGCCAGCTCTCTGGCTGACCTACTCTGCCACAGCAGGCAAGAAGTGAGGAAGAAAACCTCTGACAAGAACACTACAGGCAGATGGAATAGAGGCTTTGCTGTTTCCAGTTGTCAGAGATTGAAACGTAATGAATCACAGAGTATGCTGAGTTGAAAGGGACTCACAAGGATCATTGAGTCCAATCCTTAGCCCCACACAGGATCATTCCTAAGAGTCACACCATATACACAACAGTATCATCCAAATGTGTNAAAAAAAAAAAAGACAAAACAGCATATTGTGTTTGCATTACAAATGCAAACATATTGCTTTTGTTAGGACAAGTTAGATATTAAAGGTAAGTCCAAATTCAGTTTCACTTAACAGAAATTTCTGTCTACCTCATCCTGGTAGGAACCACCTATATACACAAAGAGAGGAGTTTTCAGGAACTCCCAAATCCCTAAGAAAGCTTCAAAGCAGCGCTCCTCATCACAGCACCCGGACTCCTCCAACACAGAGCCTTGAGCAAAGTCCTATCTGCTTTCTTGGTGATCCAGGCAAAACTCTGTCTGCGAAGAAGGGTTTCCACTTTCTCACCTGTCNCCCAGCCACCCTCTGCGGGAAGAATTGTTTTTTGATATCAAATCTAAACCTCTCCCGACACAACTTCAGTCCATTCCCTTTGGTTCTGTCACTGGTCACCAAAGAGAAGAGATCACTGTCTGCTCCTTCTCTTCCCCTCATGAGGAAATTGCAATAAGGAAATGCAAATCCTGCCTCATCCTGGCTTTATGTCAAACGGTTTGGATTTTCACTCAAGTAGCACTCTCCTTTGTTTCCTGAAACAGGCAGAGAGGCACACACAAACACACGTGCACAAATACACCTTGAACAAGTCAGTGTAATGAACAAGTTATATGAACCCTGTAAAGTTTGATGATGGAAGCACCTCGCTCAATAAAAATATTCCCAGTGAAGTTTTGCAGCTTCCTGAGCAGCTTCATAGTTGATTTAAACAGGTGTTAAGGTAGAACTGTTAAAGAGATGGTCCTTCANAAAAAAAAAAAAGACAAAACAGCATATTGTGTTTGCATTACAAATGCAAACATATTGCTTTTGTTAGGACAAGTTAGATATTAAAGGTAAGTCCAAATTCAGTTTCACTTAACAGAAATTTCTGTCTACCTCATCCTGGTAGGAACCACCTATATACACAAAGAGAGGAGTTTTCAGGAACTCCCAAATCCCTAAGAAAGCTTCAAAGCAGCGCTCCTCATCACAGCACCCGAACTCCTCCAACACAGAGCCTTGAGCAAAGTCCTATCTGCTTTCTTGGTGATCCAGGCAAAACTCTGTCTGCGAAGAAGGGTTGCCACTTTCTCACCTGTCCTCTACCTCTTGCCTTTTTGGACTCTGGCACATGCTGCCAAGACAAGGCATGAGGTCCTTCCATGAGCAAACAAACCTGAGCACTGATCATGTGCCTCTGATCTCAGCATCTCCATACTCATGGTGGGACTGAAAGAATAGGAGAGGCAGCAGCTGAGGTCTCCTTAAATATAGNCCTCTTCCCCTCATGAGGAAATTGCAATAAGGAAATGCAAATCCTGCCTCATCCTGGCTTTATGTCAAACGGTTTGGATTTTCACTCAAGTAGCACTCTCCTTTGTTTCCTGAAACAGGCAGAGAGGCACACACAAACACACGTGCACAAATACACCTTGAACAAGTCAGTGCAATGAACAAGTTATATGAACCCTGTAAAGTTTGATGATGGAAGTACCTCGCTCAATAAAAATATTCCCAGTGAAGTTTTGCAGCTTCCTGAGCAGCTTCATAGTTGATTTAAACAGGTGTTAAGGTAGAACTGTTAAAGAGATGGTCCTTCATGATCTCCTTCGTGTTCTAATTAGGTGCAGATGGGCACAAATATATTACTATCTGCATAAGGAAGAATGAAAAGCAAGAAAGGTTTGGGTCTGCTATCTGCACTCAAAAATGATCAGTAGCTCCTTGAGAATCCCAAACTTCTACCTGAAAAAGCTGGGACTTAAGGTGAGCCTGCATTTTATTTTGCAAGCTCAGTGATGTTATCAGTAGAGGTATGTCATTTGGCATCTCATTTCTGCCTGTGTTCTAAGTTGCTTGAAAACATTTCCTCCAGTCACTCTAAAAAATGGCAGACATTTAGAGTTCATGGGAGGTTAAACCACTAGCCCAACCTACAGAATTAAACTCCAACAGTGGAACTGATGTGTTTTCCTACATGGTCCTTGCCCAGCTGAGAAATCTTGTGTGAAAATAATCTTCCGTTAATCAAAACTATAGGTTCAACCTGTTCAAATTGCCTGGTGATGCAAATAAATGTGCTTTATAGCCACTCCTGCAAAAAATTCTGCATAAATCCAAGCTACTTAATTCTTGATTGCCTCTGCCAAAAAAAAAAAAAAGCAGCTGTTGCTCATAAATACATGGTGCAAGCACCCATGCCCTAAAACATGTAACTCAAAATTAAGAATGACAGTGAAAAAAAAATTTACTAGAACTACTTATATTTAGCAACTTAATAATATTACGACATATCAATAAAAACAATCCCATAGTGGTTTTCCCTAGATATATCAATGGCACAATATATTTCCAATGCTTGGGTTTTGCTTCACAAATATTTAACATAAAACTGATTTAACTTTATTTCAGCCTCCTGTTACTATGCAATGNTGCCTCTGCCAAAAAAAAAAAAAAAGCAGCTGTTGCTCATAAATACATGGTGCAAGCACCCATGCCCTAAAACATGTAACTCAAAATTAAGAATGACAGTGAAAAAAAAATTTACTAGAACTACTTATATTTAGCAACTTAATAATATTACGACATATCAATAAAAACAATCCCATAGTGGTTTTCCCTAGATATATCAATGGCACAATATATTTCCAATGCTTGGGTTTTGCTTCACAAATATTTAACATAAAACTGATTTAACTTTATTTCAGCCTCCTGTTACTATGCAATGAAGAATAGATGTACTGTAACATTTAACGGCATATCACACATAAAAAAACAAAAAACTGTGTATATGAATGACCTAAGATTCCTTCTGCTAAAAAACAGACCCAGGCATTTTGGTAGCTAAAACAGCAGCCCTGCCAAGAGGTGCTACACAGTACACTACTTGGTGCTACACAGTGAATGTTTCTGAAAGAAACTAAATCTCAGAGGTGTTTTCCAAGCTAACTGATTCTGTGATTCTGTGAACTGTACAAGAAAGTATAAAAGACCACATGACTGTCATATGAATATCCTTATACAACTTTAATCCAGTTTCTTTCTATTATTACTTGCCAGTGGTTTTACATTAGTAGGTTACTCATATATGGAGTACTCAGCAAGAATGAGAGTTACAAAAATATACTTTAAAACTGCCTCAAATGCCTTGCAGGCTTGGGGAGAACACACAGTGAGCAGATTTCACTATTTATTCTGAATACTGCTCACTTCAGAAGGTCTGCTGGCATGGGCTTTCTTTCAGAGTAAAGACCTTAATAAGGAAAGCAATTAAAGCAGGACAAAAATGCTTGCAGAGGCAACAAAAGATTAAAATCTTGGTACACCTCTGGGAAGGCAAAAACAAAGCTGACTTCATGACTAGTTTCATTGTCACGTCAGCCTCATGGAATTTCTACAGACAAGTTTTTGAATAGTGTTCTCACTGCTGGAGTGGGAACACCGCAGAGACCTCAGCACTGGTCTTGCTAAAGTTCTCACCAATACCCTAAATATGTGCATACAATATCGGCTGCTACACAGGCGTTATAGTTAATAGTGGTGACAGCTCAGTTAGTCTGTGTTGGACATTTGCACATTAAAGGTAAGCCTTGCAGTCTGTGTAAGCCTGTCAGAAGCTGAATACCCTGTGATTAATGAACAGTTAACAAAAGAACTTTGGAAGTATCAATATGTCTATTTTAATTACCACTAGAGGGAGTAAGAAAAAAATAAAACAAGTAAGATGATTAAGAGATTGGAGCATGTCTTCTAAGAGGAAGGGCTGAGGGAGCTGGAACTCTTCTGGAGAAGAGAAGGCTCAGAGGGACCTCATCAATGTGTATAAATATCTGAGGGCAAGGTGCAAAGAAGATGGAGCCAGGCTTATCAGTGGTGCCCAGTGAAAGGACCAGAGGCAATGGACACCAATTGAAACACAGAAGGTTTCCTCTGAACATCAGGAAACACTTTTTCACTGTGAGGGTGAGCCAGCACAGGTTACAGGGAAGTTGTGCAGCGTTCATTCTTGGAGGTATTCAAAACTCATCTGAACTCAATCCCGAGCAACCAGCTCTACATGACTCAGTTTGGGCAAGGGGATTGGAGAATGGCCTCCAAAGGTCATAGAATCATAGAAAGATTTGGGTTGGAAGGGACATTAAAGATTATCTAGTTCCAACTCCTCTGTCATGGTCAAGGCTGCCACCCGTTAGATCAGGTTGCTCAGGCAAGGCCCCATTCAACCTGGCCTTGAACACTTCCAGGGATGGGACATCTAGAACTTCTCTGGGCATCCTGTTCCAGTACCTCACCTCCCTCACACTAAAGGATTTCTTCCTAACATCTATTCTAAATCTATTCTAAATCTAACATCTATTCTTTTAATTTAAAACTGTTGTCCCTTGTCCTATCACTATTGGTCCTTGTAAAAAGTCACTCTCCCTCTGTTTTGTAAGCCCTCTTTAACTGTTGCAAGGCTGCAATTAGGTCTCCCTGGAGCCTTCTCTTCTCCAAGATGAATGACCCCAACTCTCTCATCCCGTCTTCATAGGAGAGATCACCTCCCTTGACCTGCTGGCCACTCTGGTTTTGATGCAATTGGCCTTCTGGGCTGCAAGCACGCATTGCTGGGTCATGTCCAGCTTTTCATCCATGACGACCCTCAAGAATCTGCAGTGCTGCTCTCAGTGAGTTCTTCTCCCAGCCTGTACTCATGTTTGGGATTGCCCTGATCCAGGTACAGCACCTAGACGTTGAGCCATTGACCACAACTGTCTGGCTGCATTCGTCCATCCAGTCAATTCCTCCCAAGCTCAGAAATTCTGTGATTCTATGAACTATAAATTATTAGAACTGAGAAAACTCTTTGATACTGTCACCACCATGCAGATTTCTCCCTACAATAGGCAAGTGAAACTCAAAAGCCTGGTATGTAGGTATCTCCCACATTAATTAGTCTTCTTGCTTCACCATTATTACTTAAGTCTCATCTTAATTAAGCCGTGTGGTCCTTCAGCTTTATAAAGACACTCAGCTTAACATTCATACCTTCCAAGGGAGTGACCATAAGCTCCTTTTCAAGTCGGTGGGAAGAAACACAAATTTCATCATCCAAAATAGACTGGACTTCCTGTTACTTGAAAGAACCTGCCTCTTCTCTGAACGCAGGTGTGGTGGTTTGACCCTGGCTAAATGCCAAGGACTCACACACACAGCCACACTCCCACTCCCTTCCCTACTAACAGACAGAGGAGAGGAAAGACTGAAAAGGTTTCACAAGTTTGTGATAAGGACCATAAAAAAACTCCTCATTAGTTATTTTACAGTCAAAACAGGCTCCAACTTAAAATACTAAGGATTTATTACTATTTTCAAAATCAGAGCTTAAGAGTGAGAAGCCCGATAGATCTTACAGCCACCTTTTCTCCCCCACCCCTCCCTGTTTCAGGGATCTCTCTTCTTCCCCCAGCGGCCTGGGGAAAACAGGAGTGGGGGGGTTAAAGTCAGTTGTTGTTTCTGCCGCTGTTCAGGGAGGGAGAGTCCTACCCCTGCTTCCCGTGGGGTCTCCTCCACAAAAGACAGTCTATCACGAAACTGCTTTTGTGGTTCCATCCCACGGGCAGCAGCTCCTCCAGTGCTGTTGCCACGTAGGTCACCTTTCCACAGGTTGCAGTCCTTCAGGTATAGCTGCTCCAACGTAGGTTCTCCACGAAGTCACAGCCTCCTTCCAGCATCCATCCGCTCCAGCATGGGGTCCTCCAGTCCTCCATGGGCTGCAGATGAATCTGCTCCCTATGGTCTCCCATGGGCTGCAGGGGAGACAACCCACCCCACCATGGTCTGCGCCACGGATTGCAGGGGCCCCATTCTGGTGCTTAAGGCATCTCCTCTCCCCCTCTTCCACTGACCTTGGTGTTAATCACAACTTCTCACTCTGCTCTTCTCTAAGCGCCCATGTTTGTCTGCCTGCACTTTTTTTTAATCCTTCTGAAATATGTTATCACAGAGGCGTTTCCATAACTCCTCATTGGCCTGGCCTTGGCCAGCGGTGGGTCCAGCCTGGAACTGACTGACATTGGCTCTGCTGGAAATGGAGAAACTTCCAGCAGTTTCTCAAAGAAGCCTCCCCATAGGCCCCCCTGCTAACAAGAAAAAAACCCTGGCCACTAAAAACTACCACACCAGGCAATAATCTTCAAATGCTGACATTACAAGAGAGGTGTTTTGAGTTGAGAGATGTGAATCTATCAGAAATCTCTTCTTTAAATATACCACACACTTTTCAGGGAACTGCTCTGCTAGGGAAGAGGAAAAAGATTAAGAGAGACAAAACAATGCCTGTGGCAGCCTCTTTACAAGAGCTGTTGGTTCAGAAATGAAATGTTAGGCCATGCTTGCTGGACCTACCAACAGAACTCTCCCAGCTGACCTGCTTACATAAAGGTAGAGACGCTCTCGTAAAAGCTACAGTCACTGGTATTTAGGACAGTAAAAATATTTAAATAAAACCACCAGTAAAATAGTCAATAAAACTTTGAGGGCTTGACATGTTTTCAGTTTCAATCCCTCATGATGAGTCCTTCCAAGTGGAAAACTATACCCAGACAGGTCAGAACCAAATAACCATTACTTAAATTGGACTCTTCTCACTTCCACTACAGTAAAGACTTTGTCGGGCTATAGCAATGGCCACATAAACTAATGATTCAGCATTTTCCAATCAGCACTCTTCTGGTTAAGAAGACACAGGATGGCCTTCACAAACATTCCTAACAAGACCTCAAAATGCACACGTTGACCTCAAAGAGGCTGAAAGATCACAGGTTCTGGAAAGGTATTGTTCAAAGAAACAGGGTTTGAAACTCCATCAAATTTTGGACAGTCTCAACTCCACAGGAAACTGGAGAATGAGTTATCTGGATCAAAGCATTTTATTATTTTTAAATGGGGAATGTGGGGGGGGGGGGGAAGCATGTAGCAAGGTGATGGGAGATCAGAAATGTTTTAGACTGTTCTGCCAAAGGCCTTCCTGACCTACAGAGTCTGGTGGTTTCAGTCAGCGTTTCCCAGTGTCCACAAGAGCAGGATGAGCTCCTTACATTGTTCCAAGGAAGCCCTTTTAGGAATATAAAGTCTTGATGCAAACTAACACATCACTAGTAGAGACTTTGTTGGGCTATAGCAATTTTTAAAATAACAGTCCTGTTCGTTTTTATTGCTACAATAATCCTCTGATCTGTGTGTATATTCCCCAATTAAGATAAAACAGGACACAAGGTATATTATCCAGAGACAACCTGGTCACTCTCCAGTGGAAACTGTCCCCAGTGAGCATGTTCCTTTAGAGACAGTGCCAGGTGCAGGGTTTGCTGGACATCCTGCCCTTGGCCTCACAGTGCTCACTTGCACACAGTCGCACACAGTCCCTTGCTGTAAAGACGGATTCACTTACAATCAGGAGGTTAAGGCAGAGCTGGAAGCCAGGATACCGAGCACCATCCTCTCCTGGCTGAAGTAAGGGGCCAGAGTTTACAGAGGCAAAACTTGGATGTGGTGGGTTGCAGAAAACAACCTTCTTCCCGGGAGGCCTCTGCCTCCTCCTCATCCCCCCCCCTCCATCCTCCCCGCAGAATTCCAGGACGGCACTGTATTGCCCAGAGCAGTGTTATGTCTGACTAAGCTGTGTCAGTGCCGTGTTGTTTTCCACTTTCTTGGCATCTCTGGGGAAGGCGGTTCGTGGAGCGGCACAGTGCTCCCAACAACCTACTGCATTTCACTGCTCTCACGGGGCTACGGGCTTCTGCGCTTGCTGGGGGGGAGCGGAGGAAGAGGAGGAGGGAGAGGAGGAAAACGAAGAGGAAGACGAGACCTAGAAGAAGGACGAGAGGAGGGCGGGGAACGAGGAAGAGAAGGAG
>WEIV01007402.1:107514-152417 GCA_013390005.1 Calyptomena viridis | reverse complement strand
GTTTAATTAATTTAGTCCATTTGGGAGTAGATGACAAGGCTTTTTCTTCAGAAACCTTCATTGATTCCTTTTAAATAGTGCTGACACAAGTGGAAGTAATTCAAATTAATGACAGTCAAAGTTCTACTTTGGGTCAAGATTCCTTAAACAGTTCAGACTGTAATCAGTATTAATACACCCAGATTTAACACTTTTATTATACATAAACAGAGTTGAGAGGTTTTTTAGTGAGAACTTAAAATAATGAGGGAGAGCTTCCATTCTTCCCTTCCACTTCTCAATATTCATACGATCGATTGTCTGAGCCATTCTTTATGTAATATAGGAAAAACCCACAACTTTCCCAAAAGTGTTGAAGGGGAGTCTGTGAAGAGGAGATCAAAACTTGGACGAAACATAAACTGCCTAAATTATTTATTAGAAACTGCTCTGTGCCTGGAATCCAGAAAGATGAATTATTTCAGAGAAAATAAGAATCTCACTTCCTTTGATTATGATGATAATTAACAGTTAATTGCATTACAGTAACAAAGTGGGTTTATTTGTGTACACACAAAAAACCATGTTGACCCAAACCTAAAGCCTGCGTTCATAAATCTACAAATTTTTTTTTTTTTTTGTCACATAATAATTTCATTCATCTTCCAAGGCTTAAAATCAAATCAGCTCCTCAGCTGACATTTGACACAAAACATTAGTAGGTGCAGCTTATTTGATACTCTCATTCATCACCAGCACCTAACAACCAAAGGCAGAGGTCTTTGCCTGATGCTCCTGCCCAAACTGACAGAACTGAAGACATTAATAGCATCAACACTTAACTGACCACCCAATTAAGCTTCAGAGGGGACTATCCATGGAGATGAACAGGACAGGTCGGTTCTTCCTTGGAGCTATGGAAGTCTCTTATGCATACCCAGGAGGAGTGTGTCTGAGGAGGTATCACCACACAGAAGTCAGACTGCAACAACAATGATTTGGAAGAGATATTTAAAAAATTATTTTATAGTTTTAAAATAGATTTCTTAAGGAAACTACAGTATCTTCATTATTTGATGTTTTTTAAAAGCCTGAAAATCCTGTCAGGAATTGAGCTTGAGCTGGTGGAGAAACTGGACTAGCTGACCTCTCAAGGTCCCTGAGACACTATTTTTGATTCACAAACAGAGAAAAATGAATTCTGCCTGTGGAAGGAAAGCTTAAATTGTGAGGAAATTTACATAGGAGGGAGAGGATTTAAAGCTTTGCAGGAGGATTAAAGTTTGCTATGAGCTCCAGCATAAAAATGGTACTGTTAAGTGAAAACCTTTATACAGTTAAGCAGTACCCTTATCCTTCAGAGAAATACCATTTACAGATAAGAGACATGGACTTCCAGATCAGAGCAAAGGTCACTTTCATGGTGAGTTTGAATGAAGATTTAGACTTGCCTTTGGATTTTCGCTTGTTATTATACCTACCTGCTTCTCTGCTTTCATGGGGGATAACTTTTTTACAAGACTATTGCATTAACAAAACATGCTTGAAAAGGTGAAGGTAGCCCAGTGATAGTGCACAGAGCAATAGGAAGCACTCAGAATTTGAAGTGAGGCAAAGAAATCTGAGCTGTGCACCAAGGAGAATAACATATCACTGAGATAAATTCCCTTGCTCACGCCAGGTAGCACAATCATCCTTCATTACACACTACAGCCCAAGTTTGCAAAATGAGTAGCAATTCCAGTTAGCTGCATTTCTGTCACTTTGGGCTGACCTAGATTCCAAAGAGAAAAGAATGGAGAGTGTGGAGTGAGGAGTGGATATCCAGACCTTAGAGTAAGTCTCCTGGGATCAAACTTTTGAAAGTCTGGTGCAGAGTTATTTTGGGTTGAACAACATAAAGCTGACGCATTAAAGAACACTGCCACCAGGTAATTAAAGTTACATCTTTATAGCTGACCTAGAAGTTGGTCTCAGACTGACTTTATCTATTGTGAAAGAAAAGTAAAACTGAGGTCTGTGCAAGAATAGATGACCCAGCAGGTTACCTCAAGGAAGCCACACCAGGATCTGAAGTAACAGCACAGGTGAAAAGAAGTTGTATACCAAATACCTGTGTCAACTTCATCTTCTTAGTTCAAATTACTTTTTTTCTCATTTATTAAGTGATATACAGCCATGTTTATTGGGAAGGCCTTCAACATGACACTGGAGCAAGGCAAAACCACCTCCATAATAAGATTCCTTTCTCTGTGAGGCTCTTATCAGATAAATCATGTTGTGTCCAGATCAAAATTGTAAAAGATGAATCTGTCTTATTGTTGCCACAATTCAAAATACAGACTTATTCTCAAATTTAAATCATGTTAAAGCTTTAAGTCTTTCCACAAAAGATCTATAGCATAATCTGAATATTCAAGTACTGGTAAACCTCTCTCGAATCTTTGCTGCATAGGAAATGTTGGGATCAGGGAACATAGCCAACAATGCCAGCCATCTCACGCTCTCTTAAAGGGATGCAGAAAGTCATGAGAATTCATGAGCAGAGCTGTTTAAAAAAAAATAATTTTTTTCTGAGGTGAAAATTTGTCTTTTTCATCACCTGCCACCTTCATCCAATCTTTAAATATTTGTTTCCCCTTGACACAAATCAAGATGTTGCTCATAAGATCTGCGACATTTCCTTTAGCAAAACCACTGAATTTTGTCAGGATCATGCGTGATTTTTTCCCTTAAAAAAACAAACAAAAAAAACTCAAACAAAACCACAAAACCCCTACTGAGTTAGAATATGAATTTTCTGAATAAAATACATTTGGTTGTGGTAAATTGAGAAGAATAAAACTGAGGCTGACTCTTTCCTTCACCTTCATCAGCTACTGCCTGGATTTGTGAGCTTCACACTCTCCTGTACTTCTTTAAACGAAAGGATAAAAATAGCCCTAATGAGCAGTTCCGTAACTACAAACAGCAAGTATTTCAGTCAGAAAAAGCATCACTGTTAAGCTTTCAGTGGCTGTTACATATAACAGCGATTTAAAACATATAGCGTAAAAATGATGAAAGCTACCTTGACAGGGGTGCTTTTAAAACTGTGAGATTTATGGAAATATAAAATAAATATTTAGCATGTTGATTTTACATGTAAGAAGGAGTCAAATGCATGCCATTACTAAAATCGTCCCTCCCCCACTATAGCCTTCAAGGTGGTGAAAGACATCTCACTGTTGTGTGTATTCTGTTATTCCTTTGTGCCTAGAGACACTCATATGCATCATTATTTAATAATAAATAAAAAAAAATCTGGTGCATTAATTGTGTAGCTTAGGAGAGTTCAAATGGAATTGAAAGCCAGTTCTCGTCACCAGGTACCTTGCGTAGTAGATGACAGTTTTAAATATTAAATAATGCTGGAGACAAGGGAACAAATATTCCCTGTGAATAGGTATGGAGTTAATTGAAGGCTGCCCTATTGTTCTACCACTGTAATCCAAAACACACCTGCAAGGGCTTCCTTCCTCTTTTGATTCACATATACAACCATTTGGTGGGGGGGAGGGGGAAAGGGGAATGAAAGGAAAGAAAAAGGAAGTAAAATGAAGGGAAAGGAGAGAAGGTAAGAAAAAGCAGAACCTTGGGGTTTTTTTTCCTATAATCTAAAAAGAGTTAATTAAAAAAAAAATGCGTGTTGCAATACTGGGGGGAATGAGAAGGGAAAGAGGGAGGGGAAACGAGCTTAAGAGATTAAGTGCATAAATGGAATGGAATTTAGCCACATGCCATTACAGTCAGTAATAGAGATTTTTTTTTTTCTTCCCCCAAACAAATATCACAAATAGAACCAAACAGTAAGGGATAATTTGGGGTGGTAGTTCTGAAGTCCTCTATTCAATGTCAAGAGAATGCATGAACAATGATGCATGCTATCTGGCTGAGAAAAGGGAATTCTAAAGTAGGCTCCGTTCTTCATGGCCAGACAATTTCTTTTTTGTGTTCTGCCAGAACTCTAATTGTAAAGCCCCTTTCAATTGCACCAATCAGCCATGTCTTTCAAGTTGGCTCCCCCCATTCTATTATTCAGCTGACAAGCAGATATAAAAAGAGAGATTTTTTTTTTTCCACATAGGCAGGAGCTATACGAAGATAAGTGATGCCGGCTACATTTAAATTTAAAAACCAGATTCTTTCATAAAATTGTAGGTTGCTGCCATTCACTTCTTATTTTATCAACTGGTAACTGGAAACACTTTCTCCCCTTAAACAATAATAAAGGGAGATAAGCTAGTGAAATACCTCTGAGTAGGAGTACAGACAAAACAGAATGTTGTAAGAAAGGGACAGATTTTAACCAGCCCAGAATAAAAGGACAGTAGAATATTTCATATCATGGAAAAAAATGCTCAATTCTAGAGAAAAAGATATCACATGTTTTCACGATTGATAAAAAGCTGCCTGAGACTGATATCGCAGCCTAATAATGGCACATAATCCACATCTGAAAAAAAATGTGGAGGGAAAAAAAAAATTTGGGTGTGACATGTTTATTTTGGTTGAGTGAAGTCCTATCATACCTTTGTTACAAAGGTGTCTGAATTTTCTGAAGCCCAATTCTTCTCTTATTCCAAGTTAGTAAATAACACACTTGATTTCAATTGTTTTATTTGACATACGCTCCAGCAAAGTGCAAAAGAGCAAGCAGAAGCTGCTACTGTGATTTACAACTTTGTGCATGTAATATTCTTCCACATGGTATTTCTGGATTAAGGACTCTTCAGAGAGGTTTGCAAGATAGAGCTACAGGAGAATAACACAAAAAAAATGAAGATCAGGGTAGATAACATCTCCTTTTTTCAAGCTTCCAATGTAAGATCTAACGCTTCAGACAACTTTTGGATACTCAAAAATGTGAAATTGGCCATTTTGTTGACGTGAGAGAAAGCACACTGGGTTTTCTGCATTAGTTTAATGGAGGAGAAAAGAAGTTAAAAGGGAGCAACTGAAGATATTCCATAAACAAGAAGTAGCAGCAGAGTATATTGCAAAGTGTTTTGAGGAAAAGAATTAATAAAGTATAAGGAAATGAAACTGTTGGACCTTGCAAAACAAGAAATGCATTGAAAGAAGACAAAAGGCCTTCTCCTGTCTGGAAAGAGACCAAAATAGAGGCAGACCATTAGGGCAGACACATTCTAGACAGTAGAGTAACCAACAAATTACAATTGTCGCATGTCCAGTCACAGAATGTAAATCAAAGGAGTAGAAACAGTTGGGGAGTGATGATGTAACATGGAAACCAGGAATCTGAATAAAACCAAGCTTCATAACAGAAACCAAGTTGTGAAGGAGCTAATGAAGACCATCCTCTAAGCAGAAAAAATCCTTCGATAGGAAAAATATCCACAATACTTTCACAAAAATTAGGCGGGGATAAATCAAGAAGGTTCAAGGAATTTAGGTTTTCAGTACATTGAACAAATAGTTCAGTCATAATATTCTCCAAACATAATGCCTTTTTCTTCTACCAATCCCAGTACATACCTCATCAAAGAAAAAAACTAACCAGCCAAAACCTTTAAAAATCCAAATGGAGCAAAAGAAAAGGTTCACATTCCTGTATCTCCAGAGTTAGCTTTCTGAATGACGATAAAGCCAAAGAGAAATGAATGATTCATACAAGACTATAAAGTGGGTCAGTACAGACTCCAGAGCGTAAGTGTCCCTTACTATTAGGGACTATTAGATATATAGACACTTACTAGTGTGACACTTACTATATAGACTATTAGATATATAGACACTTACTAGTGTGTCCCTTAACTATTAGATATTAATTCTTTGACAAAGCTGTCACTATCAAATTAGCCAGAATAGTCCTTACCTTTATTAAAAATTGGTTTCAACTCTCCCCCTTTATTTTATCCAAGCAGAATATGTGTCTATCACAGAAGCTGTTATAGGATCAGGCAGAGAAACAGAAAATTGTATTATGTGGGTAAAGAACTCAAGTCAGATACATTAGAAATTTAAAAAACAACCAGTCATGATTGATTGGCTGGTTATTCATGTGAACCCGCTAGGAAATGCAACATCACTTTATCAGCATGCTCTCATTTCAGGAGTGCTGTGGATCTTGGTTTAAGTAAGCTATTTTTCCTCAAGAGTGCTTATTTATTTTTTAAGCAGAATTTTCTCGTGCTGAGGATGAGCCCCAGCAGAAATTAGCCTGAAGGGCTCCATGGCCCTATTTTGCTTCTCAGTGGGCTGTATACGTGTTTTCTAGTTAGCTTTCTAAACCATTTTAAGAGGGTTAGGATAACTGTTTATGCATGAGCGAAGGGTACAGCTATCTGACTGGACTTATGGATTTCACTAAGTGAAGAACCATCTGAAAAGTAGTTGTTTTAGCATGTCAGTCTCACCTTACCTTTCCAGGACTAGAGACCCAACTGACAGAACCTGTAGTGACACAAAACACAAACTCAGAAGGACCAGAAAGCTCACAGGTGAACAGATGTCTTTTTTTCAAGGCTTTTCTTTACTTATCCTTTCCAGTCAATGTAGCAGCACCAGCTTAAGGATTGACATGGTTTTTTTAAGTTTTCCAATATTATGAAGCATCTTTATTTGCATGTGTAGTTCTATGTACATGGGATGGTTCAACACCACATCGTGAAAGGTCCTTAACAGGACTGCTGAATAAAAAGGTACTTCAATAGATTGAATCTTGTCAGTACACCAGTTTGGATACACAAGATATTTTATGTCAATTGACAGATAATAGAATCATATAATGGCTTGGAAGGGACTTTAAAGATCATGTAGGTTCAAATTCCCTGCTATGGGGGCTTGGCTGTCCATTAGATCAGATTACTCAGAGACCCATCCACACTGGCCTTGAACACTTTCAGGAATGGGAAATTCACAACCTCTCTGGACAACCTATTCCAATGCCTTACCACAGTCACAGTAAAAAATGTATTTCTAATATCTAATCTAAACCTACCCTCCTGCAGTTTAAGGTCCCCTTGTCCTATGACTGCATGTCCTTATGAAAGCTCCCTCTACACCCTTCTTGTAAGCCCTCTTTAAGTATTGGAAGGTGCTATGAGGTCTCCATGTAGCCTTCTTTTCTCCATGTGGAATAGCCCCAACTCTCCCAGCCTGTTTTCACAGGAGAGGTGTTCCAGCCCTCTGATCAGCTTCATGGCCCTCCTCTATCCTTATTCCAACAGTGCATATCTTACTTGTGTTGGGGTCCCCAGAGCTGGATGCAACACTCCATGTGGGGTCTCACCAGAGCAGAGCAGAGGGGCAGAATCCTCTCCCTCGACCTCCTGGCCACACTGCTGTTGATGCAGCCCAGGGCATCATTGGCCTTCTGGGCTGCAAACACAGACATGGCCAGGTCATATTGATCTTTTAGTCCACAAATATCCCGAGGTCTTTCTCTCTAGGCCTGGTCCCAACCCATTCTCTGCCCACCCTGTATTTGTTCCTGGGGTTGCCCTTACTCATGTGCAGGACGCTGCACTTTTCCTTGTTGAACTTCATGAGATTTGCATAAGTCCACCTCTCAAGCCTGTCAAGGTCAGATGATGAGCTTGAAGATTTTTCTCTGTTTGTGAGTGAAAAGCACTAGAGAGAGGGAGGAAAAACTGTCTTTTAAAGAAAAGTAGACAAAAAATCAGAATATGTATCTCAAAAGATGGAAAACTTCTTAATGAACTTGTTTTACACATCATTACAAACAAATTTTTGTTTCTTTAGCTATGGTTTTCTAGACCTGTCTTGCTCACAAACACACAGCAAGGAGAGACACAGCACTGTCAAAATTTCTGAGATTTGTATCCTAGCTCATCCTTTACCTACTTCTGTGAGTGGCAGGTAACAGAGGCTCTGAGGAACAGTTCTTGCCATTTTTGCAGATGAACTCCCTCAGTGCAACTTCACCACCCTGGAGCCAGTGAGGACAAGTGACCACACCATAGTGCTAGGGAAACATATTCTTCACCATTAATCAACTCATACCTCATCTGAGAGAATTCTCTCATGGCTTGGGAACAACAGCTACAACCGCTCCCAAAAGCTTTTTCACTTGTTAGTGAAAAAAGAAATCGGTGGGAGAGGGTAGAAGAGCAAACCTGACAAGTTAACTGCATTTCACTACTGCTATCAGACCAAAAGGAGGTATGCTAGAGTTGAAAAGGGACCAGAAAGCTTAAGAGAATAAGATACAAGCCATCCATCAGTAGCAGATATAGAACAACCCATCTAAAACAGAATTTTTTTCTGCAGTTCAAAAAAACATGCAATGCTTTCTACAATCCTGCCTACAATCCACCGTTGGCTGCAGCAATGACTTCCATGAGGAAATCATGAGCAGTGTGAAAAAGTACTTCTGTTAACTGCTTGTGAATGCCAGTGTACCCTTTGCTTATAGTTTGGAAAAAAACCACAGATGAATAAAAGGTCAAGATCTGTCTCTTTACACGTATTTTGTATACATTATAGTATTTCCTCATCCATTTCCTCTGACAGACTTTGAAAGTTCTCTCTTGACAGGCAAATCGGTATTTTCATACAATTTCAACAAAATTGGATTCACATGACAGCCTTCTTAATGCTGACCAACAAGTGTGCTAACCATGCTAATGCATTTCAAGCAAACACATGTGACTATTTTGTAGTCCAGAAGCACTAATACAGGGACACAGATAGCATTATTTGTTATGTCCTGGGCCCATTTTCTTCTTCACAACCTATAAATACTGTGCCTGTCAAATCCTGACAATGTGGTAGCATGGTACTGGGATTTCTCTACAATGAGCAACCGAATGTCATTTGAAAGTGGCATATTTTAGTTAGCATGATTATAGACACCACCACACCTCTTAAAACTGCACAAAGTTGTGCCAAAGTTGTGGCCAAATTGTATTTGGTTATTATTCAAGAAATAAAAAAGTTTTGTAGGAACATTGTACTCTACCTAAAATCAACATTTTGATAGATTTTTAAATTATTAATTTATCATAGGTATTCAGAGACATTTCTCTGTCACGTCTACAAATTTTTCCTTTTTTTTTTTTTTCCAAAACTATACTAGCTAGTTATGCTTGTCCTTAGCATTAGAGTAACCATCTTTGTCTACACTCAGTGCTATAAACTGTTTATAAACATGACAAGGGAACCAATGGGAGCCTTTTCCATCTAGGTCATTGCTGAGGGGTTAAACCAATGCTATGAACTTTTGAAATTCCCAGCCTCAGACTGGCACAGGGCATGATTTAGTGAGTATTCACAGTAATAACGGAATCTGATCTATGCAAACAAATAATGCTTAATAAAACAATTACATCATGCATGAGAAACAGCTGTGGCAGCAAATACTCTGTGGTTACTTGTGCAATAAGGAAGGTTTAAGAAAGAAGAATTAGGCACAAAATGTTCAATAGGTCTTAATTATTTCTTCCTTTTTCTATAGCCTAACTTGAACGCTGTAAACCAAAAACCATTTCACAGTAGAATCAGATATGTTTCTGTTTGTGGATGGCATCTAGAAAAAAAAAGAAGTGAATCTGTACTGTATCAGAGTAATACAGTGCTGACTTTTACTTTTGTGTGTGTATATACTTACATATATGTATGAACAGCAGATGCTATGAATGCTTTCAGCTGAGCTATTTTCTTTCAATACCATACAAAGATAAATATACAGACACATATAAACACTATGAAAAGAAAAATTGCACTGCAGTATGAACCTAAGCTAACACTCATTGAAGGCTCTCTTTGGAAGTGCTTTGTCCCAAGGCAGAGGAGCAGCAGACCCAGCACTTGGATTCACAGGGCAGCCAGGACTGCACAGTGTGAGGATTCCCAATAAAATTAGGGCTTGGCTTCCAACTCTACACATGAACACTTTCAGCAGTGAATGCCAACACATCACCTAACCCAGGGGATGGAGAAAACATTCCAGTCTGGGGGAGCCAGGACGTGCTTTAAACATGTACTGTCTCAATGAAGCACACAACTGGCACCCAGAAGGCACAGAGCAGTTGCAGAGTCCAAGGAGTGTTTTTATTTTGGTGTCATGTTAATATGGGGTGAGAAGTGCTTTGGCATCGAAGTTTGACTTGTGGAGACCTGGAACTTTCATAAGCATAAAGCAGTCCTAATTACAAAGAAAAAAAGATGTTTCATCAAATTAAATATCATATTCTTCCACCACTAAATGGAGTATATTAACTGCAAACCTCTTCATATGAAGCAAAGAAATAGGGTAGGAGCATCCAACCTATTTTAGCCATCTTCTCAACAGTACTGTTAACACTGATTATATTGACTTGACTTCCAAGGTGACTGCCTCAGATAAATATTACTCTCTCTGACTTCACCTCTTGACAAGCAGAGTTGTCATTTGTTTACAGTTGTGATCTAACTCATATAATGTCATATGCCTACAGGGACATGTATAGTGAATGACTATTAAAAAAGAAAGGAAAAATAAAAGGAATTTCTTGCTAAAATGTGTTGTTTCCTTTCAAAATTAGGAGTTTCCTCTCAAAATGCATTTTCCATGAAAATGTATTCATATTCCAAGTGCAGGAAAATAGTCTCAGTGCAGATTAAACAAACATTTTCAGTTTGTTGAACTGAACCAACATGTGTTATATGCTCATTTTAGGACATCTCCAATTTCTGGTGACAAAATTCTCTGTGGAAGCTGCTCTGTGTCTGTGGTCTCTCCTGCAGCCTGACCTTAGCTGACCTGCATTTCCTATGGCACACCTCACAAGTGGTCTCCTGGAGCCCATCATGAGATGGTAATATTTCCCTTGATTCTGTCCTTGCCCACTCTCACTCCTTTCCTTTCCTATGCCACAGACCAGGAAAGCTCTCTTCTGGACTTCATCTGGACCATGATGGGCAAAGCCAACTTTTCCATTTCTCACTTTCTGCAAGTAAGAGCAATTGTTCCTTCCTCTCAGTATGCATTAGTTTATCTCTTCTTTTGCTGTCCTAACATTCTACCTGTAATCCTGATATGAGCTTGTTGCCTCTCCAAACATTTCACCAACAACAGTAGCAAGGGAAGAGCAATTAAAAAAAATATGGGGTAACAAGCATGGCTCATTCCTTCATCCTCTGGACAACCTGTACTTTGCTTGGCAACACAAAGGTAAAGGGAAGTCTGTTCTTGAATTAAGAAATTAGAAATGTAGTAATTTAATCAAACATATCATTCAGGAAGAATGTTTCAACAACCGAAGCAATCACGGAAATTAAAGTTTTGAAGATATTTCATAGAGCCACTACCAGTGACTGGTAGGGTCTCCAAAAACTGCTACTGCTTTCAGATAATGGATGTCAGTTGTTGTTTTTTCCTCCCCTTATATGGTCAGCAGAAGTACTCTATAGATTCGTCAGTATAGTAGTGACATATGTAAAGCATGGAAAAAATTTAGATATGGAGAAGAGGGAACTTGCCTGCAAATCTCATTCAGTAGATGAAACATCAAGGAAGAACAGCAAAAAATTCCTGTTTCCTTGACTTGTGATTTGAATAGTATATATGCACTTAAACAATCCATTCTGAATCATAATCCAAATTTCCTTAGTACAGCACATAACTTCTGCCTCAATTCCTCAACACAGAGTGGGAACAGACAAAAAAACAAACAAACAAAAATTATTACATCTAGGTTGCAGTTTATCAGTGCTTAAATGAAAGTGCAGAAGCTTAATTAAAAGTGAGTATTAGAAGGTACTTGGTCATGCAACCCTGTATGGAATAAAGTCTGTCTATGCATTTGTAAAAGCAAACTAGGATTAACTCAGTCTTTGGTTTAAGTAATATGCAAAGTTTAAGGTTTCTGGTCTAAATTACTTCATCAAGGCCAATACCTAGGAGTGAACAAAGAAAGACCAGCCGACAGAGCACTATGGGGAAAGAGGGAATAACTTTTATACTCTCCATGACTTAGGAAAAACTTCTCATGTCACACAACACAAGAGAGAATATATTATAGTTCCTTGAGGTATAACCTTTGTCAGACTTGCTGTGGAGAAAACAGTGGGAAAAATGTCACTCTTCCTGACAACAGAAGAGTTCACTGTAGTTCTCCAGCTTTGCTTATAAAAGGCTCCTAATTCCCATACATTTCTTTAGGCTGGCACTGGGAATCTCTATCAAACCAAAACAAGGTCTGACTGGAAGCAGTTTAGCACCCACTGCTGTAAAGCATCATGATAATAAGGCTAATTTAAAAGTAATTGTGTTTCAGAGAAAAATATTTTTTTTTAAATATTGTTTTAAAGCTGCATTTAAATTAAAAATGTATAAACACTCTTCCCTTTTAAACATCTCTTTGAAAAAGTTTCTTTTTTCTTAATTTGTTTTCTGGAAGTTTTAAAAAACCCCAAGTTTGATATTGATCAAAGAATAGATTAAAAAATATATTTCTCACAAGTTTCTGTGCATTTGCAAAAAAAACAAAAAGCCTTTCTTTTAAAGAAACTGCAAGTAATTTAATTCTATGATTCAGACTATAGATGAGTAAAAGACAAACAATGCACCAAAGTGTTCAATATTTCTTTCCATAGGAAGTCTATTCATTGGAATACAAATAAATTAAATACATGTTTAGACAGTTTAAAATTCATGAATGCTTAGTCTCTGGAGAGTGAACATACAGGCACTTCCCAAAGATTCACGTAGCCAGAGCTCTTCTAAACTGGCACATCCTGCTTAGGACAAGGAAGTATTAAGATTAAATTGCTGCTTGGTTTTCAAATCAAACTGTATGTATAGGAGAGGTTCAGACTTGGGGGCTAAAAAGAATAGAAGTATAACCTTATCTTTTGTCATACTGATGAGAAAATCTTAAATTCAATCAGTTCACATGGAAAAAGGAACAGAGCTTAATTTGGGCCTTTTTTTTTTTTGTATGCAAGAAAAGAATAAAAAATCTTTTGCTCCCCAAAATGTAAAGTCAGCATAAATTCACTAAGATTTCGAGATAAGATTCTCTCAGGCTTTGTCTAGAAAAATAAAAGGATTTTCTAAAACTCCACTTCACTGCAAAATCAAGGACTTTCTTAGCTTTCTTCGTGCTAAAAGAAGATCCTAGTTTTCCCTTGTGAAATGAAGGCAAATCCCAGCTAAAGGGTATGAAAGTACAAAAAAACTTGCTAGTCTCTTGTGTCTATTTGATTTCTTGCCAAGAACTTTTTCCATTTTTGCTTTTCGCAAAAAAACAACAAACTTTAAGCAAGGTCTACACAAACAGATCTTAGGAGAGGAGGACAACATATCTCCAAATATACCAAACTGCCTGATTTTTTTGTATTCTGCATTTTGAGATAAAGTTTAATTGTTGACTTACAGCTTCAGGGTATTTTTGTTAATCTAAATTTCCATTTTCCCTTAGCCAAGAGGCACATGTAAAGAATGCAAACTTTTGATAATAAAATATTTTCTAAATAATTTCTGGCATTGACTTCAGTTTCATCCTAGTTGGTGGAGCCTTTGCAGTAGTTCTGCAGGACCTTTTGGAAATTGGATGGAAGTCCTCCAATGAAGAGGTAAAGCCACTGCATTAATTACTTCCCCATTACCTGAGAATTTCTTCAGGGATGTGGCTGTTGTGAACCTGTGCCATAGCTATAAAAACATGCAAAATCTGTCAAGTCTGTTCAAAGGAGAAACATCTGAATGAAGCTGCATTTTCCCCCTTGGTTTTTAACCACCGCAGTCCTCAGTCACTTTTTCTAGAGTACTTAGTTCTGGTTCAGATTAAATGGGTACCATTTTAAAAGCAATACCCCCTGCTACATTATGGTGCAATGCAGTTTTATTCTTCACTGTCTCCTGACAATTCTCATGATTTTCATGTTTGTGACTAGAACAATGCTGTGAAGAAAACAGGCAAGAGCAGGTTACCCACCTAAAGTCAGAATTATGATGTTTAAGCTGAAAGCAAAATTCAGAGGACAATGTACTCCAAATGAAAGAAAGATCATTCCTATCCTGAATTCTAAAAGAGAAATATTGCATGCTACTGGTAAAGTACTCTATTAGTTAAAACATGTTCAGTGCATCAAATGTAAACATGTACCTAAAGAACAGTAAATGGGATACAGATATCTAAAAAAACACTTTTTGAAAAGAAGATTAGAGACCGAGACAAGCTGGCAGCAAACTAAACCACAACGATTGTTTTGTTTACCAAGAACTAAGCTGAATGATAATAAATGATACAACGACATTTTTCATCCCTCTCTGAGCAGCGCCTCACTCTGCCTAGCACTGGCACTGATCAATTAGTAAAGCATTTCGGCTCACTTAGCTGGCACTTAGCTCCTTTTCTAGAGCACGAGGGATAAAATTAAGCTGTGAGTTTAGCAAACTGAGTCAGCCGGTTCTTCAGCCAGATGCATCAGAGCTGAAGTGAGCATCAGGTTTGCAACTGCAAAAGGAAAGCAAAGCAGGATGCCAGTATTCCGAAGCCACAAACCTGAGATAAAACAACTGATTTCATAGGTGGTTGGGGCAGGGGGAAGCAGAACAGATCTAATCTCACTGGAGTTCAATAAAATATTTGATGTGTAAAATTAATTCAAAGGAAAAATAGCACAAAAGTTAACAGGCAGATAATGAACTCGAAAGTGAGGAGAGAGCAATGGTTGGAATTTAGCTGGCTGGGCTGGTTCCAAAAGCACACAAAGGTAGAGGAAGGAGGTATCTTTTCATCACTGCATGCACAATTCTTCGGGCTCTTCTTACAATGATGGCTTTTACTTTGCCTGAGGCAAGTCTCCAGGTGACAAGGGAGGAACTGCTCATAAAGGCAATTGGGAAACGAGGAAGATGTGAAGCATTTCTCTTAGCCAGGACAATATTTCTGGAGGTGTTACAGGAGTTGGGGGAAAACATTAGGTGTTCAAGGAGCTCCTGAGAGAGTCTATTTGTCTTTAAACAAATATGCGAAAAGAAGCTGGACTACCTTACAGTTCCTTTTCTATAATGCAATGTTTATGCACTCCAAAAGATCTTGATAATCTGATTTGAGCCATGTACCTCAAGAGAACCCTACCTTAATAAACTTGGAGTACATTACTTTATCTGTTTTATTCATTTTTTTCTTTACTTCTTATACCCTTCCTTACATGTCTGTTGAGCAACACATGATGTTTAACTCCTATATTGCTGAAGATTTGTGGGCAGAGGGTAGAAACAAAGTTACAGAGAAAAAATAAAAGAATGATCAGTGATCTGAGAGGTCTCTCTCCAATATAGCTGTACAGTATAATCATGTTACTTAAGAGCAAGTCTAATATGAGTGTGAGCAGAGTTCTTTGACAACACTGAAGTTTGTTAGCTCACACGGTTCTCCGTTGTGGAGAAAAATCTCCTTCTCTGATGATTATTCAAATATAGGAAGACAAGTTAGTGAGGGTTTTTAGCATTAGTTGTGTTGATGCTGTATTTATCACCATTTCTTCAAAGTATGCAGTTGTTCCTGGGAGCTCTTTCTGTCAGTGCTCCTCTGGACATGGAAGCCAAGGCTTTGGGGAGGCTCTTTACCTTTGTTTGCACCCACATTGTCTCAGGAACATACCCATCCAAAGGTCTTTCAGAGAAGACATCTGTATGAATCTCCCTGTACAGCTCAAGTGCTGAGGAGCAATGCTGGAGGTATTAAGTGATTTTAACCTTCTGGTTCCCAAAATAAAGGATAGTCACAGGCCTTGAAAAAAAATTCTGTTGTGGAACTGGAGTCGCAGAGCAGAGATACGAGCCCAACAGTGCCACTAGCAAAAAGTTCAATGATTAGCAGGAGAAGTGTTTGAAAGATCTGTCTATACATAACACCAAGAATTAATTTTCTTACCAAAACCTGAACTTCTCAAACAACAGAACCTGTGTGCAAACAAGCTACGTATGTAGCTGGTTCAAAAACTCTCAAACCAGACAATCACTGACAACTGGCCTGAAGGATTCCATAGCTCTATTTTGCTTCTCAGCATTTTCCAGAGAGCTGTCTATGTGATTCTATGATCAGTCCTGACATTCAGTTAAGAGAAAGTTGTCATGCAAGATACACTATAATTCAGAGCTTAAGTTCCTTCTACAGTCTCTTTTTTTTTGAGGAGATCTCAGATTTTCATATCCAAAGGTCTATCTTTAAATGCAATAAAATCTATTTTAGCAAGCCAACGATCATAAATATTCAAAAGCCCCATTTTGAACATTACACATAATTGACGTTACAGAAATCTGTTTCCCCTGGCATGACATCAGAGATTGTCAGATTGGGAAATCAAGAGGATGAGCTTCACGCATGCCAATTTTTTCTGTTAATATGTGTTGAAAATTTTTCTTAACAAATCCCAGCAACACCACCCCTTCCCCCAATTCCATCACAATCTTTAAGAATAGAAAGAAAGACTGTTGGCCTGCATCTGTCTACTACCTAAGAACAGGCATCTATTGTTAAAGCTTTTTTTCATTGTTTGTAATCCTGCATCTTACATTCTGCTTTGGGGTTATCAGTTAGGCCACAAGACTGTGGAAACAGGCATACTCAGCCAGTTCCACACAGCAATATACAGTTGTATAATTTCTACCCTCTCCTCCCAAGGAGAAGAAAATTGAGGGAAGTTACTCTTTTGGGTCAGTTTAGTGACATTTCTCATCATGGATTCGTCTGTGTTTATGATTAATGTAACAACAGAGCATTTCTATTAAAAACCCACAGAAGCTGAACCATCAATCTCTGGCTTATACACAGGGGTTTGCCTGCAAAATTGACAGCTATAACCAGTTCTCCAAAAAACAGAGACTTTCTTCCTGCTGTTAAACAATACTTGAAGAAATGACAAAACTGTGCAAGATTTGCTACCTTGGTGCCCAGGCCTACAACTCACTCCCCTCAGAAATCCAACTGTTTTCGTCATTGTCTCACATTAACCTCTGGGCACTGCAGTACTTTCACCACCAGCCACACCATGGGTCATCCCTGCTGCCCCTTTTTCCAGCGTGACCCTGCTCTGCCCAGTGTCTCACAGGCATATAAGGAACAGACAGTTTTGTATGACCCCCACTGAAGCCCAGAGAGACAAAATGTGCCCATTGCAGCAAGGGCCAGAACATCCCACACGAGATGCATTACTTTCCTCTGGCCTCTCCCCCTCCTGAGAGCTGGGAAAGGGAGTCAGATATAGTAGCTTAACTGAGGGATGTAGAAAGTTATGTATATATTTATTTTTTACAAATAAAAACCTTTTCAAAGAAGCATCTGTTTACTCTCTAACAAAAGCCAAACACTATAATCTTTTGTATCCATATCTGTGTAACCACTTTTTTGAACCCCCAAAACCTTGGCAGTGTTCTGCATGTTACAAGCACAGTTTGGCTGCAAAAGGTTTTGCAAACCACTGACACTGAGCAAGATTTCTCTATAAAAGTGAGCTAATAAAGCCCAACCAGACATGGCTGGAGGACAGAAAGACTGCAAAGCAGAGGACATTTGGCAGACCTGTGTGCTTGAACTTGCTGCAATAGCATTACAGTGCCACAGCAGGTACTTGGAGTGGCTTGAACTCTCCCAACTCCAGAACAACAAAAAGATTGCTTAGTTGGTTTGCCTTGAGCCTGAACAGGTAGCCACGCTTGAAGAACCATGTTTCTAAGTGGGATGAAGAGGAACAGACTAATAGCTTAACACAGACTATTTCAACCACAGAGCTGAAAAACAATAAATAATTGGGCTCTGAAAACAGTATTGATTTTTCTATACACTAAGTACAATTGATGAAAAAAAGCCTAGCTATATATAAGTTTATTTTAAATAATGTACTCCACACATGATTATAAAACATGTTCTTGTAGCTGTAATATTTATTTGATGTACTTTTAAGCATCATCAAAATGCTTCAAACAAATAGAAATTCCTCCTGAAACCCGACAAAAGTCAAACATTCCTTTATATGGCCATAAACCAAATCTTTTGACATCATAATAATGTATAGCCCCACAGGTTGCATTAAAGCAATAAAAGTCCATAGGATCCAAAGCTTCCTACAGTATTTCTTGCATCTACTACACTGTGCAGCCAGCCCTACATACAGTGCAGCAACTGCATAAGGAAACTCAGCAGTGCTATCCAGCAGGACCACCAGGCGTGAAAAATACCTTTCCAAATGTTCCCAAAAGAGGAAAAAACACAAAGCAACAACAAAACCCAGACAAAACTCCCCAGAAACATAAATATTTGTTACTCCCTGAAATGGGACTTGGTCCAGATCTCCATCTTGAGATGATCACTATTTCTTTAACTAACAAGCCTTCAAATAAGCTAAACTTTCATAAAACCAACCAAAAGCTTCAGGTATATATATAAAAAAAAATAATTCCTACAATTTACACCAACACTGAGCAAGAACAAATTAAAAGAACAACATACAACACTCCACCCACCTTTGCTTATTTAAGACCACCTGCAACACCTACCTCCTCTCACTGACCTCCAAGCTACTCAACTTGCTGTCAGTGATTATTTAAATCTTTCAGTGAAGGCCTGTGCCTTGAAACTGCTTCTTCACACCTGCATGCTGCTTCCTAGGTTATTAAGAGGTCACACTAATTTTCATTGACTACTTACCCAACAAGGATAAAAATATCAGAATATGGCCTTAAGCAAACATACGATAACTGAGTACTTAATCCTCATCTTGTTTACTAATGCTTACTGTGATGATTTCTGTTACATATTCATGGAATATGAGGCAGCAATACTACAGACATTTTACTAAGCAGTACATAAAGACGTAAGCTGAAAACATCTTTACTGAAGAAAAAAACCCAAATGAAAAAACCAAACCAAAACCCAAAAAACAACAATAAAGACAGTTGAAAAATCTTTGTCCCGGTTAGCATATTATCAGTGACAAATTTCAAAGCATCAAGAATTGCTTAAATTCCCAGCTGTTACAGCAGAAAAGCACATGATACTAGCAAAAGATTAATAAAATTTAGAATCAGAGAACACAAAAGAGAAAATGGAAAGTCAGTATGGGATATGTGCCAATAAGAGCAAAATTAGAGTAATAATTTGGATAGGTTATAGGCCAGAGGTAAAAACCCGATAAATTTCCAGAAAACCAGATTACTGAGAAAGCTATTTGAAATTAAAAAGCAACATAAATCAAAACTGGATGAATGATATTTGGGTAATATTATTTGACTGATTAAATTAACTTTTAGTTAATACAATAGTGTGGTAAGAAAAAGAGATATAATAACTATAAAGTATTTGTACAGCCATAAACAAAACAACTGATGAGCCTGATGTGAATTTCTTCCTTTATTTGATCTGTTTGTTATCACTATGATGCTTTTCTTTATGTTATTATTTAAGAAATTGTCCTGAATAATTCCAGTTTTGATGGTAAATGTATTTATGTAATTTTTGAAATTATTTGCCTGAGACAATTCCGATGAATATTGAATTAATGTACTCTAAAATTGCTTTGCATGAGATACCAGTATATTCCCATTCATATTTCATAGAAGTCAGATTTACAAGAATTGTGGCTTTAAAATTAATTATAGATAATTTGAACAATCAGCGATTTCGTCTCTAATAAATATAAATATTTGCACTCCAAACTATTTTAATTTATTCGTTTTAAAACAATATCACATAACTTGAATTCAGTCACTGCCAACTACATACTTCAGATTCCGAATATAAAATAACCATAACTGTTCTTTGAAACTTCAGTAGCCAATGAATTATTGGCAAATTATTTCCAAAGAATAAATATATTAAAACTAATTGTAGTGTTCAGAGATAATTCACAAACATAAAAAGAAACCTAATTTGTCATTATCAATTATTTCTTCCAACATTTTCTGTCAGCTTTAGTTAACATGAATCAGTAATGAGCAAAAATGAGATTTGTAATATTGTCTTTCTCCTGTGCAAATGAGACAGATGCCAAAACATTATAGCTTTCCATTTACCTCTGATCCAGCTCTTTGATATGATGGCAAAAGGTCAGAATAATTCTGACTGTTAATGACCTCTGGGATATAAAACTTAGGCATAACTTGAGCAATTTCTTAGCCTAACCTAGAGAGGAGAGTTTTCTAAGTCACAGACAGGGACCAGCAACTGGCCCCACTGGTAGGCAGCCTAACAAGAAGTCTCATACTTCACCTTTAAGAAAAAGAACTGTAGTGGGAGATTTTCCTAAAATTGTTACAGGACATACAAGATTCTGTATGACATAGATCATCTGTCACCATATTTCTATGTATTATCAATATATTGATAGGTTCTCTATTGTGACGTATTTATACATATGTGCATAGTGAACTAGTACTGTGGCTATTTTCACCTTTATTATTAATTTTTGAGGTGCTTAAATAATTTTTGTTCTGTTGCATGTAGTGAAAGATCAGATTTCTGCCCCAAGGGTATTCAGGTCTTTGGATCAGACTGGTGATGTCCAGTGCAGACTGGAGAAGTGCCACAGGAGAAGTCCCCGTGGGCAAAGGAAGGTCAGTCAACTCCTTGCACTCTGCCAGGCAGAGGAACCATGGTGCTGGCCACACATCTCCAGGCAGGCAGGTGGGCAAAGTGGGAGGTGAGGCCACGTCTGCTTTCCCCTGTGTAGCCATTCTGGGCTGCTGCCCTGGTCTGATCTAGGTATTTATCTGTCTATCTGCAAATATATAATTAATAAATAGGAGATTATTGGATGATGGTTATGACCATTACAACAGTATGTGTTTTTGCATTACATGGTGGTTCCTCCTCCATAGCAGTTCTCAACACAACAGTATTTGTGGTGCTAAAGAACAAACCACTGTGGACATTCATCCTTTTAGGGGAAGAGTAATGGGTACAAAGCCGAAGACAACTGCTTACCCAGCTGATGTACAGCATGCAGCTATCTCAAACAGAGTCACTATTGCTGCAAAGTGTGAAGGCTCCAAGGATTATATTTTTTATATTATGATAGTAGAACAAGTACCGTAGCTCTAAATAAGAGTATTTTTGGTTTTACAGGAAGCATTTTCATCAACTAGCTATTAATGTTTAAATACAGTAATCGGGAAAAAAAATGCCTCTCTTAGCTGATCTACATTCATCTTGGTTTTTTCTTCATGAAATAGTTCTTTTGGAATCTCATTAAATCATATGAACTGCTGCACAAAGTTGTTATGGCAACTGGAATTTTAAAAGTAAATTAATTTTGCCACAAGGTGTTATTAAGACCAGGTAGGGATGGCCTTGAATTATAATAGTTCCTTATTGTTTGGAGAGGATATTCTATCTCAAATTTTAACACTGCGTTTTACTTAAGCCAACATTTTTTCATTAGTACATCAATAATCTTTAGAACAAATTCCAAATAAATTATTTCCATTCTGCTTTAAATTCTTGAATTATACTTTCTAGCCAGCAGCATCTTTTAATAGCAGGGATTCTATGATACTTAAGTAGTTCATGGTATGTCTAATAAGAGCAAATAAGATCACTTTTCCATACTGGTATAAATCTAGAGCAGCCTTGCTGATTACACTGTTAGTGTAAATGAGAAAACAAAAAATCCAACGAGCTTTTAACTTTTAAAGTTGGATTTTATTCTGTAGTGTAAAAAAAGCTGCTCAGTCCTTCTGCTATTTCAGAGTGATGTCTGCTGTATCCACTTACTGACTTTGGACGTGCACCTCCCTTACTTGGATAGAATAATCAAACAATAATAACAAGAATAATCCAAACAATACTCTCCTAGGAACTACTGGAATAAAATGAGGACAGAAATGTAATCCCAGCTAATAATGCAATTAATATAACACAGCTTTTGTAGTTGTAATTTTGTAGGACATTTGAGTCTGCCAAGAGACCATAAGTCTCTTCAGAAGTAAACAATAGTTCTGACTGCAGCATTTCTGTCCCAGGGGATGTGCCACCAGAAAGACCACAGCTTGCCTCACAGATCCATGCTGATGTCTCAGTTCTGCAGCGTGGTCTCATAAACCTTCCCTCTCTCAAAAAGAAGGTGAGATTTCCCCTTGCACAGCAATCCTGGTTGGATGCATTCATTCTCCTTGCCTCTTATATCTGCCATTTTGTAATGACAGAACATGGGATCATGAAACAGATTCTGTGAATACATGCATTTTTTTAAAAATAGGACTGATGTTTTGATTAGCCTGCTGTGTAGCTGTTAGGGGGGAATTACAGAAAGAACTGATCTGCCCCCAATAGTTAGAGAATTGTTTCGGGACCCTCATCTCTCTGTGACTAAATGAGAGAAGCAGGCACAGGAACTATGAATGCTACATTATACAACTGTTACTTCAGCCAAGTGCTCTGATTCATCAAAAGCACGAAATTTCCTTTCAATAAACATACAAAGACATGCTCAAAACTTCTAGAGAGCAATTCTGCCTTCATCCTCTCTGCTTATGAATTGCCTTTTGAGGTGTATAGCACTCCAAGGAGTGTTACAGGGGCAAATACTTTAGACATTTTAAGTTGCTGAGATACTGTGATAGTGAAGAGAAAGTGTTGTAGGGTATGTCTACACTGTTGTTGAGGAAACTTTCCTGTATGACCACCCAGGAACCACTCTGGCAGTCACACTTGCACCAGTGTGAGACTCAATGAACTGCAAGGCACTACCCAGACCAATGATCACATGTCTTATTTAGTGACAGAAAAATGTTTAATATTACTCCAAGTTAGTATTTTATCATTGGAAATGCTTATGAATTGTGATGTTTCAGCTAAGATGTTAACATAGATGTCCTGAATATTTTTAATGGGAACTTTGAGGGGTTCAGCTGCATTTTGAGGTTTATGCTTCTCATAAATTACTAGAAACTGAACCTGGAAATAACTGAAAAGTTATATTTTGACGTAAAAAAACTGTTAGCTTCATGCTAGTGTAGGGAATATGTCTCCATAAATGATCAGCTTGATGTTTAATTTCATTTCAATCAATGAATGTTCAGTAATGAAGTTTATGAACTTGAGAAGGAAGTGTGACATAAGGTAAACAGATTGTTGCAATAGAAATAACTCCAAGTCCAGTCCAACTCTCATTAAAATCAGTGGAAACTTTCCAATGGGAGCTGGATGAGCCCACCATAGTATAAATCCAAATTGAAGTCAACGGATGTACTTTGGATTCACAAAGTTAAAAGCGAGACTGGAACTTTATTCCCAGTGTTTAACAGCTGCAGTACAAAGCAGATGCTGATGTTTCACCTTAGGTGGGGCTTTGCCCCGACACAGTGATTCACAGATATCCTGCTTAGTCACTGAGGAACCTCATCATTGGTGCAAGCACAATTCCCCCTGTGTTTTCTTGGGCAGTCAGCGTGGCAGTGACTAATTTCCTTTGTGAGTCTGGGTCTTATTGCTGTCAGTAAGGAACTACGGAAAAGCAGAATTACAGAAGTTAACTTTTGCATGGATAGCAAGTAAAAAAATGCCAAAGATCAAACTCCACAGAAATTGGTTACTTGGGGAAGCTCTGGTGAGTCCCACTTTACAATAGGAAAAAAAAATCTATCAAAATATAATCCAACAAAACTATGAGAGAAAATTTATTACAGGTTTTAAGCAGGAAGCAATAAAGTATACAATATAAATAGAGTAGATAAGCAAAGAACAGTCTCAGTCTAACCACAGCACTTTAGCAAATCCCATTAGACAACTATTTTCACCTTTGAGCGACTGAGTGTTTTAAAAGCCTAGCCCTCAAGCACTCCAGTTTTATTGTAAGTGAACAGGACTTAGGCTTTTAGACTACTAAGGATTTCTCAGAAATTCCACTCACCAGGCTTACCTTGCAAAAGGTTTAAAGTTTTGCATGAAGTCCTATAAATCAAGGGGAACTCAGTAACTAATGTGTAACTTCAGCACACAGGAAGAGAAATTGTATTAGGTGTCCCCAAACAAGGAGACTTAGAGGAAAAGCTCAATGTATAAATGCTCCCAAAAGCCTCTTTAAACATATATTTGACTGTGAAGTTACAATTATACTCATCGAACTTAGCTTTATGTCTGTAAACAGCATGTTCAGTACTCAAGCATGAGAGCAGAAAAGCAAGTCACTGCATTGTTTTGATTTTCTCTGGTATTCTTGGAAGTAAACTGTTTCAGACCCAGCATCATTCTTCCTAACTGCAGAAACTTAATGGGCTGCCTACATATGCAATCTTGTTTCTATGGTTTCTCCTTAACATTAAAAGAGAGAGGGTTAATTGCACTTCTCCATATATTCCATTTGCTACACAGGGAAATGGCTAGATTATGATAGCATAGATGCCCTATGCTCCTGGGATATGTTCCACAAAAAAGTACCTATGTGTATGTTGGATGAGTTCATGCTGAAGTTAAATATACAAGAAAATATATTATTATATCATAAGAACTACCACCTGGAAGTTTTCATTCCAGGAATTTCACTCTATTCCATGTATTTGACATAGCAAGCACAATACTGTGCTTTACTCATACACTTAATAGTTTACTAGAAAATCTAAAAATCTCTCTTAGTAGAGTGGAAAACCTCAGAAATTTGAAAGTCTCACTGTAAGACCCAGCATAAGAGGCTTTTGTAAATAACAGAGACATGTTCGTATCCATGTTCAAAGTAAAAAGCATAAACACAATTAAATTCAAATGTTGAATTTAACAGGCATTAAAATAATCTGATCTACTAATACTGAATATTGACTATTAACTTACTCTTATCTTGTTTAGGTACTGAAATATTTTCCTCTGGGTTGGGCGTAATTGCTTTTTTAAGACCTAGTATTATCCAACACCTTTGGTACACTACCTGTTCAACCCTGATGTTGAAAATTCTGAAAGTTTTTATTACCACACCTGAATATGGCCTTGCACATGCTTTTGTATTGGGATAATACTTTCAGGCATATTTTCATATTTTCCTTTCCATGGCTGGATGGTTTATGTTCCTTCAGTGTCCTACTGATCATGGTGTCTAGGAGATTCACGCTTTGCCAATTTTTATAAGTTCCTGTCTTATGTTCATAAATGTAATATGTATGAATCACCGAAGTTTATGAACTACTATGAGGGTTTCTTTATTCAGGACATGCATCTGCTCTCAAGGACATGAGTTTTTCAGAGAAAACAATTTGAACCTGAGACAGCCTCTGAGTTGTATTGGTCGTAGGAGGTCAGCCTCTGCATACCATTCTTCTTGGTTGTTCATTCCACATGTATTATCCTTCTAAATAGAGAATTTATTAGAACTAGACTTTAAATAATTTATTAGAATTAGACTTTAAGTAATTTCGATGCAAGAAAACTGATTTGGTGATGTAAAGCTCAGGTTGTAGGAGCGGAAAAAAGCTAACTTGGATGCCAGGCATTTATTATACACCATATACAGTGACGTTAAGATCTCCCACAGGGATTCACAGCTGCCAACACACTGAGCCAGCCTGCTCAAAGTCCTAAGAATGTATTTCAGAACACATTTTCTGCTTGGACCTAGTGCTTATCTGATAGTTGCAGCTGGCTGTCTTAAAGATATTTGGAATCAGTGTCATGGGAGAGCTTAGATAACATTTCTTTTAATACTGCACTGACAGAAGTTGCAAAAGTAGCAAGAATACTTGCCCAAAGAATGCAACTCCCTCATCTGAGTCCCTAATTTAAGGGATTAAATGAATGTACACCATCCGTTTTGAGGGGCCGGGTCATTTGAGAGACCCGAGAGATCAGGCAGAAGGGAGTCTGATTTCACCCTGGTAGCTGATGTCCTCAGGATAATTCTGGAAGCTCAGACTCCCTGGATGTGCACCACTGTTTTCCCTCAGCACCACAAACATTGACACTTGAAGATTTCTTACTCTTCTACGTACAGATTTCTGGGTTTCCCCCTAGGGGGCACTTCAGGATGTAGCTGAGCTACAGTCTCTGTAATGGCTGCAGCTCACTCTGACCTCCCGAAATGGCTTCACATTTGCTGATTCATAGATAATGGTGAGAGTGGAGCCACAGCAGCAGTAGGTAACTCTGTGTGGGTTGTAAAAAATTCCAGGAAGAAAAGCAGGTGCTAAGGAAGTTAGTCTATTCTAAACCAAGATTTATTAGTACCCAACCCACTATTGTAAAGGACAGGTTCCAGCAGGGCTGTCTGCAGCTGAGGTCAATCCTGGACATTCACATATGGTCTAAGACACCTCCTGATCTTCCAGATATTACCCCTACAGTTATGCCTAACCTGACACTCTTCTCAGAAGGACAGCAGTGTCCCTTTTTGAGACACAGAATTATAATATGATTCTGCAGCTAGGTAGATAAAAAGCCAAATGGGAAGACAATGATTAAAAACAGGAAACAGAACACCAGGGGACCAGAAGGATCAAAATAATAAATATGTGCAGATGTGGGCAGGGAGGCAGCACTTCAGAGAGAGATAGAGACCACAATTATTTGGTAAAACTACAGAACAAAGAATATAGGACCTGCCACATTAACTGATATAACAGATGCCCTATTTTCCTCATCTGGAGGAAACTCAAAAGCTTTTGATAATAGTAGGGGAAAAAAAAAAAGAAGATACGACTAGAAATACCTTTTTTCCTTTTGAGTTATTCATCTATTTGGCATAATTTACATGCAAATGATATTTGTGTTTTACATATAAAATGACACCAAAAATCCTATAATTTTACCAGGATGTACAACACATATCCATTGAGCACTAAACAACACCTAATGTAAATGGGGACATTACATTACACTACCAAAGACACTTCAGCCCACTTCCTCAGCAAGGAAAAGATGTACTAAATCACAATGGACTTACATCAGCTGAAGAGTCAGCCCTTTGGATTGGAAGAGACTAATAGGGTAATTAATGGCCCCAGCTGTGGGTTCTATGTATTAATTGATGAAACCTTTCACACGACAAGAATTTTTCATTTTGGATGTTCTCATACTAGGGCTCTTTAATTAATTAGAAAATGGAGAGATGGAATCTTCTGGTTTGTTATCAGCTGAATTAATTCAGAAAGTCACTTGGTTTGGGTTTTTGTCTGAAGCCCCCAGTCTGGCAAAATGTGTTTCTATGGCTGGTGGAACTACAGGTAGAATTTTTAATGCTATTTCCACTACAGAATGCTTCTAACATACACCAGAAAACAAATTTATGGAAAATGCAAGGTCATTTGAGTTAATAATTTTAAAATGTTTCAGCATTTTCTGTTGCTAAATAATTACCTACCTTGGAAGAATTTGTGAATTGTTGGAAGCTGTTACTTGATTGGATAATTGACTGTTTAATTTTAATGCAGTCACATTGGAAGTTATCAAATACACATTGGACAGGGGGTTGGAAAGAAGTCATGAAAAGAAGAGGAAGAAAAAAACCCCAACCACAAACTTTTTAGTTTTAATATTCCACACAAGACTACTGCCAATGGGAGCTAAAAATAGTACACAGTCATACTATTAAGAATTGTATTCCAATGTGTTGGCACTGAGGACTTAAACCTTGCCTGGACAACTTTAGCTTGTCATTTCTTGACTTTGGAGTATCTTACTTTTGCATATGCATAGGATTGATGTGAATGTGGAAGCTTAAAGATAGTACCATCTCCATGCCTGTTCCATCCAATGAAATAAAAAACAACACAACATGATTATATCTTTCCCCTTTGTGCTGGGCTTTTGAGAACCCTGTCAGGCAGGCTGTGAAAAGGCATATCCACGAAAAATCTCAGCCTTTGGAAATATCATCTTAAGTGGTTAGCAGAGACAGTGAGGAAGGGTAAACAAGGACCTTCCACTCCCTGCTTCATAACTTAGCCTACACTTATGGGAACTTGTGTTCAAAATGGATAAGGAAGTTTTGTAGTTAATGGAAGTGTCTTATCCTCTGTTTAGCACTGGGACACTGAAGAAAGATGAGGTGGCTGGATCAGGTAATTGTGTTAGCTGGTATTGCAAGCAGAAATGGAAAGCAAACCCTAGAATAGTTCTTTACTCACAAAGCCATCTTTGCTTATTTAAATATTTTGCACAATTAAGTAACCAGGATATCTTTTCTTTTTAGAGTGAATTGTCGAGGGGTTTATGTAACTTTGTTTAACAAATAAAATTATAGAGTCCTTCGTATTTTAAAAAAAAATCTAAAATAGTTTGGGGTCAATTCGATATTAAAATGTACCTAATATTGTGCTGATTGGTCTTTGCATCTATAACATCCATCATGCCAAAATTTTTGTTTTTTCTTTTTGTATTAGAAGCTTTATCAAATAGTTTGGGCTTTCTGCTAAGCATAACATGCTACAGAAATTTAACTTCGTATTAATAAAGATGAGGGGTTTATATATGTGTGTGTGTGTGTGTAACAAATAACTGATAATTTACCATTATCATTCAGAGCCTTGGACCTTGATGGGATCATTTCCCTCCTTTAAAAAAGATACTTCTCGTAAAAGTACCTTTTAACAAGATAGTAGAAGGAGATTGTAAAAAGAATTAAGGTAAAAGATATTCAGAATAAAGCCCTATTATATGCAGCTGGTGTATTTCTGTTGATAAAAGGCCTTGAAGAATCTATGACTTTAGAAAAGTTGGGGAAGAATTCAGTTATATTTTATGTTAACCAACCATAATAAAAAGTGTTCCTTTTTTAATTTTCTTTTTTGTTAACTGTCTTACCTGAGAAATGGGAATGTCAGCTAAAAAAAAAAAAAGTTATGAAAATAAAATTAAAGTTAACTTGATAGTTTAAAATAAATATGAAAACATGATAAAAATGCAGAAAGATCTGAAAGAATATTTTGAACTTCTGTAAAATGGTAAACTGGGTCTGACAAATCAGCTGAGCTGAAGAGTTTTTTGGCCAGGATGTTATTAATTCATTACAGTTTGTGAATAAGAATCAAACAACTATAAAAAGGAGCCAAAACCTCAGTGTCCAACAGAGTTTATTTAATCATTAGTACAGTAGATATTGTCCACAGGAGCAAGAAACATGGCTCAATAAGAGGAGAATTTTATAGTTATTTAACATACAAAATGATTACAGACTGTTCACAACAATGAAATGCAGAAACACATATTAAGAAACAGAAAGGTGGTGAAAGTATCCTTATGTTGCAAACAGCAGTTTTGTGCTGAGATCAGTGAGCCTGAGTTTGCAGTTCCATTGTATTTTCTAATCTATTATTTATTTGGGATTCATTTTGCAGTGTTCAGTTTTTCTACCCCTTGGGCTTCCCCCATCTAAATTAGATCTGTATGACATGTCATCTGTTTAAAGCCTCCACTGCAACATAGAAAGAACTTTTTTTCCCATGATAGAAATTAAAATAATTCCATTTAAGGAAAGTGAAATTATTGCCCCTTCTAGGCCTATTCATAACTATATAAGAAAACAGATCTTTTAAAATCTTGGAGTTGAATTTATTTTTCAGAACTGTACTAGATTTGGACTTGAATTCACTATTCAGAATCCCCCAGATTCAAGTAGTTCAGATATGGCTCTTACTCACATCTCTGTTTAATTTTAAGTCTGGGAGATAGCTGAAATAAATTCTTAGTCCAGCTTCCTGACTGGCTGATAAGTGGAATGTCACCCAAGAATTTCATCAATGAGTAAGGTTTTGTAAGCCAGAAAAGTAAGACGACAACTCATTTTGTTTGCTCTAAAACAGGTACAGCCTTTCAGAGGTCTGAAATGTTAATTTGTTACATTTCTACTTAAGGCTTAAAGAAATTTGATGCCTGTTTGCCTAGATCCCATCTTGATGTTTTGCATAGTATGAGGAAAGACACACCCAAGATTGTCCTAGGGAGAGCACTAAAGAACAATGGACTGTAAAAAAAGAAGTAAATTCTTAGTATCACTACAGGATTACAGATTACAGACCTGGTAGGGGTGATGTTCCTTTTTAATGACATCACCACTGTGATTTGAATTTTTCGAGTGGCTCTTTTTGTAATGCAGAGAGTTTGAAACAACAGAAGCTATGGAGGGAGAGCTAGTGAATGTTCTAATGAACATATTATTAAATTTTAAAAAGGTGTTCCTAGGACTCTATTTTATAAGGCCAAAACAGTAATGAAAAAGGATCCACATTGCCATTTGTAAGCAATCTCCTTTGCCTGATTAAGTTAAATGCTTGAGACAGGTACAGCCCTTATAGGAAGACCAGATGATGAGCCCCTCAAGTCTGAGCCCTTAGAGCTCCCCATGAACGCTCTTTCTTGCTCCCTGTCACACTCACATTTGTTCTTTTCCTCTCATCAGGACAGGACATACCATATAGTTGACTGAAAATTGGAATAACCTTCTTTAATGGCAGGTGATGCTGCTGTAAGGATTAATAACTTATAACACCCTCTTAAGTTTCCCTTGTCTTTTTGCATGTATCATAGTCTATAGGACTATGTTTCCTTGCATGTTGCATCCCTAAGAACAGTGCCAAGGCACAATGGGGTGACCCCGTAACTGCTGCATGGTTCAGACAGATGTCTCCTTTCCAGGAAGATGCCACCTGATCCTGCCACCACACCATCAGGCAGATTTGAGCTCTTCAAATTATGTAAACAAAGGATCCCTGCCTGCAGGGAGGAGAAAGATTTTTCAGGCTATTTTTTCCTCTCTATGTTTTGATTAATATTTTCACACATGATAAACTAAGGGCTTGGTCCTGAAAAGTGCTGAACAACCTGGTTACATGTCATTGGAGCTGATCCAGAGGAGAGTTGCTAAATTGGTCAAGGATCTGGAGAATCTCTCTTGTAAGGAAAGGCTGAGGAATCTGGGCCTGTTCAGCCTCAAGAAGAGGTGACTTAGAGGAGACCTCATTAGCGTGTATAAATATCTGAAGGGTGGGTACCAAGAAGATGGATACAGGCTCTTCTCAGTGGTGCCAAGCAATGGGCATAAACTGATGCACAGTAAGTTGCAACTGAACATGAGGAAGAAATTCTTTAGTGTGTGTGTGACTGTGCACTGGAACAGACTGCCCAGGGGCATTGTGGAATCTCCCTTACTGGAGATACTCAAGAACTGTCTGGATACAATCTTGTGCCATGTGGTCTAGAATGACCATGCTTGAACAGGAGGTTGGACCAGGTCACCCACGGTGGTCCCTTCCAACCCAACCCATTCTGTGCCTCTGTGATTCTGTCATGTGTCATCCTTTGAACAAGAGATATCTCCCATCTCTTCCTGTAAAGTGGCTGACCTCAGTGAAAATGAACCTTTCACTGAGCATAACGTGGTCAGGCTTGACACGCTAGAAAGTTGTTTGAAAAGCAAAAGAAACAGTGATTTGCCTGCACTGGGTGTGTTAACAAAGTACAGGTAGCTGAAACTCGAGGTGTGTTCAGTGTATGTCAATCACAACTTGCAGCACGTATGTGTCTCTGTCTTGTGAAAATTGAAACAAGACACTACCAACAACAACTGAAAGGAGATAATTTCCCAGGGGAAAGCACTCCCTTAGCAAGCCTTAAATATTGTTATTTGTATAATATGTGTGAATAAAAAGTAAAACAGACTCTCATGTGATATTTGACAATACTGTCATGGTTTAAACTCAGGCAGCAATTATTTTGTTGATTTATTTTCTATGTCATTTTGGTATTTGCAAACAGGGAATTATTGGCCACAACATATGCCTGGAGAGATGTTTATGTTTCCCTGTTATTCTGGTTATGAATTGGAAACAAAAGTATTTGTTATTTTAAAGAGAAATCCTGTGCATTTGAACAAGATGTGCATTGCTACTGCAGAAAATTACAGTAATGCTAACAGCACCTCCCTCAGCGTTTGTTTTCTTTGTGCAATACTAATCCTCACCATCTCCTCTGCTTTCCATAGCTGTGCTGTCTCCCAGGGTCTCTCTCAGGAATGCACCATATCATGGGGCCCATGAGCAAAGAAAGGTCTCAGCTGCATGTTCCTAGACACAATTGAACTCACCCTTCCCACTCATGCAGTGGGATCTGCTGTGCCCTGTGTAGGAATCAGCCATGTCCCTGGATCATTCCTGAGGAGACAAGACAGCTGTGGGGTTCTCTAGCTACACTGACCTGGGCAGGGTTTGTCAGCCCAGGAGGGATGATGTGAGATGGTCGATGTCAGCTCAAGGCTTTCAAAAGAAGGAATACTCCTGCTCCCCTTCCATCTCAGCCATCTTCCTTCTCCCAGCTCTCTTTCCAGTCCTGTACCAGCTCTGCAGGTTTCCTGATACCCTGCCAAGATAACTCAGCTCACTAAACCTACAAACAACTATTTCCATTTTTTTGCATCTCCAGCTATCTACCACTGCAGAAGTGAGAACACATTCCCAACTGCGTGAAACAGGCACCATTGCTGGGGAGCAAAGCAGGAAGAGATGCTGCAGCAGAGGGGGAAGGAAATGGGGGAGCCTGAGGAGGAGGTAGCTCCCATTCAGCAGCAGTGAACTGCTGTGTTTGCCCCTCTGTCCCATCTGGCCTAGATATTCATACCACACACCACAGTGTGAGGGATCTACATCTCATTCAGCATGTCCTGATCTTAAATAAACTTTACAAATGGGATTGCACTTTGGATTTAAACATAAAAATGGAAGATTGTGTCCCCTTGGTGGCAGAGGCCTCCTTTCTTGTTTATATTGCTCCTCTTATACTAATTGGTGGAAAATCTGGGTGCTCTCCAGAAGAGCAATAAGCAATGGAACTAGTATTTGTCATGTTCTCATCCTCTCCACAGGGAGAAATCTGTGTGTGAGAGAATAGTCTATCTGAATTTTTAAGAACCATTTACATGTGGACTCATATTCAAGCAGAAAAATGTATTTGTTTTCCTCTTAAAGGAAGAAGGGTCAAAAAGAAGCTTGGGATAATTACAATGAAAAGAGTCTAAGCTGGCAATGGTGCTGTGTGTGCCTCTGAAAGTTTTGCTACTGCTTTGGGATAGTTTTCTTGGAGCATCCTTCCCTGAAGCTGTGGGAAATAAAATGTGCTGCAGAAAAAATGCATTTGGAAGTCATCATAAAATCTAGTCATCATGTGCTGCATGGCTGCTGCACCAGCTGCAACTACTTCACCTCTTTAAATAGTTCTCTTGCTGGAAAGTTGACTTTTACGAGCACAGGCTTTCCATGTTATTAGTAGTACAACCAGACATCCCACATAACAGGGGATTTCCTATGTTCTAGATGGAAGATCCACATTCCTTAATGACATAATTTAATATAACACTGTTAATTTTTGGCAGATCTAGGCAATGATACATAGGAGCTATCCAGGTCACAGTGTCGCTGGGCTGACTGTGGGCATGACAGTTCTTCCCCAGGGGCAGGATGATGCTATCAGAGAGTGGCATCACCTTGTTGATCCAACTCCTTTCTCCCAGCACCATCCACTTCCTTTCCCCCAGCACCCTCCACCTCATTTCTCCCAGCAAGACTGATCTCCAGGTCAGATTACACCAGCCCTGATTCTCTCCACCTATGCAAGCTTTCATTCTCATCCAGTTTCAGACTCAAGGAGTCAGTAAGCAGTAAGTAGTTACAAAGAAGAAGAGTCTTGTTGTTACCAGATAAAGCTTAGCAATGACCCAACAGTGAGAAGCTGGAAGAGTACTCCTGGATCACAGTCTGATTTTGTCATATTCTCCAAATCTTGATTTTTTTTTTCCCAGGTTACTTATTGGTTTTTATTTAATAGAGGTAGCAAACTGTGGAGCATGTGTCATCATTGGTGTGAGACTGTCTTCAAAGTAATGAATATTCTAGCACACAGCCAGGACCTGCCACTCCCAAAGGAGTTAACTGTTAACAGAGCCATTCCTGGTGGAGTCCTGTACCTGGCACTCTATTCTGTCTTTGCATTTTCGGTCTACCCCACCAGAAATCATTATCCTGTAGCCACAGGTGTTGCATGGGTGAACAGTGAGAGAAACTATTGGAAAATTTTACAGTCTCAGCTGTTAATGTCTGATGGTGGGAGCTCATGAAAACTTTATCTTAACTTAGTCATGCCCCAAAACACGTGACCACTATTTAATAATGTTGCATCTCAAGGCCATTTTTATATTACAGCAACAGATGGCTAAAAGATTTGTGTCTTTTTTGAAAACAGAAAGCCACTTTGGCCAAAGACCAAAAATGGGAAATTTCATGCCAAAAGGCAAATGACCTGGAGATTTATTATACAGTATGGTCAGCTCTTGAGGTTCTTTATTGCAGACTGTCTAATATTAATTTTTTTCTCTTAAATATTAGATCACTAAGTGAGAAATTCTGGTCTCATTTTTAAATAAGTTTGCACTCCTTGGATAAATAGAAACTATCAACAAAGTAGATAAACCCCAAAGGTTATTATCTCATTAGTTACTCCTACTTTTTCATTTAATTTTGATCCATTGCTTTAGGCTGGCATTAAAATATTTTTTTTTACTGGAATGGAATGAAAAATTATGGACTTGAAACTGAAGTCTCAAAAGTCAGAGAAATGCAAGTTACTTCTCATTCCTTTCTTCTAGACTGGCTTTATTTCCAGTGTCAAAACATAAGGACAATGCAACTGCTGTTCCTGTACCCTAACTGTATCACTCAAAAGCTACAGAGGAAACAAACAAGTCTTTTTATAATCCAGTACAGCCAAGCCATAACAGGAAAAAAATAACACCTTAACCGCTGTATGCCTTATATCTTGCTTCTGGGGGTATTAAAAATAAGGTCTCTCTGGAAAACATTCCACTCTACATTGGTATATTCACACTTTGAAAATAAATAATCCTAAACATGAAAAATAGTGCACTTTAAATTGTTTTCAAGCCATTATTTTTTGTTCCATATTCACATAGGTATTTAACTTATAAAATCAGATGGGATATAAAAGACTTTTCTCCCACAAATGTAATTGAAGCATCCAATAAACACCTTGGCTTTGGCCTTTTTTGTAGAGCTACTGAGTGTTCAATAAACTGAACGACAAATGTTATTAGTATTAAGTGGCTAATAAAGTCTTATTTATGTACTCATGTTAACAATAATATGCTTGTGGAGTATGCATACTTCCCTGTTAGCAACTTAGAACACAATTTCCAAGAACATTGCATTACTTCAAAGAAATAACAGCGTGGTTGTGGTCTAGGCTTTACTGGAAAATGGATAGTGATCAGTGGCTAATTAGCACAAACATCATCTATTTCACTGCTTAAAAGCTGCAGAGGAAGAGCAGACTCCAGAGATTTTTCTGTTGTGAAGTAAATCAAAACCAAACGTGAAGGGATTGTTTATATGTATGCTTTATCTGGATTTCCTTTTCTTTAAAGTGTTCAACAAGAAGATTCCATATAAATTTGCTGAAACTGCTTTGAGAAATGTACTCGTAAATTGAGAGTCATTATAGACATATTTATATATGCTGTCAAAACGGATAAATTAACCTTTCAAACCCCTACGTCAGTCTGAACTTCATGATGATCTAGGTTACAAAGCTCACTGGAAATTTTATGGGAATCCAATAGTAACATCCTATCACAAGTGTGGGCTAGTGATGGTATATTGCCATTTTGAGAAGCAAACAGGCAGATTTCTGTAAGGACAGAATGGCTTCTGTAACAAGTGATGAAAACTCTGATTCCACAGTCAGCAAACATCCCCATCAACTTTGGGGTTGCACCAGGGCTGCTGCTGTGGGCAGGAGAAGAATAAATGGTGTTTTAAAGTAACCCCACACCAGAGATGAGGTTCACCAGCAAGCACTGGCTCAAGGTTTCTCAGCAGAGTGTAAACTTAGGTCATCTGATGTAACCTCAGCCACGTAGTTGTTTTGGGCTTGGACTGGTATTGTTATCTCTAGTTGTCTATTGTGCAGGCAACCTCATATCCTATCTACTCATGTCCTTCTTTTGTCTTTTTCTTCACAGTTAGACTTGCCTATACTTGCAAATCAGCATGGGAGAAGGTATATTAGTTTAGACAAAGCTGTATTCAGTTAGACACCCTGATGTATATAATACTCTGCCAAGTTCTTGTGAGTACATGTTGTGGAAGTATTACTTAGTTACATTCAACTTTGACAATAATTTGGACCGTTTTTCCAGCTCTTGACAAAGCAAAACAGTTTTTAGTCCGTGAGCATTGGAGTGAATGAAATCCAGATTCCCAGACTTCCTAAATAAAAGATTTATTATAGTTTTTCTCTTATTGATTGAAAACTCTGGTTGAAAGTTTTTTTTCCCTAGCTAGATGCAAATTTCTCTTTTGCCTGAGCACTGTTCTATCCAGTAGAACACGAATTCATGCTCTAGCATTTCCTTCCAACATGAAACTTGGTAATGAAGTCCTATTCCTCTTCTTGGTAATATGCTGCCATATTAATCAAAATTTACCAGCATATTAAGAAATTAAGGATAATAGACAGGAAGCACACTTCAAACCTGCTTTTCTTAAGAAAACAAGAAAAAAAAATAGAATTCCTACCTTGTAAGAAATTCTAATATTTTGAAATATGTTCAAATGAAAAAAAATTGAAGTCCTAAACTTCAAAGGGAAATGAAAATCATACAATTGTTTGATTAAAAAGAATTTCTTCCGTTTCTAGTCAAGGTTAGCTTTAAACCTGACAGAAATCAGAAGACCTCTATATTTTCTTGTTCCACATATTGAATTGCCAAAAAAAAGCCTACATTCTTTAAATTGAAAAAAAACCCCCAAATAAAACCTCCTCAAAACCCCTACAAATTTCTATTGCATTAGAATATAAATGAGAATACTGATTTTTCAGAGAAAGCTCAAAGTTGCTAGATCAGAAAGGAGGACAATATTTAAATCTCCCTTGTACTCTTCATCTTCACTTGAAGTTTGGATTCACTTGTGGGATTTATGAGTCACAGATAACCCTGATCAATCCACTCTCAGAAAGGCTTCTCCCATTGCTGCTGAGGTTTGTCATGGTCTCCCTCCTCACTGCAGAGTCCCTAAAGTCTCTGCTGCCCTGGGTTGCAGTTTCTGGCTGCGACTCTCACCTTTCACTGCATCACTCTTGAGCCTGACTGCTTTTCTCCCTTGCTTACTCTCCGTTTGTTCCCAAGAACAGCCCAAATCAAAGCTTCCACCCGGTTCTGGCATTTTTGTCTAAAAGAAATGTAAAATATGAAAAAAAGAACAAACATATGAAAGAGAGTATTTCCTTCAAAGGCTTGAGGAGTTCACAGTGCTGGGATGATTGCATTTTGTGGTTTGGGTCTTTACCTGGGTTGCCATCTCCCAAACTGGGAACAGTGTCATATACAGCAGCTCCATCTCTGTAAACTCCACAAGTGCATGTGAAGACCCGAGGAAGGCACCAGTTTCCTTGCTAACAGGCAACCACAGTATCGGATGTAGAAGTAATAGTAGCCTCACAAAACTTGTTTGGTTTGCAGTTTCTAAACCCTACTGAAATGCTTGAGTAAGTCCCAACCAAAACATTTTCAAATGACGTCTTTGCAAACTGCTTGTGCTACAAGTTCTTTCTATTTTAATAGAACTGTCTTCTGATAGGAAAGTGTTTCATATGCAATTTTTTAATTAAACCTAGTAAGCATATTATGTGCTTACATACTGTATTTGCTCTAATTGACAGCTATTTCATACATTCTGGGACATAGGACATATTTCTATCATTTTATCTTCTTATGGTTTAAAAACAATTTCTTATTCTCCATTCCTATTTAAATGAATGTAAATTTAAACCCTTCTGAAGCAAAACTATTTGACCTTAATATTGATTCAATAGTCAAAATAAGAAAATGAAACTAATCACTCATACTGATATTAATCTAACTAGATGTCTTCTCTATGAACTAGCTTTGATTAATAATTGTTTGAAAAATTCCTATTCACTTCTATATTACCTCAATTCCCAGGTTCTTGGGAAATGTGCAATTTTATTGGCTCGTACATTTTATGGTATATAATAGAATTATCTTTCCTTTTTCACAGTTTCCAGTTTTATTACTGCAAAGTCAGTTTATTACCTGTTAGCATGTTCCTAAAAAAGGAAAAAAAAAAAGTACCTCTGTAGAGGATATTAAAGGGCTATTTTACAGGAACCTATGCTAGTTTCTCTTTATATCCAACTTCCATTCAAGGGTACATAGAGGAAAACACTTCAGGATGACCAAAGACTGCTTGGCAAAAAAATCTCAAAATTGACCAAGGGTGTTCTATCATTTGAGAACCAGCTATTGATCAAAGCCTTCAAATAAAAAGAGTCACCTATTCTCAAATCAGAGATAATCTGAATTTAAAACATGGTTTGAAAACAAAAATTCTTTAAGAGAAAGATACTGTTGACTTTGCAGGATTTACCTGTGATAAAATATTTGGCTAACACATGGAGCAGAGAAATGCCTAACAATGTCTGAAAGATCCCACTGATTTTGGATATACTGATTTTGGAAATTCTTACACTGGATTTCAAAGCAGGGCTGAAGTTTATGCCTATCCTCCACCCCTACCCCCTTTTTAAAAAAAATTTATTCAAAATCATACTCTGCACAATTATTCTTAGAAAGCTGTTAATGATCTTGAGCATCCCTGACAGGAAGAATTTTTCTAAATGGGCAGGGCGAGAGTTGTAGGTTTGTGGTTGGTTTTTTTTTGTTACACAGTATAGGCTATTAAAATAAATATGAACATAAATTTCCAAGAGAAAACTGCTAGGATAGGATCAGGTATTCAGGATTTCTGCTGAATTAGAGAAAGTTAAGTTAGTTGTCATCAGCTAAGGATCAGACCTGATGGCTTTTTTTGGGGAATTACACGCATTTTTCTGACAGGCAGACACATAGCTTGATTTAACAGCTTCTCACACTGCTTCTCTCCTTTCTGTATTTGTACTAAACATTAGCTGGGTTCTTTGAATATTCATATTGAGTTTACATGCCCTTACTTTTCACATTCAGATTTTGAATAATTATTTTCTGAGGTCTTCAGTAAAGGCAGCAAAATAATTTGCAAATCTGAGGAGCCTTGTGTACTCTCTGTTACCTTGAGGCACTAGTCCTTCAATTCATAATTTCTGTAGCTTTTGTGTTGGTAGACGGTAAGAGTTTCAATAGCTTCATGTTCCCTCATGCTGTGACTTGTTTTCTTCTTGTGGAGCTAAATCAAGCTTCCTATAACTCACAAGATTCCTAAGGGTTTGTTTGGTTTGGGTTTTTTTAAACACATATTCTGAGTAATGTTCATCATAGTATATTATAAAAGTACCTGGGTTTTTAATGCTAGATGTCAATGAAATGAGCTGCTAGTTCCCTGGAGGTAACCTAGATTTTGAGTTTGTTTCAGTCTAGATGTACTTGAGAATTTCAGTGAGATATTCCCCAAAATATTTAGCATCTGAGGTGTTCCTTTGAATGTGGACCACTTAATCATATCTAGCCTAATTAAAGAACCCCCTGAGAAAACAGCTTCCCTCTATGTTCTAGAGCCTCTAGATGCTGCTGATCACAGGTTTGTGAATGTCGTATGAACCCCAAGATGTTCCTCTCAACTGAAGTATTGTGGTTTTGGGGCAGAATCACAATACAGGGAACAGCTAAAAAAGAACTGAAAGGACCCGAATATGCCCCAACACAGTCAGATGTCTGGACAAAGGAGCTGCTCATCTACACACACACCTACACGATAATCTGTGAGCAGAATGTTGTGAGCAGCTGGATGAGATCTCCTGAAAGACCTCCCAGAGATGGATTAGATGGTCTGCAAGAGTGCAAGGGGTTTATGAGGAAGTTTTCATCTCTGGCTACTTATTCTTGATCCCACCAAGTGCACTAACACCGCTGTGGGGCTGATATGAAAAGCAACAGACTGAATCTGGGTTAAAACCTCTTCTTCGGAATAGTCAGTAATACAAAGCTAAGGGGGAAAAGGCAAGTTTCTAAAGGTTACTTCATTTGTTCATATGTTCAGCAACATATTGTTCAGCTGCATTTTACTCCTACCCAAGCGGAAATTTAAGGCCAAGGGCACATCTTAGCAAAGAGGAATACATTCATAAGCTTTATTCTGACTGCCTTAAAAAGGGTGTATTTCCAGAGTTCTGAAAAGCATTCAAATGGCATTACATAGAAGAACCTCTGGAGGCTTGCTCATTGAAAAGGAGTTGTGTACTCTTGTTCCAAATTTTGAATCTAAATTTTTGCACTCTTCTTTGCAATCAGCTCCATAGTATTTTAAGTAGTCCAAGACTACTAGTCAAAGATTTCAGTTTGTCTCTGTGATTGACATTCTGCCAAATACAAATGATGAATCTTTGGAAAAAGTCAGTGAACAGACTAAGGGACTGACAGCAAATTGTGTGTTAGCCTAAGAGACCGTGGTTCCAATATCAACTTGTATATGAACTCTCTGCTCATAGTCTGGCAGAGGTGCTTCTGGCTCTTGAGCAGAGCTTTTCCCAGCAGGATCAGAGTGTGGTTCTGATGCTCAGGAGGTATTTCACATAACTGCTTTTCTGTGCCACAGCTTTGATGTTATGCACTAAATTTATGATATGACACAGGAACTTCAAGAACTGGTGGACTAAGTAATCATTAGAAAAAGGTGGGTTTGCTTGTGTTTTTTGTGCCAGTATGTTGAATATGAAACTGAAGAGTGGCAGGAGTAATTGTAGCAGATTACAACACTCCAAGAACAGGAGCAATGCTGGGAATAAAGACAGGCAGTGTACAGCAAAAAAATTGCATATACCAGTCACAGATTGGAATGGAATAGAAATATTTGCTAGCAGATAAGGAACTTGCAGTAATCTGTGGATGTAGCAGTTTCTTGTATGTTTACATTTATGAAGCTCATCTTCATGTAGTTATAGATCACAAAGCTTTCATTTTACTTTTTGGAAACCCAAAGCTAAAATACCCAGGAGGGAGAGATAGGACTGAAGATTGCAAACCTTAAAAACACAGTGTCTCTGTGTGTAATATTTCTAAATGACTGCTGCACAATGCAACAAGTAAAATCTTTTGTAGAAGAAAAATGCGTAAGTCATTTTTTCTTAAAAACTAAGCCAGAAACTGATTTAGGGTCTGGTCCAAAGCGTGTGAAATCAGTGAGTGTTTTTCTATTAATTCCAATGGGATCAACCTTTAAAGATGATGTATTTTACAACAAAGGGATTGAAATCCACAGTAGTGGTGTGATCAATAAGAGCTCCAAATATGTACAGAAGTCATTCATGTGGTAATTACTGTAAGACAAAAGACAGTATAAATAGGTATTTTAGTAGATATTGACTAGAAATTAATCTAATTTCAGGAGGATGCCAGACTTCTATAACAAGTGAAAGAGAAATGGGTGTATACCAGGTTCAAGGCAAGTTTTCTGAGCATCTCTTAAAGTCATCATACAAATGGCTCAGAGTAGAGACTATCAAAGAGACAACCAGAGAAGACAGAAAACATATACGAGTCCGGGAAAAGTTACATTTTAAAAAATGTACTCATTTAGTTCTGTGTGTGCATGAGTCAGTTATACTGCTGAGTCCTGACAGACTTCATGGCTATGTATAAACCAAAATGAAGGAGTGCAATGTGACTAATTGGACCCCCCTTACTCTCACAATGAATCTTTGCAATGATTTGGAAAGGACATTGTAGGAGTGTATTCACATTCCTCCCAAATCTGTCCTGCTGATCACAGAGGAATGGAAATTATAACAGTGCTAGCTTTCACTTCTCAGATTAAGAAGGACCTTTTCTTACAATGTAAATGTTTTTGACAAGTTTGGCCAGTATTTGTGCAGTCTTAAGATCCTCTGACAGTACAAAAAATAATACCAACTATTTGCCTCCTCTCTTGTGGTCACACCCGTGTGTGAATGGCTCTTCTTTGTCCTTTAATATCATTTACCAAATTATGATGAGGAACTGTAGTATTATTTGATGTGCTAACACTGAGAGATGACTTTGTAGACAACAATCTACTAGAAAAGGTTCTTGATGTGCACTTTATTTAAATTATGTAATGAAGGCAATGACATAGGTTTTTTAAGGCAGGAATCTAATACAATATAGTATTTTCATTAAATGTCCTAAGAATTTCTCCAGCTGACAAAAGATCTTCCATCACTGAATCAGCAGCTCAAAACAACCTACTCTTTCAGCAATCCTGAATGACATTTCCTTGTTTGATAATGTACAAATGGTGTGAACCTTGGCTGCACTGCACAATGCGCTGAAGAACAGCTCTGCAGCCTTTTTCCCAGAAATGGTTTGGGACTAATTGCTGTAACTGTGTATGAGGTACTATGCCCTGGTGGTGGCCTGGGACACACACTGAGCCTGGCAGTGTGGCCAAGGGGTCCATCACAGCAACTGTGATGGACAGGACTCCTTCTTGTTGGGGGAAGGTTGGGGAGCCCTTCTCACGTTGCAAGTTGGAAACAGCTTTGGAAGCCTTTCAGTTACCCATTTTCAAATCTGGACTGCAAAGGAGGTTCCCCAGCATCCCCAATATTCCTGACAATGTGCATATGAGAGTTAGTGTGTCCAATGTAACTGGGACAGGCCAGACACATGAGTTTCACAGACAATATAGGCACTCATAGATGATATATACACAGTGACTCAGCTGTGTCTCACCTGCACTCTAAGATGTGTGTCCAATGTGCATGTCTGGAAGTGCCCCATAGTTTATTGTCCTGGCCAGCAGACTTTTCATTTTGCCTCAGTGCTCAGGAAAAGCAGAAAAATAAGCAATATGCACGGTATTGCATTTGTGCTTTTGAAATAAAGGAAAGCACCAGGGGCTCTGAAGATCTCCCAGTCTAGTCACACATTTTAAAGAATAATGTGACTTTTGAAACCAAACAGGAGTGTAATCTGACTGTACCAGGTTCGTGGCACCAGATATTTGTTTGAAAGGTCCAGTTAGACTAAAGACATACTTGGTAAACTGCAAGGGAGGGAGTGGGGAAGCAGGAGTGCATTATATAATATAGCTATAATCATGAAGCACAAGACTTTCTGAGTTACTTTATGACCTTCTTCTTCTCTAGTGAAGAAAGCCCTAATAAGTCACTTCTGGCTGTGCTAGTCATGAATTACTGCTGTCTGCACAAAGGAAGATAAATATTGTAACACATCATAGAACATCTCTGCCTTTAAATACTGTAAATGGATAAAGATATAAAACCCAAGAGGAACCCGAAGTAATAAGTGAAAAACTAAGCCAAAGAATAAGAACAGAATTAATGCAGAGTGTGTCACTTTGAAAGCAAACTTCTGATATGAAATTTCTCCTATTCTAATGATGAATAGGAAAAACAGTAGAAGCATATCTATAGTTGTCCATGACTGATGGTGAGTTCTCCCATCCAACCTTCAAAGGAGGTACTCAAAGGTTTGCAGATACCAGTCTATTCTCTTTACTCAAATATTTTTTTACTGTCTCAGCTGAAGAATTCACCACCTTCTTGCTGCTCTGCCTTACTCCCCAGCAGAAACTGCCTCCAGCAGAACAGGCAGAGGAACTGCTCATGTGAGTAATTCCCTGACCTGTTTGACTAGCCCAGGTCTTTTGAAATGAACCAGGTTTGTAAAGAGCTATTTAAGCTGTTTAAGTAAATATGGCTTGTGTTTGCTGGAAGGGATTAGAAGGAGCAGCAGGGACAAACAGCAGGTGTGAGGAGTTAATAGTAGGAACAATGAGAAGCATCTGAGGGGACAGTCCCCTTCTTATCCAGCAAAGCTGCAGCTGCAGAGAACATCTGGGCAAATACTTCCTCTCACTTTGTTAATACCAGTGTATATCACAAAACTGAAACTGAAACAGAAGGGACCCTAAAAAATTAAATCTAGAAAGTAGAAATAATAGTTATGTCTGATTTCTGTGAAAACTCTATCCAATTGCTCTCCTGAAACAATAATTAGAAAAGTGTTCTGGTTTGGCTGGGCTAGAATTAATTTACTTCACAGTGGCTGGTATGGAGCTATGTTTTGGATTTGTGCTGAACACAGTGTTGATAATACAGAGATGTTTTTGTTACTGCTGAGCAGGGCTTACACAGAGCCAAGGTATTTTTGCTTTTCATACAGCCACATTAGCAAGGAAGGTGAAGGTGCGTGGGAGGATGGGAGTAGACACAACCAGGACAGATGACCCAGACACCAAGGGGACAGTCCATACCATATGACATCATTCTCAATCTGTAAAGTGGGGGGAAGAAGAAGGAAGCAGGGGACATTTGGAGCAATGGTGTTTGTCTTTCCAAGTCACCGTTACATGTAATGGGGCCCTGCTCTCCTAGAGATGGCTGAACACCTGCTTGCCATGGGAAGCAGTGAATTTTTGCTTTGCTTTATGTCGTCGTTTTTCTTTGCTTGTGCATGTGGCTTTTGCTTTCCCTATTAAACTGTCTGTATCTCAACCCACGAGTTTTCCAGCCTTTACCCTTCTGATTCTCTCCCTGATCCTGCTGGTGGGGGAGTGAGCAAGTGGCTGTGAGGGGCTTGTTTGCTGGCTGGGGTTAATCCATGACAGAGACAATTTCACAGAATCACAGAATATTCTGAGTTGGAAAGGACCCACAAGGATTATAAAGTTCAACTCCTGAATGGCCCATAGGGGGATCAAACCCATGACCCTGGTTGTACTAGCACCTTCCTCTAACCAACTGAGTTAATTCATGGTAAGAAACTTGTATAAATATCTGTGTATCAAAAAAACCCCAAAGCATCAGTAATATGAACTTGATTACAAAATGGTAAGTTTTGGTATGTGCCAGATAGATGACTGGCAAATACAGAGAGAAAAAAATGGTATGTTTAAGAGAATAAGATTAAAATAAGATTAAAAGACAGTAGGAGTGAGTCATCTTTAAAATGACAGAATACTAGTTTAGAAATAA